>JZKD02S2033337.1:996733-1016634 GCA_000966675.3 Picea glauca | reverse complement strand
TAACTCTTATACTATTGTTCATTTATCATTGGATATAATTGAATGGTTTAGGTATAAGTTGAAAAAGGTTTTAAATTGTACTTGATACTGATTCACCCCCCTCTCAGTATCAACACCTTGTTCAAAAGGGAAGAGATTATTCAGAGGAAGATCAAAGGCATTCAGATAGGGGGAGCAACCCCAAGGAGAGTTCAAGCAAGGGGAGAAGCCCCAAGATGAGAATGGCCCTTTTCCATTGATGTCAAACGGGGAGAGTTAATCACATTGATGTGATTGATGTTTATTGATGGGGAGAGATAATCACATTGACTATTGATGTAGAACATGCCTTATCTACATGTTGACATCAATAATTGGTAATTGGTGTTGACATCAATGTTGGTATTTCCATCAATGCCAAAGGGGGAGATTGTATAGCCCGAGGATGAGAGATAGAGACTCGGTGGAAGAGAATTTGAATGCCTTCAATACTATGGTAAATCAGTTAGTATATGTTGGGATTAAAATTTCAGATGAAGATAAGTGTATCAGTTTACTGCGTTCTTTACTAGACTCATGGGATAGTTTGGTTGTGTCAATAGGTAGTAATAAGACTGCCTTGAAGTTTGATGAAGTGGTATCATCCTTTTTGTTAGAGGATATGAGCTGGAAGAATATGGAAGGACAGAGCACATATGCATTATTTGAAGGAGGATGCTCCCAGGAAAGAAATAGATCTAAGTTCTCAAGTGGGAGATCTAAGTCTAAGGTTATATCTAAATCTCCCAAAAAGTTTGTAAAGGTATGTTGGAGATGTTGAAAGAAGGGCACTACAAGAAGCAATGTAGATCCAAAGTTGAGAAAAAGAAGGGATTTGAAGAATCTCCTTCTACAGAAGAGAAGACCTCCAAGGAAGAAGGAGGGGATGTATACTTGGGTTCTTCAAACAAAAATGTAGATCATGAGGCATGGTTGGTTGACTCAGGTGCATCCTTTCATATGACTCCCCACAGGGAGTGGTTCTGTGAATATGAAAGTTATGATGGAGGTAATGTTTTCCTAGGTGATGACTCCACAAATAGAATCTTAGGTCGAGGAAAAGTCAATTTGAGTATCACAGATGGAAGGATTAGAAAACTACATGGTGTTATTCACATCCTAGTATTGGCCAGAAATTTGATTTATGTAAGAAAAATGGATGATGCAGGGGTAAAAACAATATTTGAAAAGGAAACTTGCAGGATGGTTTGAGGAGTAATGGTGTTGTTGAAAGGAGTTATGTTTGGAACTTTGTAGAAGCTGCAAGGAAGCACTATTAGTGATGGGTGTAATAGTTCCATTGTTCTTGATATTGGAGTTGAAGAAGAAAGAACTTCTATAGTCTCTGGAGAAAAAGGTTATGTTGTGGCATCAAATACTGGGGCATATCAGAGAGAAGGGTCTTAGACTACTACATGGTAAAGGTATGGTTGAAGGTATGTCTAACTGCTCTCTGGATTTTGATTTCTGTGAACATTGTGTATATGGGAAGCAAAATTGGGTAAGATTCCCCTCTGGTGCAACGAGGGAAGAAGGAATTTTACAACTAGTTCATAGTGATGTTTTTGGACCTGTGTTGGTTCCATCATTGGGAAAATCTATTTACTATGTCTCATTTATAGATGACTTATCGAGGAATAATTGGATATATTTCCTCAAGAATAAATTTGAAGTCTTTGACAGGTTTAAATATTTTAAGGATCTTTTTGAGAATCAAATAGAGAAAATAATTAAGGTGATGAGGATAGATAATGGGAGAGAGTTTTGTGGGAATGAATTTGAAGAATTATGTATAAAGTGTGGTATAGAAAGGAATAATACTACTCCATATAAACCTCAGGAGAATGGAGTTGCAGAAATGATGAACATGACGTTGATGGAAAAAGAAAGGTGAGTGCTCAGTGGTGACATGTTAGGGAAATAATTATGGGCAGAGACAATGAGTACTGCATGTTACTTGGTCAACAAGTCACCCTCATTAGCGCTGGATGACAAGACTCCAGAAGAGGTATGGATTGGTAAGAAACCTTCTCTCACGCATCTCAAGGTATTTAGATGTGATGCATATGTTCATGTTCCAACGGAAAATAGGAGTAAGCTAGATACAAAGGATGAAAAGTGTATCTTTATTGGATACATAGATGGTCTCAAAGGTTATAAGCTTTGGAACCCAGAAACTAAGAAGGTAGTGTATAGCCAAGATGTGGTATTTAGAGGAATGAAGGATGTTGTTAAACAGGAATTCCTACCAAGTAAAGAGGAACTAGAGAAAATAGAGTTTTATTTAGAGGATGATGAATCAAACTCTATAGAAGAACAATAATTAGAAGGAAATGGTCCCGAGAGCCTCAGTGATAGGAACATACAATGTGGAAAGAAAAATAGAGAAACACAGAAGAAATATGGAATATCAACCCATGAGATAAGGAATGGAGGTATATCATAGGTAATGAAACCTGTGCACAAAGAAAAGATGAAATCAACCATGCATATGGGAGAACAGAGAAAGAAGATGAGGTAACAAAAGAAGCCCATTGAGCTCACAATCAAAGAAGACAATGTGGATTTAGTAGTAGATAAGGTGAAATACTAAGGAGAAGAAGCACTCTATGTCACATAATCCCAAAGAGAATAACTCATGACAAAGGTAATGGAAGTTAAAGATGTCTTGGAGAGCTTACAGTTCAATGTCACACAACAAAGAAATAAAGAGCAACAGGTACCCATACATGAAGAAAGGCAGACAGTCCAGACATAAATAATGTGAAGCGAAATGTTTAAGATAAGTCAAAGCATGTTACAAGTAGATGAAGAAACCATGCAGAGACCTTTTAAGGATGTGGAATAGTTGTACTTTGCATTATCCAAGATCCCAATAAATAAATTATATACGTTGGAGATGAGCGTGGCACAAGAGGTTCAATCCAGAGCTAGGACTGATGAAAAACACTTGTAGAAAACCAAGGAAGAGAAGGAGGTTCTCAAGACATTCCTAAAATAATTTTAGATTGAACATGAGGAGGAAAAATGACACGCAGATAAATTGGAGAAAATACTTGAAGAAGTCTTCCAAACAATCTGAGATACCGCACTAGTAGGAGAAATCAATGTAGAAGATAAGATAACGAGGATAACACATACGATGGAGGGGTACAAACAAGAGATAGTAGAATTGGTTGGGAAGCTAACACCAACCACCCCTCCATAGGTTAGATCAGAGAGGGAGAAATAGGAAACAAAATAAATACATAAAATTTCATTGGAAGTAAAATAAATAACAGATCTCTATGAAAGGACTGCGCAGATCTGGATGATCCTGGAAGAAGATGAAGGGATATAGCAGTTGGATCAAAGGGAAGAGACATTGACTGTCTTAGTGTGGGATTTGAAGTTGAGACAAAATACTATGAGTATTTTAGACAGGCTCAAAAGCACACAGGAGATGAAAACATTATACGCCAAGGTAAGGGTCATGCAAGCTGAAAAGAAATCACAACAAGCTTAGTTGGAACCACTCTAGGAGCAAGATGAAAATATGATAGCAGAGTTGGATACAAAAAAAGGAAGGATGGAAAAATGCACTTGAAGAGTTTAGAATTACTAAAGGAGCACATCACAATGTAGGTGGTGGATACCCTCACATAGAAGAGTGTGCAAGCCAAGACATAAGTGGATGAACTCGCAAATAAGTTCCAGGAATTGGATAAATCTATGCAGGAGGAACACACTTCTTGAGTGGCTTAGGACAAGACATAGGTTACTTTTGGGGGACTGTTGGAGCATGAAATTTTGGGGTTAAATGCAGTAAACAAAGATAAGATCTATTGAATGGACCAAAGGAAGTAATGTGTGCTAGGAAATAAGGAAAATCAATGCAGCAAAGGGAAAAGGAAGAAATGCGCTAGGAATTAAAGAAGATCAACGTAGAGTCAAAGTAAGGAAGGGTTAGATTGAAGACCAACCATGTGGAAGACAATTAGAAAGTGGAAAAATGGAGTCCACCTAGAATTAGGTTTTTGAGTCATAATGTAAGGGTTTTTACCCACTTTTTAAAGATAAATAGAGGATATATGCGGTAGATATGGGTGTCAATCAATGAAGTATATTTTTGTGAAGAACCTACTTTTGGAGAAATTTTGAGTCTTGAGTCGAAGTGTCTATTTTGTTGAGAGTTGTGGAGCTTAGATGAAGTCAATGTTGAGATGTAATTGAGTGTTAGGTTGCAAGATGTGGAGATTGGTGCAACGTTGGTTAGGATCACCATTCATAAACCCATGATGTAATTCACAAAACGTAGGACCTTTTCAATGAATAATAATAATAACAAGCCAAAGATCTTTGTGGACGTAGCCAGGGGGTGAACCATGGTAAAAATAGTGTCTCTATGTGTGATATGTTGATTTTATGCTTAATGATGAATGAATGAATAGACAAATTCATCTATTAGAGTTTATTGATAGCACACACTATAATAATCATGTAGAATGAATGTCATTGAATGGATAAAATAGTAGATATGATGAATGCTATGGTATAATGCATGTTAAAATAGAATTAGAAGTAAAAGGAACATCCCTAATCCCTTACATGATTGTAGACACTTGGGTCATGCAATCACCCATAAGTCATCTCGGGTGAGACTTCATTGTGCATGGTGTAGCCTTCTAGTTTACCAGAAGGGTCAATGGTGAAGAGGGTTTTCTTGGAGAACTAAGGTAGAACCCGAGTCATCACATACATCCAATAGTGATATATGATTGAGACATAATCTTGTTATTTGGTCTATGGATGTTATGGTTCTTTGTTAGAGGCACAACTTTGTGATATTGTCTTGAGGCACATTCTTGTATATCATTGATGATATGGTACATATACATGGTACATGATTAGCTACTCATAATTGATTTTATGGTGTCTACATTTGGAATATCTTATGGTACATGATTGATGCATGTTATACTAAATTTGTTGGTACATAGTTGATGCATGGTACTGTACAGGTTTTTGTACAACCTATGTTGATGATCAATTACAAGTTGATGGTACAATGATAGTTATAGGTTGATGGTACAGTGACTGTGACATGTTGATGTCATAGTGGTAGTGATAGTGATTATGGTAGTGACTGTTTGGTATACACTTATGTTTCAGGGTGGTGGGATAGGGAAAGGAAAGGATATTGTATCCTCCTTCTGGTTGGTTCTGAAGAAAACATGAAGTTGGAGCTTCCTTCAGGTTGGAGCCTGAGAATCAGGGGGTTGTAGTCTCCTTCTAGTTGGAGTAAGAAAATTCAGGGATTTGTAGCTTCCTTCAGGTTGGAGCCTATAAATAGGGGGTCATAGCCTCTTTCTAGTTGTAGATGGAGAATTGGAAAGTTTGTGCTTCCAAAGAATGCATTCTTTTTATATATAAGAAAAACATTCCATGGTTTTCTCCCATTTGGGTTTCCACATAAACTTTGGTGTACTGTGTTTCTGTGGATGTCTATTATTCTCTATTGATTTATATTTCTCATCATATATTGGTGATATACTATTGATGAAATTAATGATTACACACTTTGGTTAAAAGTGATATTAAAGTGCTCATACTGATTCACCCCCCCCCTCTTAGTATTCCAACAAAAGAATCCCTAAAATTGACTGAAGAAGACCCTAAAGTCAAGTCAAGAATCCCCTCAAACCAAGACAAGAAACCCTAAAGACAAGTGAAGAATCCCATAAATCTAAGAGAAGAATCCCTTAAATCCGATTGAATAATCCCCTAAAGCCAAGATAATAATCCCCCAAAGTAAAGTAAAGAATCCCCTAAGGTCATCCATCCTTAACAAAGAGGTGTGACCCAAAAGTTGTGACCCTTGGTCGCACCCCCTCATGTGGAGAAGACTCATATAAATAAGAGGAGCCTAATTTGGCACTTGTATTACACCAATTTTACCTATCCAAGGAACAAGAGTGAATTTCATCCTAGAGGAGATAATTTCAAAGGGAAGATGAAGTGAAGAAGAGTGAAATTCCAAGGGAAGATGAAGTCTTGTGATGATTTGTTCTAGGGTTTTCTTTGAAGGTCATCTTGGCATTTTTTATATAAATTTTTTTCTAGAACGATTCAGATAGAAACATTTAGATTTTTTTTGGAAGATATAGAGAAGAATCTTGGGTACTAATTTTAGGTCTTGACTCATTACATGCTTGGAGTTATACTCAGTCAAAGTTGAGGTTTTAAAAACTAGGGTTTTCTTCTTCAAAACGAGACATCTTTCCTTTTTCATTATAATTTTTTTGGGGGATGATTAAAGGAGTGAAACTTGGAAATTTTTTAGAGAATATATTGAATAAGAATGGGTACAAGTTTAAGATCCTGATTCATTACAAGTATGGAGCTATACTTATTGGAAGTTAGGGTTTGTAACTAATCCAGAAACTAGTCCCAAACATGTGTTCAAGATAAAACGATTATATTTGAAGCTTGGTAGGTCCAAATTGAATTTCAATTGTTGCATTAGAATAAGAATAGATCCTAATATCTAAGATCCAATTTTAAGAATATAAAACAAAAATTTGAGATCGTGGCAAATCTTACAAGTTTTCATACTTGAGGTACAGTTTTGAGCAGTTTTGTATGCAGATTTAAGAAGTGATTATGGGATTGTATTTGAAGATTGATTTGATCATGTATTATCATTTAAAATATTCTAAGGGGATTGGTGTCTCCTCCTAGTACGTGCTAGAAAACTCAGGGAGTGGGTGCTTCCTTCAAGTTGGTTCTTGTAAAATCTTGAAACTACTTAAGAAAAGTTTCCATGGCTTTTTCCCCGTTGGGTTTCCACGAAAACATGTGTGTGAAATGTGTATGATTTTAGTTGATGATGAATGAAATGATTAATGTTTAATGTTGACGTAGTGCTTGAAGGTTAAAATTATTGAAATAACTCTATAATGATTCAACCCCCCTCTCATTATTCTTGAATATTCTAACAATTGGTATCATAGCGGGTTCCTTCAGAAAAAATATAACCATTGGAAGGAATATTATGGATAAGAAAGGAGAATTTACTAAAAATGGAACACAATTATTTGCTGGGAAAAAATATTCTTTTTGGAGCACAAGATTGAGAGCATTTTTGCAGGCACAAGGATTTGATGTTTGGTAAGTTGTAGTAAATGGATAAACTACACCATCTTCTCCCCCAAAAAATAATGCTGGGAAAAAGATCAATGAATATAATTCAAAAGATATAAATTAGATTATGAGTGGTCTAATAGGTTCATAATTTGTTAAGGTTATGCATTGTGATTCTGCAAAGGAAATTTGGGACAATCTCAAGAATTTTTATGAAGGATATGCTAAAGTCAAAGGGGCCAAGCTTCAAACTTACACAGGACAATTTGAACATATGAGAATGATGAAAGATGAAGATATTGCAACTTATTTTCTATGAGTTGATGAAATTGTGAATACTGTAAGAGGATTGGGAGAAAATATTGAAAATTCAATTATTTTTCAAAAGATATTGAGATATCTCCCAACGATATTTGACCCTAAAATATCAGCTCTAGAATAAATACAAGATATGGCTATGTTAAGCATGGATGAATTACATGGAATAATTACAACATATGAAATGAGAAATGAAAAGGAAAATCCATCCGAAAGGGAAGCAACTTTCAAAGCCTCCAAGAAGATAAGAAAGAACAAGCCAAGGTCAAAACCCTGCTCCAACAATAGTGATGATTCAGACAATGAAGAAGAAGCCAACTTTGTGAGAAAGCTAAAAAGAGGAACTGAGAAGTACAAAGGTAAGATTCTTTTCAAATGCTTTAATTGTGGTAAAGTTGGCCATTTTTCTTCCAAATGTACTTATGGAAGGGGTTCAGATAGTGATGAAGAAGAAGTTCCTAAGAAAGAAAATAAATATTAGAAAAGAGACAAGGAAATAAATAAAGGAATATTTTTGAAAAAGAAAATCCTATATTCAAAAGATGATAGTTCCTCATCTGATGAAGATGACGATAGTGACAATGAGAGTACTCTTCATGACATTAGAGACTCAAGAGGAAACTACTGAAAATAATGAAGGAGACTATGAAGAAGGAGAAGTGAATCTTGAGGTAGAATTGATCAATGCCTTAGAATTGATCAATTCCTTAAGTGATCTAAGAATAGAAAGGAAGAAAAAAATTCTCTCAAAGAAGAGTTAAGTAAACTGAAGGAAGGAATTCAAAACCCTAGAATTTTTTTTGAAGAAGCCAAGACAACTATCATAGATCCAAGGATTCGGTTGAAAGAAGCCAAAGTGATTGAAGAAACACTCAAGTGGAAAATTGAAGAAAAGAAGAAAATAATAGAGCATCTAGAAGATGAAATAGTCTCACTAAGAAAGGAACTATAAAATAAGGACATCCAACTAAATTTTGGCAATAACACCAAAATATTAGATGAAATCATCTGCAATAAAATACCATTCTATGAAAAGTCTGGACTTGGATACAAACAAAATAATGTTGATGAGGTTTCAAGCTCTATGATGATAGGAAATAAAGCAGGGCAAAGAAGTTATGCAGATATTATCAAGGGTCCCATCAAGAAAGAAGAAATCAAGCCTCTAAAGGAGGACACAAAAACCACAAATAAAGAAGAATAAAGAAGAAGATCATGCATTCATAGGAACATTGAATCAACAACCAGTAATGAAGAATATTGTGATTTTAGAAGAGTGACACCAACTAGAAGACCACCCACACCTAGGTACTAACATATTTTTCTTGGCTTGTGTTATTCTTGCAATAATTCTAGGCACTAAGCCATAAATTGTAGAGCCTATGCAAAAGGTAGAAACACCCGGAACAAAATTAGCTATGAAAATTCTAAGAATCATTATAAAGGAAATTATCCCAGAAATCCTCATGAGGCGTTTGAAAAAAATTATAACATTTTTGGTGCTCTAGGTTATGAAATTGAATTCTACAAATATAACAATTTTGGACACAACTAGAAATTGTAGAAGTGATTTGATAGTTTCTTCAAGGGAAACTAGGCATGTCCCATTCAATCATATAGGGGAACAACATAGAACCTGGAAATGGAAGCAAGAAGATTTGAAGGTTGAGGAATGTGGGTTTTCCTTACAAGATCAAAATAGAAGAAGCCATTGGTATATTGACATTGGATGCTCAAAGCATATGAATGGAGACAAAAACATATTTGTAACATTAAAGAAATAAAAAGAGGGGTCTATCATGTTTGGCAATGATAACTCAACCAAAATTATAGGAAAAGGCACAATCAATCTTGGAAACAAAGATGTGGTGGCAAAAAATGTCCTACTTGTTGAAAATATGAAGTATAATTTGCTAAGTGTGAGCCAAATGTGTGATCAGGGACACACACTTATATTCAATTCAAAAGAATGTGAAATAAGGAAATAAGGATCAAGAAGACTAGTGGAAACAATGACAAGGACTCCAAACAACATATACATATTGAATGTGATCGAAGAAGAAAGATGTTGTTTGAGATAAGAAGATGAAAGTTGGATTTGGCATAGGAGAATGGGCCATATACACTTTGATAATATTGTCAATATAAACAAGAAGAAAGTTGTAAGAGAAATGTCAACAATTACAAAGACAACAAATACTATGTGAAAGCACTGTCAGCATGGAAAACAAACAAAAGTTGAATTCAAGACAAAGGAATACTCTAAAAAAAAACCATTGGAGATTGTACAAATTGATTTATGATGGCCCACGAGAACAAAATTATTGGACGATGAACAATACTTCATGCTACTCATTAATGACTACAACAGAATGACATAAGTTTCCTTGCTCAAGAAAAATTCAAAAGATTTCAAATGTTTTAGGGTATTCAAGGAATTGATTGAAATTGAAATTGATTTGAAAAACAAATTCTTAAGATCAGATAGTGGAGGTGAGTTTACTTCAAATGAATTCATGGATTTCTATGAAGAACAAGGAATAAAAGGACAATTATCAATAGCTAGAAAACCTCAACAAAATGGAGTTTTTGAAAGGAAAAATAGAACTATATAAGTAATGGCCAGAACCATGTTGAATGCCTCCAAGATAAATGATATATTTTGGGGACAATAAATGCATACAATCGTTCATATATTGAACATATGATTGATCATAATTAATAGTTCTAAAACTCCATACGAGTTATGGAAAGGAAGACCGACCTATGTCAATCACTTTAGAGTGTGTGGAAGAAAGTGTTACATAAAAGGGAAGACAAGAAGATTGCAAAATTTGATTCTTAAGTGGACAAAGTCATATTTGTTGGGTACTCATGAAAAATAAAATCATATAAGTTCTACAATCTAAGACTCAACAATATAGTGGAAAGAATCAATGTAAAATTTGATGAAACAGACTTGTTGAAGACCAGGAAGGAAAGAAAAAATTCAAACATCTTTGAAGAAAAGGAAAATGAAGAACTAAATAAAGAAGAAGAGGAAGAAGAAGAAGAACATCAAGGAGAGAATTATCTAGAAGCATAACAAGAAGAAAACAAACAACACTATTTCTAGACACTTTCTAGGACACCTAACCGTCGGGTGCAGAATAATCATCCACTGGAAAAAAAAAATTGGAGATAGAAGTGGCAGAGTAAAAACCAGAAGAAGAAGGCAAGCACAAACACCTGAAAAAGGAAATTTTTCATTACTGTCCACGGTTGAAACAAGTAAATTTGATGAAACCACAAATGATGATGTAGCATCTGCAATCACCTTCTGGCTATGCCACGTGAAAATTTCAAACTGTATACAAAATTAAAGCATACAAAAACTCTGCAAATGCCCAGATTCAAACAACATAATAATGAAATACACATGAAACACACACATAGGAAAAACCCATAAAAATAAATGCATAAACAATAATGCAACATGTAATTTCACACACAATTGACACTCATCTTTGATAAAAATACCACCAATTCCATGCATACCTTCCACGCTCCTCCCAAACTTAAACCAAGCTAATCAAAACTCTGAGCAGTGGGTCACCCTCGAGCTGGGACTAAACTCCACTCGGGTAAAGTAATTATTAACCAGGATGATGTATCTCAAACAACAGGAAAATCTCTCTCACAGGTGCCAACTCAAACTAACAACCTACAGTCCCTCATTCCCCACATGCCTATCCCACCACAATAAATGTTCCCTTTCTCTTCTCAATTGTCCTTTGACTGGCCCATTTCCTTTCCAAGGCTTCAACACCAGGCCAAACAAGAAGTCTCATATCCCTGTAGCTATAGTTTGGCAACTTTGGGGAAACAAATTCCCAATAATTCTCTCACCTAGAGAGAGTTTCTCATGGGCTAGACAACTTGCTTCTTCAATATCCCACAGGCCCGAAAACTAGTATCTTCAGTTAATCTCTTGAGTTAGCTAGGTATAGGTACATGTATAGTACTGGATTGGGTAAGGTACATGTACGTTGCTCATGACATAGAGGTACGGTGGGCAGCTAAAATCCGTGAGTTCAAAAATGGAGGAAATGATGGAATGAATGGAGTATGCACTAATTCCAAGCTCTTTGTATGCATGTGCCCAACTTGACAATTGTCAGATTTAGAGCTACTTTGGCCCACTTGTACCCATCCTTAGAAGTTAGGATAAAAATAATTATCCATACTTTATATTTTAAGGAATATTAGTATAATATTCATTTTTTGCTCAAGCTCCCTAGCTTAGCCCCTTATCCTTAAATTTTACCCCCCCTCTCCCTAACTAGTGGATTTTAGTCCCCCATTCTCTTTTACATGGTTGGTATGCACACAATGATGTGTTTTTCATTAATATTTGCATGTGAATATATTTTCATTTACATCAAAAATATACTTGTTCTTTCTGCATCCGGACTCACCAACCTAATTATAGTTGTATTTACATTTACAGTAGGGGTTTAGCCTAGGGGTATTACATTCCCCTCCCCCTTATTTATGCACTTCCCTCAGTGCATAGCATCCTCTTGCTCCCAAGTTTCATCTTCAGGACTATACCAGGGCCATTGGACTTTTGCTAGATCTATGGCTTGATTCCAAAGATGCTTGATCTTCTGGTCTAGTATGCACACTGGATGCAATCGAAAGGTGCCTTCTTGCTCCACCTGAATCAAATTCCAATCAATGACATGATAATCATCAGGTATATACTTTTTGAGAAATGATGCATGGAATACATTATGAATAGACATCAATTCAGGTAAGGAAAACATGTATGCTACAAGCCCAATCCTCTCTAGGATTTCAAATCACCCACAATTACGAGCTTCCAACTTTGAAACATTTCCCAACTTCAGAAAACTTTTGTTGGCCTTTAATTTCAAGAATACATGGTCACCCACTTTAAATTCCCTATGAGTTATGTCCTTATCAACACAACTTGTCTTCCTATCTCGAGAAACCTTAATTTTTTTTTTTTTTCAAAATTTTCTCTTCCATTTCCCTGAGTAATTATATCCCAACCACTTATCTATCTACTAGGTTGTCCCAACTTACTAGTGTGTTGCACCTTCTACCATAAAGTGCCTCAAATGGGCTCATGTTTAGAGATGTTTGGTATCCATTGTTATAATAAAACTCTACTAAGTGTAGGTAGTCTTCCCATTTTCATGGTTTATCCATCACATACATCCTCAACATACTGAGAAATTTTAACCACGCGATATGTTTGTCCATTTGATTCTAGGTGTTAAGTTGTGCTAAAATTCAAATTTGTTCTAAATCCCATAAATAATATTTTCCAAAAATTTGATATAAATATTGGATCCCTGTCAGACACAATTGTCTTGTGTGTACCATGTTCTCGAGCAATTTCTCTCATATAAATATCAACAATGTTGGCTTCCTTTTGAGTGAGCTTTACTAGGATAAATTGGGCAGCTTTGGTAAGCTTATCCACCACGACCATGATAGAATCATGCTTCTTGTTTGTTCTTGGAAGTTTGGTGATGAAATCCATTATTACAAATTCCCATTTCCACTCAGGAACAAGTAATGGTTGTAGCAAACTAGTTGCGTGTTTATGCTCAGCCTTGACCTTTTGACACTCCAAACATTTGGAAATAAAATCAACAACTTCTTTCTTCATGCCTATCCAATAATATTGGCTCTTGACAACTGCAATAGTTTTTTGATAACCTGGGTGCCCAACATAAGGTACATTATGCATTTCTCTCAATATCATATTTTTCAATTCTCGGGAATTTCGTACATAAATTATTCCCCTTTACATGAGAATTTCATCATTTCCTAGCTTACAGTCTTCATTTTTCTACTGCAAAATAACTTGTTGTATTTTTTTATTATTTCCATGTATTGCAATTACGATTTTGCATCCTATAATATTTTTTCTTTCAAATATGATTGGTAGATGCTAATGGCTATAGCATGAAACTCATGCAATCTTCTGCTAAGTGCATCAACCACCTTGTTTTCTTTCCCTTTGATATGATTTATATCAAAGTCATATTCACTGAGAAATTCTAACCACCCGATTTTCCTGTCATTTAAAGTTAGTCGTCTAAATAAATATTTCAGACTATTATGGTCTATCCTCAACTCGAACCTTTTCCCCATGAGATATTGCCTCCATATATTCAAGGCATGGACTATGGATGCCAACTCCAAATCATGAGTAGCATAGTGACTTTCATGCTCCTTCAACTTCCTTGATTCATAGCATACCACATATCCATTTTGACTGAGGAATCCACCAAGCCCTTCTTTACATGCATCAGTGCATACAATGAAGTCTTCATTTGGATCAACAATCCTTAGTATTGGATAACTTGTTAATAATTGTTTCATGTGTTGAAAACTCTTTTCAAAATCCAATTTCCACTAAAACTTCACCCCCTTATTTTGCAAGGAAGTGATCGGGTGTGCAATCTTTGAGAATCCTTCAATAAATCTATTATAGTAGCCTACAAAACCCATGAATTATCTAACCTATGTCAAATTATTTGGTGTTGGCCATCCTATAATGGCCTCAATATTTTCAAGATCCACTGCTATCCCTTCCTCTGAAATGATATGACCCAATTAATGAATTACTTCTAATAAGATGAACACTTCCTAAATTTGGCATACAACTGATGCTCCCTTAATACTTGTAACACCATCCTCAAGTGTTTTTCTTTCTCTTCCTCTAACTTAGAATATATAAGAATGTCATCTAAAAATATAATGACAAACTTATCTAAGTATTCTATGAAAATATCATTCATTAAACACATGAAGACAACTGGTGCATTTGATAACCCAAATGTCACCACTGTGAACTCATAATTCCCAGACCTTGTTCTGAAAGAAGTCTTGCCGATGTATTCTTCTTTACTTATTACTTGATGATAAATTGACTCAAGATCAATCTTGGACAATATTTTTTCATCTTTCAACTTATCAAATAGGTCATCGATCCTCGACAAAGGATAATTATTCTTCACAGTTACCTTGTTCAACTGCCTGAAGTCAATGCAAAGTCTCAGTGTTCCATACTTTTTCTTTACAAATAATACTGGGGCACCCTAATGTGACACACTTGGATGTATATACTCCTTCTTTAGAAGCTCTTCAATTTGCATTTGCAATTACTTCTATTAGCACTAGAAGTCACCTCTGGATTGCTGCAGAGGTAAGTCTGATACCCATTAGTTTTATGTCACAATGAATAGTTTAAAGGCGGTCTAATGGACGCAGACTCAGGAAAATATCGTTTTAACTTAGAAAACTGGATTGATATGCATGAGCAGGTGAGGTCTTGGTTTATATTCAGTCAGTAAGTTGGGTATAGTGGTGAGTAGGGGGAATAAATTGAGGAGAGTGAAGAGGTTTGCTGTGGATATATGGTCTTCTAGCAACCTAAGGAGGAAAAATTTAGAAAGAAAGATCTTCTTGGATTCAGAACTTCAGGAAACTAAAAACATTATAACAGTAATGCAATCAAACATCCATTACAACATAGTCACAACAATCCATGTGAATCCTTCAATCATGAACATTCAGTATCAGATGCATATAAATATAGAGGAAGAAAGTTGTCTGTGACTAAACAAGAAGTCTCAAATATAGATACATAACCAGAAGCCAGAGGCTTTACTAAAACTTTACAATATAGGACCTTTTCTCTACCATCGACCGTAACAAAATATTACAACTGATTATTTATACTCATAACATCTTGCGGATCTCAGGGACATTATTGGACCACTACATTCAAATCTTTGCATTTTCTTCTTCTTCTATCAGACTCCACATGCTTTCCTCTATCAGAGGTGAACTCAGACAATATGGGATTTTACAAGAAAATCCGTGACAGGGAATTTTAGGCTGAAAATCTACCCCCCATGGCCAGGTCTTCCATGTTTTCAATTTATGTGGTGAAATGAGGTTTCAACCACCTTCCATGTTTTCATTAACTACCTTCACCAAGACCGGGACAAAATATGACATCCATGAATGTTCCAGGCAGTGCCCATAATTCCTTTGAGTCAATTCTGGTTCCCTGAGGCCATGCAAATATTTCTTAGTGACCAACTCGAGTGATTTGGTATTTTTCACAACTCCTTTCATTGCCCCATGCGACCGCGGGTTGTGAACTTGTTCTTAACCGAATGAAATTTTGGGAATTCACATATCGAGAGTTCTCACTCCCCTTGATTCACATTTTTCTGATGCCCAAAACCACAGAACGATCCATTTGGATCAACGGTTGGATCTTCCCTAAAAATGATGGCCACGATTGGTTCCTCTAACACTTCAACCACCTACTACTTGATAGGAACCTACTTTCTTTATGGCCCCACTTTTACATATGACCCCGGGTTATGATCGTGGGCCCAACTCATAGGCACGTTGTAGTTTTGAATTTCGTGATTTCATGAGGTGCTTCATGCTCAAACCTCCAATTCATGAAATTTCAATTCCTCAGATTCAGTGCCACGCATTCCCTTTGATCGGACGACCTAGATTAGATCAGCATTTGGGACCTCATACCATTGGCACTTCTCACCTCGACCCTTCAGAGAAGACTTTATCTTTGTCTCGGATCTTGTGCCACATGCCCTTCTGAATCAGACGACCTAGATCATTTCATGACCTCATGTTTCACAAGTTATCATAACTCATCCCATTGACTTCTCCCTTCTGTGAGTCAGCGAAATGCTAGTCTTGCACCACATGTCCTTTCCAAGATCGATGGCTCAGATCGGCCTCGCAATTCTGAAACTCTGTTCGATGCTAAAATTGGTGCAAATTCATGATTCTGATCACCTGGTGGCCATCAATATGATCTTCTTGAAGGATATCTACCATTTAAAGATGATATTTGCTCACTCACTTGATTTGTGTCCACCTCAAACCTCTTCAAGTGTTTTTCTTGGTGGTTGTGACTAGGGTTTGTGAATGACTACTTGGATGAATAGCTAAATGCTCGGGAAGCTAAAAGGATCAGTGACATGGATAAGGATAAAGATGATCACCTTTAGGGGAAAATACAAGGGCTTAGGACCAATGGATTTTAGATGATCCAATGAGGAAAATAGGTCGATCAAACGAGTGGATGAAAGTAGAAGAAATACTATTAGTTGGGAGAGAAAACCTACGATCGGGTCTGCAAAAGGAGGAAAGATGGACAAAATAACAGACCTAGGTAGAAAACACAACTCACAAGACTTTGACAATTTTATGTGCTAACATTAGGCTCCATGGGGGATAGAGTCCTCCTTGTGAGGCTCTAAGAACTCTTTCCGCGGTTTCAATGCCATATTGTTAGGTCGTGGAGTCTTCTAGTAAAAATAAATAAAAAGAAACATAAAACATGAATGGTATTTACAATGGTGGGACGCAGACTGCGGCCTTAAACAAAAACTATTTTTAGGAAGTGCCCATTTATTGAGCTGCCCAAAAATTCATCTCCCTCCAAATTATGAAACCTGTAAGTGTTGTTTGGAAATGCTTCAGATATCTTGTAGGGACCGATCCAAAGGGCTTCAAATTTTCCATTCTTGCCCTTGTCTTGTTTGGGTGCATCCCATTTGAGTACTAGGTATCTGTTGGGTTTTAACCTCTCTCTTCTACTCTCTGAGTTATTGACCCAAGGTTCATGTCTTTCGGGTTTCCAACAAAGCCTCTAAAACTATCGGCCCTCCTAGTAAACCAGAAGGCAACACAATACGCATAATGTACTGTGCAGTCTCACCCGAGATAGATTTAAATGGGTGGCTGTAAGACTCAGGTGTTTACAACCTAGGATTGAGTATGAGATAGGGGTTTATTAAACAGAGCCATGTGCTGTGAACTGTGAATGCAATATAATTATTCCTCACGGGTGCACGTTTCCATTTCATAATTTAATTCCTGAACAACATAATCGTAATTCATAACAATATATTGACTCATTTATTAAGAATAACAATGAAATGCTGAAAGAAGCAAAGAGGTACATGCATTCATCACATTACACATATATTACCATGGTTCACCCCCTCCTAGGCTACGTCCACAAAGATTTGTCTCTTGGCTCTTTTATTATGATAGTTTTGCATCTCCAGCCTCATGCACTTACAAATCCCTCTAATGGGTAAGATTTGTATGAGGGGAACGAGATCACACTAGGCTCCACATCCTATGATATAATCCTTAGATCTTCCTCCTCTCCTCTGATCTATCTCAACATCTTACAAACTTGGCCCATGACCATAATACATAACACATCAACTCGTATCTAGCTACGATAGTCTTACAAAAAATGAACTAATACAAAAGTGAATCAACCTCCTCTGATACCTGTGTATTTCTATTTATATATATTGGGCTCTTCAGTTGTTTACAATGTACTACCAAAACCCTAACCCTACCGACGTTAGGTCTTCCTCCCATGCATGCTTGTTGTTCTTCCTCCAGCTGTCATTTTATGCAATCTTTGTCGTCATGGCCTACTGAATTACAAAAGGTGCAATATGAATTCTTTAGAACTGTCTAGTATTTCTACATCATTGTGCAGTGATAAGGGTCGTGACCCAATTTATTGCATATTTCGCACCATAACCCCCCCTGTGGTAGCGGATTTGGCATACATGTTTCCATATACTGCGCAAATGTTGGATATTCATGCTTGTGGTGTCCTTTCGTCCTACATGCGGTGCACCAAATGACTTCTTGTTTGTCCTTATTCCTATTTTGGTTCAGTTGAAATGTTAGATTCTTCAAATCCTCCTTCAATTCCTCAATAACTGGGTGCTTCAAATGGTACTGGTTCTCTTCCAATTGCAAGGCTGCCTACAGAGCCTCTGCCTGCATTTGAAATTTTTGTTGTCCTAGGGGATATTTTAAGTGTGGGAGTAGTGAGTTGACAAACATGTGTCGATGCTGTATCTTGGTCATAAGGTATTTTAGTTTTCCTTTTAGTCTCTTGAACCTCTGATCAATATCCCATACCGATTCTCCTGGTTTATGTCTTATTTCAATCATCTCGTTCATGTACTGATCCTCTGAGCTCGACTTTTGGAACTCGTTTATCAATAATTTATTAATGTCGGCCAGTCTCCTTGTTGTCCCAGGGGCACTGTTTGTGTATAGACTCATGTACCAGTCTAGTGTGCAAACTTTTAGCGTAATCGCTAGCTACGCGAGTTTGGTATCTTCATTAGTGATATGTTTTTCCTCCCAGATCTTTGCACAAATGAACAAATGCTTCCCAGGGTATTTTGTTGCTTCTCATCGAAATTTTGGTTATATGATAGTGGGATCATGTCTTGCCATTTTGAATACTAAACTACTACCTCCTCCATGTGGTGTAGATACTTGACTAGTGCTGCCTAAACTAGATTCTCCAGTTGTTTCTCCTAGTGTAGATGTACTTCTTGCTGTCGGACTTCCTCCGAACTTCGTTTGTCTAAACAATGATGTTCTCTTTGGTGTATTAGTCACACATGGGTTCATAGGTTCCACACTGACATTAATATGGATAGGATGGCTACCTTGTCCTCCCATTATTGGGCCTCTCATCTTCCTCTCGTATGTTGCATGCAGGATTTCCTCAATATGCTCCACATCCTGAAGATCCTCTACCTCTTCCTCATCGCTCACTAAGCCTTTCGTCGTGGCTACAGTTCTCTTCTTGGTATTCACCTTATATTGGTAGTTTACTCCACTACACATCATTCCTAATGATTCCAAGATCCACTTGATCTGGTCATCATCCATCATGATCGGGTCCAAGGGTGCCTCCTCCTTATTGCCTTTCTCCTCACCTCCTTCCATTTATCCTGTCTCTTTCAGTGCTTCCCCCCTTCCCCCATGCATGTAGGGAAGTTTAGTTGTCTGATTCCATTGTCATTACACCTTTGTTAAATAGTAGTATCTTAATAGTAGTATACAAGGATTGAATGTACCTTCCTCGAGGTCCATGTAGAAATTATTTCTTTGTTGTGCTGTATGACTTCGCTATGTCAACTGAAAATTTGGTGATGAAGCTTGCCACAATACTGTCAAGACAAAAGTCTATTGTGCGAGTGAATTTGTTGTTCACCTGCTGTAACTGATCAATCTGTACTGGGGTCCACTCTAGCTATCAAACCCAGTTCGTCACCTAGTTATCCTTCAACCTTAGTATCCACTCCTGTAGTGATCCAGATTATTTTCGGCACGAAATGAGAGTGGAGATATAATAAAGAAATGCACAGAGATATTGCGTATATCCAGTAATATAACAAAAATATATCAGAGATGAAAACATAAACACAGAGATACAGTAATACACAATTTCTATTAATGAAATAAATGTACAGAGACTGTAAAAATACAGAGTGAAAGACTTGCTAGAATGGTGGCAGCTTATCTCTGAGAAG
>JZKD02S2033337.1:948866-996683 GCA_000966675.3 Picea glauca | reverse complement strand
ACCCTAGGAGATGAAGCGCCAAAAGTCATGTGGGCCCCGTTTGGGTAAGTGAGTACATCAACTTCCCAGGGTTGTAACTTTTGCATACGATCTCTGTTTTAGGCGTGTGATAGCTTGTTGGAAAGGTATCGTCGAGGAGATTCATTTTGGGGGATCAATCATGCCTTCGGCTATCATTGAGAACCTCGATCTCGAAAAACCTTCATTTGGACCCTCAAAATAGCCCTGGAAGTTAAAACCTGCTAAAAATAGTAAATTGCCAAAATGGCCAAAAAACTGTTTTGAGCCATTTGGAAAAGGTGGGTGGCCACCGATATCCACCTGGATCATGTAGTAGTTGTGGAAAATCACAGAAAAAGACTTCATATAAATCAGTAAATATGTATTTATCCAGATATTTGCGAGGTGTGAGTCTAGGGTTTCTATTGTCTTTTTGGGAAAACTCTAGCTCTTTGGTTCTCAACCAACCTTTGATTTCTTATTTCGTGGGGTTACACAGTCTCAACATTCCCTTCTAATGGCTCATTGGTATTCTTGTTTCACTCGTTCTTTTCTCGTGCAATCTATCTTGTCTACTCAACCCTCTCTTGTTCCTTCTAACACGACAACATAACCATTTGTTGGTTTTTAACCGCTCTATTCTATTGTCTAATTTATTGACCCAGGGTTCATGTCTTTTAGGTTTCCAACAAAGCCTCTAAAACTATTGGACCTCCTAGTAAACTAGAAGGAATCACAGTACACAGAATGTACTGTACAGTCTCACTCGAGATAGCTTTAAATGGGTGGTTGTAAGACTCAGGTGTTTATAGCCTAGGATTTAGTATTAGATAGGGGTTTATTAACTAGAGCCATGCACTATGAAATGTGAATGTAATCTAATTATTCCTCATGGGTGCACGTTTCCATTTCACAGTTTAATTCCCGAACAACATAATCATAATTCATAACAATATATTGACTCATTTATTAAGCATAACAATGAATTGCTGAAAGAATAAAAGAGGTACTTGCATTCATCACATTACATAGATATTACCGTGGTTCACCCCCTCCTAGGATATGTCCACAAAGATTTGGATCTTGGCTCTTTTATTATGATAGTTTTGCATCTCCAGCGTCGCGTTCTTACAATTCCCTTTGATGGATATGATCTGTATGGGGCGAACTAGATCACACCAGGCTCCACAACCTACGATCTAATCCTCAGATCTTCCTCCTCTCCTATGTTCTAGCTCAACAACTTACAAACTTGGTCCATGACCATATTACATAACGCATCAACTCGTATCTAGCTATGATAGAGTATTACAAAAACTGAACTAATACAAAAGCGAATCAACCTCCTCTGATCCTTGTGTATCTCTATTTTTATAGATGGGGCTCTTTAGCCGTTTACAATGTATTACCAAAACCCTAACTCTACCAACGTTAGGTCTTCCTCCCATGCACGCGTGTTGTTCTTCCTCTAGCTGTCATTTTCCTTGTGCACACTTTCTTGCATGCGCGCATGCTGTGTTACCTTCTAATTGTTACTTCTGTTTCTACATGATTTCTTTCTCTCGATCATCCTTCTTTCCACTTCATCCTAATGCCAACAGTATCCCGACTAGAAATCCTCTTTTCTTGCCTTTCTGTCAAACGCTTGCTTGATATTCCAATGGAGGTCATGGTTCCTGTCCAATATCTTCTCTCTAGTCTGTTGGACTTCTATCAGCTGATGAATTCTCCTGATCATGTCATCAGGCTCTTATTGGCAGTCTTGGAGGAATTTTTCTATAGGAAGGGAAAGTTGAGAAGGAAAAACTGCTTCCATCCCATATACAATCTGAAAATGGGAAATCCCCACAGACCTCTTTGTTGTTACTCTATCAACCCACAGAGAAAAATTGAGATTTGAATCCCATGATTTTTTGTTGTCCTTTAACAATATTTTAATAATATTTATAAGGATCTTGTTAGAGGACTCTGCTAATCCATTTCCTTGCGGATAGTAATGGGTAGAGTGGATCAACGAAATTTCGAACTGCTCATAGAATTTGATCAATATTTCATCTTTGAAGGATGCAACATTATCAGTGATGATTCTGTTCAGAAAACCAAACCTTTCCATAATATATTCAAGAAAACTGATGATCACCTGGTGAGAAGCGTTCCTGGTGGTGATAGTTTCTATCCATTTGGTGAAAAAATCTGTTGTAGCTAAAATCCATCTGTGCTGACCACTTGAAGGAGGATGAATCTCCCCGATAAAATCCAGGCCCCATTGCTAAAAGGGTCTCGAAGCTATTACAGGATTCTATGGCCAGGACTTGAGCTGCTACTTTCCAGAGAATTTTTGACATTTAATACAAGCCCTGATTTCTGCATAGACATCAACAAATAGAGTAGGCCAGTAATACCCAACCCTGATAATTTTGTAGGCTATGATTTTCCAGAAGTGATGTCCCCCACATAGGCTATCATGGAAATCAAATATTATTTTTTGGGCCTCTTGTGGGTCTAAACATCTCATAAGTACTCCTAGAGGGTCTTTCCAATACAAAACCTGGCCGACAAGACAATATCTGATAGCTTTGAGCTTTAAATATCTTAACTTTCTCCTTCCCATACCATCGGGGAGTCTTAACTTCTGCAGAAAAACATAATATCTTTGTACTAGGTGCATTCTACCAAATAAGGGCTGTCCTGAACACTTTTATTAGGCGCTTCAACCTGGTGTTTTTCTGATCAAGTGTTGATGAATTTAACCCCCAAATATTTACAATTCGATTTAGCCAACAACTTGGCTAAACCTTGGCCTTTAAATAGCTTGGTGGGGTTTATTTCCAGATCAAATTCAAGGATTTTGGCAATCCACTTGCTCCTTTTCTCATCTATGTCATGCTGAATGAGAATGTCCTTCACAGAAGCTGAAGGAACATACACGATGATTTTCAAATGCAAAACAAAAACTCTGAAATCCTTGAGATATTTTACCAAGGCATATGCCTGCTTCTCCATGATGTCATATCTGATCTCTGCATCCCTCAATGCTCTGCTAAAAAGGGAAATAGGTTGCTCAAGCCCTTCAGAATTATTCTGCAATAAGACAGTTTCCACTGTGTCAAAATAAGCAAAAGAGAAGATAAAAAAATCCTTTGAATAATCAGGACTAATAAGCACAGGTGCCTCGGTCAATGTCTTCTTGATCTGGTTGAAGGATTCTTGGGACTCAACAGTCCATTTTACTTCATTACCCTTTCTGAGCATGGTTGTGATATGTTTCACTAATTCAACAAAATTTGAAGAAAACCTTCTCAAAAATTTAATTTTTCCCAAGAAGAACTGAACTTCCTTCTTGGACCTGGGAAGTGATATAGCTTGAATAACTTCTACCCTGTTTCAATCAATTTTGGCCCCATCAGCTGATACTGTGTGCCCTAGAAAATTTCCCTCCTTCATGCCAAATAAAGACTTCTTGGGATTTAGGGAAAGACCAAACCTTCTGCATTTCGAGAAGACTTTCCTCAAATGTTGAGAATGTTCTTTATCAGATTTGGAGAAGACTGTTATGTCATCGAGATAAATGATCACGAACTTATCTCTTTCTTGGATGAAGGCGATGTCCATGGCTTGTTGAAAGGTTGCTCCTGCATTCATCAATCCAAAGGGAATTTTGACATACATGAATGTGCCCCAAGGAGTGGTGAAGGTTGTCTTTTATTTGTCTTCAGGAATGACAGAGATCTGGTTATAGCCAGAAAATCCATCAATCATGGAAATCATGGATGCGCCTGTCACCCTCTGCAATATGTGTTCCATCTTTGATAAAGGGTAATTATCCTTCTTAGATCTCCTGTCCAGATTTATGAAATCGACGCACGATATGATTTATCCACTCTTCTTTCTCACTGGGACCAGGTTGGCTACCCACTCATAATATCTCAAAGGGACAATGATTTGGGCATCCAACAAATTCATTACCTCCTTTTCCATAATAGGCAACAACATAGGATTTATTGATTTTATTTTCTGCCTAAATGATTTGGATTCCTCCTTCAGTGGGATCTTGTGCTCAATGAAACTAGTGTCATATGTTTTGAGATCTTCATAGGTCTAGGCAAACACATCAAAAAATCATTTTAATAGCTCAACATACTTGTCTCTCTGCTCCCTTGACAATCTTCTTGACAACTTGACAAACTTTGGATCCTGTTCTATGCCAATATTGCACTCAGCCACATCAACATCATCATTTGAGATTTTACCCTTTACTTCGACATCATTTCTGTCAAATAATATTTCTAAAGGGACTAGTCCCTTGGGGATGTGATTTCTTGGTAACTGCACAATATGATGATTAAAAATTTTTTTCAGATAAAGACCAATGTGGAGATCTACTTCAGGATCAAGATCTTGATCTATGTGTAATGAAAAAAACTCATCAAAAATTTCCAGTAACCTTTTGACTTCGAGATCATCCTTAAACACCTTCCAATGCTTGACATTGTCAGGTATAGAGGGTCTGTATTTCACTTCTATATCATACCTGAGTTTAGGTGGCAGTGGGATCTTGAACTGGCTCACTGAAATGGCCAGAGAATTAGCCATAATACTTTCTTCTCTTGGAATAAATGAAATGTTGAAGGCTGATAAGAAATTGTCAATGAGGTCCCACACTTTGTTCCTGTAACTTATGAGCCAAGGGTGTTTGGACTGATACACATTTCTAGCCTGCTGGACAATCAACTCAGCATCAACAAACATTGATATATCTTTAATCCCCATGTCCTTTGCAGCCCTCAATCCCAGAATAAGAGCTTCATATTCTGCCACATTATTGGTAGTTTCAAAATCTAAATTATATGACAAAGATATGGTTTCCTGAGCAGGGGAAAAAAAAACCACTCCAACACCAGATCCTTCTCTAGAAGAGGCTCCATCAAAGAACATTTTCCACATAGAGGTAATTGGAGGAGAATCTTCATAGAGAGTAATGGATATTTTGATATCAAGAGGAGGCTCAGTGGCGTTGGTGAGCTACAATAAGATAGATCCTAAATCAGTATCAAGGGAAAATATAGGATGATTGGTAGGGTCTACTTCATCACTGATAATGTAGGCCAACTGAGCTTCTCTATACAATCTTCTATGCTCCCCTCCAAATAATGTAATGGTAGAATATGTGAGGTCCATTTGTAATGTTCCCCCAAGTCGTTTTATCCAATATCTTGACAAGAGCATGCCAAACTTGGGGGCAACATCAGCTACTACACTGTCCATGACCACACTTTTCATAGGCAGTTGAAACAAGGTGACAACTAGGTCTTTAATCACCCCCAGACATTGCACTCTCCTTGAGTCAAAAGAATACACATCATGGTAAGATTTTGTAATTTCAAATCCTAGCTCTTCCATGATAGTTTTAGGCATGAGATTATGAGACGCCCTAGAATCCATCAGGAAATTGTGTAGCTCTTTATCATGTATGTTCAGTGAGGTATAGAAGGGAGGAGATGAATTGTCTCTATCTTCTACCATCAAAACTAGGATGACAACTGTCTTTTAATCTTTCAAATTTATTGAGTATGAGGGATGAAATGATGGCTCGGGCTGCAATAGCTTAGAAAGGCTCCTTTTAAAATCTTCAGGTTTGACTAGCTTTGAAAGGGGCACAGGGATTCTGATCTTTTGAATTTCATGCTCAAAATTCAAAGGGGATGTGGGATTTGGAACCTATTTTACCTCTAGGAAAAGAATTTTGGCCACTGGAGAGGGATATTGACCTTTCTTACTTTCGCTACCGTCTGCTACATCTTTAGTAGGATTCTCTCTTTGGAAGACTGCTCAGGAACATCAGGCTTTCCTTCTTTCTTCTTGGACCTGAGGTTATATCTATTTTGGCTGCCATTGGCCTTGTCTCCCTTACTCAACTCATTTAGCTAACTGTCCATGAGATACTCCTCATATGCCGATTGAGTCAAATGGGGAAATGGGGAGGTGTCTCCAATGCATTGAATTTCAGGGGCAAGCTCTTCTTCTTCCCTCTCTTCATCAACAACTAGGTTATTTTGGAGAGGTGTTTGGATTTTTCGATCATCCCTCTCTCCATTTCTAGGCTCTCTCGGGAGTATTTGAGGGGCATTTCTATTCGACCTTCTGAAGTTGCCTCTGTTATCAGTATTTTGGATGTTCTTATAACCTTTCTTCCCTTCGAGTTTCATCTTCTCCATCTCTGCAGACAGGGACTTCACCATCTTGGTCAATTCATCTAATTGAGGGTGAGATGTAGAAGAACCAGAGGTTGAGGCCTAAGATATTCCCCTTCCTCTGTCTCTGTCAGCTTTGTTCCTAAGTCTGTCAACCACCAACACATTGGAGTCTACTTCTAGGGCTGCATCTTGCATGTGAGCCAAGGAAGTAGCTCTCCTTGGAGGCATAAATCAGGATCAAAAACACTAGAATAAGTAATTTTGGCAGATGCATCTATAGGCTTTTATCTCAGTAGGGATATTATTATACATTTTATTGAATATTTTCAAGAATTTGGAGAAAAATTCTCTCTCTTTTATTTTCAGAGACCCAAACTCAGTGTTATAATACATAAAGTATTTTTTATCCCCTCACTGCCTCAAGAAAACATCATCCAGAGCCTCAATCCCAACAATAGATCCAGGGGTCAATACCCTAAACCATTTTCTAACCTCACCATCAAGGCTCTGGACAAAAACTCTCATCCAGACATCTTCATTTTCAATATTTAGATTGTCTGCATAACTGTAGAAGGCAACAAGCTGCTCTTCAGTAGTGATTTCCTCTTCTCCAGTGATCTTAGGCATGTATTTTAGTTAATCTCCAATAGGAAGAGCATCATGGGCTGAGGTAGGACTAGAGGGGCATATCTTTCATCCACTATGGAATCCATCTTGTTCCTAGGAGGATTGGCACTGCCATGGGGATGATAGGTGGAGGAGAACTAGGAGGGGAAGAGGTTTGAACATGGGAGACTGGGACCAAAATTCCAGGGGGAAGGGAAAACGATAGAGGATTTGAAGAAACGGTTATAAGGTTTGAGAGAACAAGAGATTCCCTCTCTAGAAAGACAATAACTCTAACAGGAGAAGGGCTGGTATAACCCAGAGTGGGAAAATCTTCTACGGTCCTAAAGATAAAAAATGGTACAACTTCATAGGAGAGAGAAGTGACAAGGATTTATCCCTCCAATCCCAGACCAGGAGGGGAAAACACAACAGTAACACTCCCAAAATTTAAAATCCTAGAAACTCCAACAGAGGGTGTAACCAAAAAATGAGAAATAACTATTGGAGTTTGTATAGGAGGATGGTGAAAATTATCAGAAATACCTGGTTTAGCATCTGAAGTACGTTCTTGAAGGGTCTTTCTTCTTCTGACAATCTTCTCCGGGTTTGCCTCAGGAGTCGCTAGAGGCAGTTGTGGAGTAGACCTAGTGTGTCTTCCTCTAGAAGCCATAGCTGAAATAGTGGATTCACATCAATGGAGTCACCACAATGGATTCTCTAGGTGCACAGTTGCAATCTTTGATGTACTAAGTCTTGATGCACCTTCAGAACTAGTAATCTTTATCGTTCAATCTTAGGGGAAATATTCAATTTCATCCCTAGAAATGACACCATAAATGTTAGCACCAGAAGTCACCTCTAGATTATTGCAGAGGTAAGCCTAATACCCATATGTTTTATGTCACAATGAATAGTTTAAAGGTGGTCTAATGGACACAGAATCAGGAAAATATCATTTTAACTTAGAAAATTGGACTGATATGAACGAGCAGGTGAGGTCTTGGTTTAACTTCATTCAGTAAGTTGGGTATAGTGGTGATTAGGGGGAAGAAATTGAGGAGAGTGAAGAGGTTTGTTGTGGACATCCAGTCTTCCAACAACCTAAGGAGGAAAAATTCAGAAAGCAAGATCTTCTTAGATTCAGAACTCCAGGAAACTGGAAATGTTATAACAATACTACAATCAAACATCCATTACAACACAATTACAACAATCCATGTGAATCCTTCAATCATGAACATTCAGTATCATATGCATATAAATATGGAGGAAGAAAGCTGACTGAGACTAAACAAGAAGTCTCAAATATAGATACATAACCAGAATCCAGAGGCTTTACTAAAACTTTACAATATGGGAGCTTTGCTCTACCATCGACCATAACAAAATATTTCAACTGAGTATTTATACTCAGAACAACTTGCAACTCTTAGGGACATGATTGGACCATTGCATTCAAAGATTTTCATTTTCTTCTTCTTTTTTCAGACTGCACATGCTTTCCTCTGTCAGACATGAAGTCAGACAGTATGGGATTTTACAAGAAAATCCATGACAAGGAATTTTCAGCTGACAGTCTACCCCCCATGGACAAGTCTTCCATGTTTTCCATTTATGTGGTGAAATGAGGTTTCAACCACCCTTTTCATTTTCATTAACCCCTTCACCAAGACCGGGACAAAATATGACATCCATGAATGTTCCAGGCAGTGTCCATAATTCCTTTGAGTCAATTCTGGTGCCCCGAGGCCGTGCAAATCTTTCTTAGTGACCAAATTGGGTGCTTTGGTATTTTTCACAACTCCTTTCATCGCCCCATGTGACCATGGGTTGTGACCTTGTTCTTAACCGAATGGTATTTCGGGACTTCGCATATAGGTAGTTCTCACTCCCCTTGATTCACATTGTTTCGATGCCCGATACCACAAAATGGTCCACTTGGATCAATGGTTGGATCTTCCTTGAAACAGACGACCACAATTGGTTCCTTGAACACTTTAGCCGCTTGTTTCTTGATAGGCGCCTACTTTATTTATGGCTCTGATTTTCCATATGACCCCGGGTTATGACCGTGGACCCAAATCATAGGCATGTCACAATTTTGCATTTCACGAGTTCACGAGGTGGTTCATGCTCAAACCTCAGATTCACGAAATTGTGATTCCTCAGATCGGGTGCCATGCATCCCCTTTGATCGGATGACCTAGATCACATCAACATTTTGGACCTCATATCATTGACACTTCTCACCTCGACCCTTCTAGTAAGGCTTTCTCTTTGGATCAGATCCTGTTCCACGTGCCCCTCTGAAATAGACGACCTAGATCATTTTTTGACCCCACTTTTCGTGAGTTCTCATAACTCATCCCATTGAATTCTCCCTTCTATGATTCAGTGAAATGGTAGCCTTGTGCCACGTGTCCTTTCTAGGATCAGTGACTCAAATTGGCCTCGAAATTTCAGAAATTTGTTCGATGCTAAACTTGGTGCAACTTCATGATTCTGATCACCTGGTGGTTGTCGATCTGATTTGCTTGAAGGCTCTTTTCCCTCTCTCTTGATTTGCATCCACCTCAAAATGCTTCAAGTGCTGCTCTTGGTGGCTATGACTGGGGTTTGTGAACGAATACTTGGATGACTGGCTGAAGGCTCGGGAAGCTAAAAGAATTAGTGACATGGATAAGGAGAAAGGTGATCACCGCTAGGGGAAAACATAAGGTCTTAGGACCAATGGATTTTAGGCGATCCAATGAGGAAAATAGGTTGATCAAACATGTGCATGCAAGAAGAAAAAATACTACTAGCTGGGAAAGAAAACCTATGATCGGTTCTGCAAAAGGAGGAAAGACAGATAAAATCACAGACCTAGGTAGAAAACACAACTCACAAGACTTTGACAAGTATATGTGCTAACACATTCCATTTTGGTGTACTCATCCTGTAAGGGGTCTTGAATACTGGGGTTGCTCCAGGCATTATATTGATGGAGAAATCAATATCTATTTTACGGGGTAAACCTGATATTTCTTTAAATACATCTTCAAACTCTTTTAGGACTGCATACTATTCAATATTTGACACCTTATCTTTAGGTGTCTCTTCCATATGTGCTGCAAATATTTGACACCCTTTTCTGTAACTTTTCTTCAACTACAATGTTGAAATTTCTTTGACACTTACTACCTTGAGAATTCCCTGTACTCTCCTTAGGTTCCCTTCCTCATCCTAACAAGTAAATGACTTATTATAAAAATCAGGGATAACATGGTGTTGGTCCAACCAATCCATACCAATTATACAATCATAGGAACCTAAAGGTAAGATGTTCAAATCTGTCCCGATGCTCAATCCATTCATGTCCATTGGATATGTCTTAACCATCTCATCAATTTTTCTTTTAGTTCCAATAGCCGGTTGCACCAACTAAGATTTTCCAAGATTTATTCTTGGAAAATGAAATATTTCCACAATCTTAGGATCTATATAACTATGAATAGCTCCTAAATCAATTAAAATAACAATGGTTTGGTAGTTGCTCTTACCTTCCACTTCAATCATATGTGACTGAAACTCAACTTTATTGTTGTCCAAGACTGCATAGATCCTAGGTACATTTATGCCCATGTCCTCCATTGTATCATCTTGTTGTACATTGTGAATAATCCTCACTTTTTCACCTATGTGAGGAATATATATATACACATGATCTCCCCCACAACCAGAACATTGAATAGGTGGCTTCCTTAGTATTTCCCCCCCTGTCTCAATCATTCTAGGTTCTCTAGAAGTTTGCTATCCTTAAGGATTATTTATGCAGAATGGTGAATTATTCCCCTTCTTCGTCTGTTCGATATTTTTTTCTTCTTGTCTTCCCAATCTTTTTGGAAAGTTGGCCTACCTTTATATTGATCATAAAGGAATTTAGCTATCCTTATGGTCTCCTCCAATTTTTTGGGATCATCATATTGTATCTTGTCACTGACAAATGATGGAAGTCCACTCAAATACCTCTGAATCTTAACCGACTCTTCCTGGAAGAAAGAAACATACTTTAGCAGTTATAAAAATCTTCTTTCACATTCATCTATGTTCATAAAAATACCCCTTGAATCCCTTCCAAGTAACATTTTTCTCATTAATGTGTTGCACCTGCACAAATTGGTCCCACCACATGGATTCCTTTCCCTTGAGATGATAGATGGAAATTCTTCCTTCTTCATGTGAAGAGTGAGTATGCAATTGAAAATACTTTCTCAAGACTAGAAGCCATGTCTCTGCATCTTCATCCTTCTTGTTCTCACCATCAAATGTAGGAGGCTTGATTTTGTTCATTTATCCTTGTAGCTCATCCACCCCATACCTCCTCTTAAGCTTCCTGACAGGGGATGGGCTTGAACTACTATGTGATCTCCTAGTTGAATGCCTTGGAGAGTGATGGTGATTTCTACCAACACTTCTTATTCTTCTCCTCTCATCATGAGATCCGTGACTTCTTGATTTGCTTGAGTCATTCTCTTTATCCATCTTATTTTCTATTCATTCCAAGCTTTGTATTAAATTTATGTTGAAGTCCTCCTACTCCTCCTTCGATTTCATAAGCCTCTCATTATCAACTTTATAACTTTGGACATCCTTTTGAAATATTTTAATGGTCTCCACAAAGTTCATGATTTTCTTCCTTTCCTTCTCCATGTCCATTTGAGTTTGTAACTTCATTACCCATATTGACATATATCCCTCTAATGTCATCATCATGGATGTAAGCCCCCTGTGTATCTTCCATCCCTCTGAAATATGTGTTGATCATCTTCTGCTCTAATTATTGTTAACTATGAAAAATGTGCATCCAATATAACTTGTTAAACTAATTGATTTAACAATTATGTACAATTCTGATTCAATATTGCATCATAATTCTTTCTTTTGATTTCCCAAGAAACAGATTGTCTAGATCAATTTTCTAGGTAAATAGTTATATTCTATTGTCAAAGACCTATCCAATGCCTGCTTCCATGCTCAATTCTAAGTCTTGAGAAGAAAGTTATTGTTATTTGAAAAATTGTTCCTTTTGTGAGGGAAATCCTTATACATGTGATCTTCTTCGGAAGATGAAATAGCTCTTGGATCCATGCTGGATGTTGGTTATTACTTTATCTACTCTGATATTAATTTAATGTCATAAGTTGACCCAGGTTCAAATTTAAACAAGCTTCCAACAAAATCCCTCTAAAACTATTGGCCCTCCTAGTAAAACCAGAAGTAAATGCAACGCACAAGATGTACTGCGCAGTCTCACTTGATATAGTCTTATGGGTGGCTATAATGCTCAGATGCTTGCAGCCTGGGAATGAGTGGTGATCTGTGATTAACCTCGGTGACCTTTAATAATGCACTAGTTCATACATATAGATTTATTACCCTGTCATTCTTACTCATGCATGTAAAATATTAGATCTAACTAATTTCTTCATTCATTATCTAACATCTAATCATCAACATCAAAGAATATTCATAACATTCAGTCAAACAATGCAGGGTCTACCATGGTTCACCCCTCCTAGGCTACGTCCACAAGGATTTGGCTATTCTGCTCTTTTATTATCTTTGATTCAAACCTATAGTGCCACGCGCATTACAATGCTTCCTCAAAACAGGTCAAGACATTACAATGAGGTGGACTAGATCACACCAGGATCCTTAACATATGATATAACCCTCAAGATCTACCTTAATCCCTCTTCCTAACTCAACAACTTACAAAATTAGATCGGACTTATAGTCACATAAAGAAATAACAACTACTAACAATGTTTGAACACACTAGCATCCAACCAACACCAAACCCCTTTACCTAGGCCTCATAGGTACCTATTTATACATATTTTCGGCTTATTAGCCATTACATTCTCTTACCAAAACCCTAACCCTATCCTGGCTATGCCTTCTTGCATGCATTCTTTGCATGCCTTCCTCTTCTTCATGTGCGTCTATTTTACACATGTTGATCCTTATACATTCTCATTCACCTTCCATGTCATGCCCTTCCCTCAAAGATAGCCTGCGCCCAACAAGCCCCCAACACTGACATCGTGACTCATCCAGAGTCACTTCCTAACTCCTGTGTCTACCACTACTTGTGCCAGTGCTTCACACATTTCTACTATTCGTTGGCACTTCTCCTAATCCTTGATACTATTTTTCATGGCTTCGACCCCCTATGCAATGACTGGTGCTATTAAGATCTCATACCCCTCCAAGCCTATCTATTTGAGGCATGCTTTCGCTACATCTATTTCCACGACCAATTGTTCTGTATTTTCCTATAGGGGCTCCAAATGAGCATGCCGTGTGATTTTATGCACATGTACCTCTTTTTCTTATGCCTTAAGGTTCTTCCTTTATGCAATCGTCTTAATCTTCTTTGGAAATTCCATTGTCCTCTATCGCTGCTTGACATCTGCCATTGCTTCGTGTAATTTATCTTCCTTTCCTTGCATCTCTTGTAGGATCCCATATTCTAATAACCGGGTCCATATATGGCCTCTCTTCTCTAGAAGTTCTACCACCCTATGGATGTTCTACGTGATGTTTTCTGCAGTGACTGTTGGGTCTTTCTCTCTCCGCACTCAGACTCCCGGGGTAGTCGTAGGTACCGCACGCTCCTCCAGTTCCTTGATCTGCTCTTTATATTGTTGCAGATTCTACACTATATTTCTTATATTCTCCTATGAATATGTTTCCTCTGATACTATTTCATTTGAGATAGATTAAAATACTTCATCTATCTAGGTCTCCATCTGGTCCACTTTTTTCTACGCTATCTCTTTCCTCTGCCCTTCCTGGCTGATGGCTTCCTTCAGTACCATTTTTTATTCTTGTGCTATTTGTACATTCATCGTGTCATACCTTGATATGGACTGAATCTCCTATGTGACTGATCCAAAAAGGATCTAGAGAAGGTTAAGAACAACTCAAAATGCACAGAGGCAAATTAGGATGCTCAAAATGTATTCAACAAACAACAAAGGGAAAAAAATAAAAGTTTCCAAAACTCAATTAAAATGGAATGATCATGAAGAGTGAATCAAAATATTTCTAATGATGCAAATGAATCATCAAACGGAGTTACGGATCGAAAGTTATAAGCAATCAAAGATCAGGTCAAACTTGGTCAAAAGTCAAGAAGTCAAGGTGACACATGGCACCACTGCAAGGGTGACATGTGGCACATCCGTAAAGATGAGTTGGCATGGGGATGGCGTGGAAAGATCGTATAGGGTAATGGTAGACACTATAGATAGTAACCTTGTACAATATTTATTGCAAACATATTTTCAGTAAAAGAACATAAAATATACAATGGCAAATACAAACATTACACAGAGATTTTTCCCCTAGAAACCCAAACTGGGAAAACCAACATATTCTATATTCATTCATTGTGATACATTGCTTACAATACAATATACATATAGGATCCAACGACATCAAAAAACCTAACCCAATGACCTGGATTAGTCAAAAACCCTAAATCCTTAACCGAAAATAGAAAACCATCGACAAAGAAACCATGTGCTAAAAAACCACCTAAATATGTGACACATTTTCCAAGGAAGAAATTTTTTTCTTGAGGTATTTTCCCCTGAATCCCCATGCAAGGGGAATTCTCCCCCTTGCACCCCCCTTATGCACCTGATGCAATGCTCAGACACTACTACTCGTGTAAAGAATATAACACATACCCAATAGACACGTGGGCGAGTTATGTGGTGACAAGTGGCATTTTCTTGGACAAATTATATGGTGCCACATGGCCGAGTCATGGGATGCCGCGTGGAACCCCTCCAATGGTTGGCAGGTGTAAAATTTTTATGACTCCATAGGAGTCAAAATCATGACCTCTCATTAGCCCAAAGGCCCCACAACTCCATGCTACCAATACACCACAATATGTTGCTTGCTTGTAATATGGTAAGAATTATATTTAAGTTTAAAGTTTGAACTATGGGCACCAAAGGAAAGGGGATAGCCCTTCGGCCCAACCCCTAATTACATGTTTATCCTATACGACCACTGATTCCTCTATCCTAGGGGCTTATTCAACTGCCACCAAATATATCATGTTCTTCCAGTTAATAACCATACCACCTTTTTAGTGGTCACCTGCTAGATTTGGCAGGCCGTGCCAAAATCTGGCTGTAATGATTTTCCAAAAAGGGGAGGCCTGTGGGATTCGACCGAGGGACCTTCACCAACTAAAAACTTTAAATTTAGCTCTGCCTACCAATGCAACAACAACCTCATTACTGCATAACTACCCAATTTTAGTATAAAAGGTGGTGTTCACTAGTGCATTCAGAACACAAGAGAACAAGAGGTGAGACCAAGCATGCCCGTACGAATCTGTACAGACTTGGGCATGATTTTTGAGATTTTGGCACGTAGTTCAAAATTTTCAGTCATTTATTTCAAGAGCAGTGGCACATAAACCAAGGAAATGGTGCCTCTTGGGCCAAAAAGTGTTCGAATCAGATCGAGGCATGGAGACATTCATTTTTAGGTAAAACGACGCCATGAACGTAGTGGTGGTGTTGGTTTTTGATCTGAGAAAATATTCTGTAGCTTAATTCCATAATGAGGTATACTTATGTATTTTGCCCAATTATTTTGTGAAGTTAATAAAAAGACCTACCCATTTGAGAGAAGGACCCAGAGGCATAGTCCACAAAGGACAAACTCCGTTATCAAGTTCTTTGTGTTCATATTTCATGCTTATGTCTCTTTCCTTTTTAATTTTTCCTTCTTTATGGTGTACTTTAGTTTATGCTCATTCAATACAGTTCTTTAATAAGTTACCTGATGAAAAGATCCCGGATCAACGACGCTAACCTATAACTTATACAACACCTTTGTTGGTATCTTGGGCATCAACAAGTCTAACTTTTTTATATCCTTCACGAGCTTCTGTGTTGTTTCCTCATCGATGAACAACATACTAGGTGTTATGATAAAGTTATCACTTTCCTGTACTATGATTTGTATTTGTTTTCCAATAGGTCCTCCTTCTCTTACTAGCGCTAGTTTGTCCTTTTATTGTTGTTCTGCCTTGATCCTTAAGTGTTCTAGCACGACTTTTACATCCTGTACCCATTCCAAAATTGAATATCGATGGTTTTCTGCATTTTCCCATACTTCTGACAATCAATCTTCTATTTTCGTGGCTATTAATTCTATGTTGTCTATTGTCAGTGACGTTTCCATTTGTTTCATGTGGGCCTTTGCTTTCTTCCTGGTGCCACTTACTTTCTTTGTTGTTCTCTTTCTTTGGGCATTTGGTTGTTCATATTCTTCAGGCATTTTTGTATCCATGCCATTATCCTACTCAACTTCTTTGTCCATGGTTACATCTTGTGCCTCTGTTTGCACTTCCTCTCTACTAAAATGTCCCGTCGGTCCTCTCGGTGCCTACTCTATAGCCTATGGGCCCTGTGTAGGACCATGTTGTGACTTATTTTGTGTCCTCATCTTCTTTCAAATGAATTTTCTTGCCCCCACTTTCCCTATTGTTGTTTTCTTTTGCTGCCTAGCGTCATTCCTACCTATCTGCTATGCAAGGACTATGCTATCCTGTGTCTAGACTTGTATTGGTGGCGTTGCTCTTGGAAAATATGGTACTTTCCATTCCTAAGTCCACTCTTGGACCTCCATGTGTATGTCCTGCATCGTCACACAATAATTCAGTTGAAACCACTCCTTGGTTGGGTCCTTCTTTTCCTGTAGCCACATGTTGTGACGTGATGCACGGAAATTTGCTATCTGTCCATACTCCTAGATAGTTTCTGGTGAGATCCTCCATGTATCTGCCACGTTTTTATGAATCTCTATTAAGTACTGTGCAGACATATCATTGTTGAATTTTTTTACCTTGGGATCTATTGTGCTTCGCAATGACGTGTAGCGCGCATCGCCATATTTTCCTATCCTTGTCAGGAACATCATATATGTTGGTTTGTGCCACCCCATAAGTGCAATGAGGATGAGTAAAAATGAATAGAGGAACTCAGAGCCCCAGTATTGCACATCCTTAAAGTCTTCTAGGAATGAGTTGAGTAGGTATAGGGCCCAGCTCATCGATCCCCCCTTTGCACACTACGCCACAACTGCTACTACTCTTGCGAGGACTTCTTATTTTCGACACTTGCACATTAATTTGCAACCGAGTAATTTGGTTGCAATCTGAGTCACTGGATCATTGATGTCATTGATCATGATTTCTCTATTCCCCCTTTCTGCATCATACTTCACTTTAATCTCATCAGATATGGCCTTTTCCCGAGTCTTTCTTCTAAGTATTTCTCATACTTCTCCCCATTTGTTGGTAGCTCTGTAATATCTGCGATGAGGTAAACATTGATCAGTACTGGCCTGTCCATCCAAAGGATGCCTCTGTGCACCCTTTATAACAACTTTTTAACACATGCATTTATATATTTCCCACACCTGAAGTGTGGTATATCTAAGCGGTTCATGATACCTTTGTTGTACATACCTAGGATCCACTGTGCAGGCTCCAATAGTGGTGTGCCTGATGTGCCCTCTCCCCTTCTCTCTAGGTAGCTCTCCACTGCAAAATCTAGGAACTTTGTGGCATCTGAGAGATCATGTTCAGAGTATTTAAGGCCGTCAACTCCTCCTACCATCTTATCCCCAATTTTCACTTCATTGGGAATGTTTTGGCATTACTATACTTAGCTCTGTCTAAGTGTGTTTCATACCCTACATACTATTTTCTTCTCTCTACTTATTTTTCCCTTGTGGGGATGGTACTCCCCCCTCTTGCTATGTTTCCTACTCTGATTCTAGCTTCAGGCCCTACTGCATGGTGTCCATGGCTGGTTCCACTTCATGTGGCCCTTTTCCTCTAGATGCGTCAGATTCTGTTTGCTTGACATCCTCTACTAGTTGTTCAGGCTCCTATGTGGATTATTTCTCTCCCTCCACATGTAATGTGGTTTTCTCATATTTCGGTTTGTGGATTACTTCCACGTCCACCACTGTTGGCATCTCACTAGTTCCACCTTATGGTCCCCGTGTGGTACTCTGGGTTCTTCGTCCCGTTTCTCTTGGTGCTCCAACCCACGGTGGTGTCATGGTGGTTAAATTCAAACAACAAACTCTCAATTCGCCAAGTGGTAGCACAATTCCACACTCTATCATTATTCCACTTGACTCAATGTTTTTCTCCTTAGAAAAAATAACAATGGGTTGGTTTTCCCCCCTCTTTCCGACTTTATAGCATGTCAGGAAAATGACAACTATGTCACACTAATACTTGTCACTTTTTCCCATTTTCGTTATGTTTCTTGCATATGGTACCCTTTTACCCATTAACAACTCTTCTGCACGTCGTGTTTTCGAACCCTGGTTTTCTTGCAACGCCCGGTTCCATCTGCCCAGTCCTATTATGTTGAGGCCCTCCATGTGTGATGAATCATTCTTATTTTTATCTCCCCCCCCCCCTTTTTATTACTATCTATGTAACTCTTTACTGAACGGGAACTTCCTAAGTACTAGGAGGTCGACTGTACCTATACATATTTAGTTAACTCCCATTGATAATTCTTATAAGTTATGTACCTCCTAAATATTTCAATGGTACAACTCCCCCATCTGTGATAGTCTTCACTTCATATGGTCTTAGCCAATGAATTCTGAATTTTCCTGGCTGCTGAAGAAATTTACTGTCATACACCAAGACTAGGTCTCCTTCCTTGAAATTCTTCCTTTTAATATGTCTATCATGCAAAGATTTGTCCCTTTATTTCTTTACTTCTTGGTGAAATCCTGCTAGAATCTTATCTTCTTCCATCACCATCAAATGACCTAGCCTTTTTTGTACTACGCCTCATTATGTCATGTTAGTGATTGTTGCTATGCGTAGACTAGGTACTAAAAATTCTAGTGGCACCACAACTTCTTGTCCACATACCAACCTGAATGGTGTGTGCCTTGTCAAATGTTTGCATGTAGTCCTATATGCCCATAATACTGCTGGTATCTTCAAGTCCCAATCATCCCTGTTGACATTGAAAATCTTTGTCAGTGCATTTTCTAGAATCTTATTAAAGGCTTCCACTGTTCCATTTTATTGAGGGTGATATGGTGTAATATTTTGATGATAGACTTCAAAATCCTTGGTCATATCCCTGATAGTATTGTTAATGAATTGAGTTCCTTGATCACTCATCAAAATCCTTGGGCATCCAAATCTAGTGATCACTTTCTCAAATAGGAAGTGTGTTTTTGTCTCCACGCTGCAATCTTTTACTGGTGTTGCTTCTTTCCATCTCGTTAAGTACTCTATCATGGTAATGTTATACCTTTCTCTTGACCTCTTTGTTGGTGGATTAATTGGTCCCAAAAAATATATTTCCCATTTTTCGAATACTTGCAAGGTTACTTGTGGTCTCAGGGGCATATCGTCCTATCTATTAGGTTTTCGAACCGTCTGGCATACATCACATTTCTGGAGATAATCCTTTGCATCTATGTGAATGGTCGGCCACCATAGCCTAGTGTGCAATGCCTTTTGCATGGTATCTTTTCCTTCATAACGCCCTCCAACTATTCTTTCATGGGCCTCTTCTAAAATCTAGGTCTTTCATGTTCTAGTACACATCTTCTCAAGACGTTGTCTGCACCCATATTGTATAAGTGTCCTACAATCAATTTATATTCTGCTGCTCTGACTACCGAATTTTTCTTCCATGCAATGCTGAATTCTTGTGGCGTTGTCCCTATACTAAGTATTGAATGATTTCAACAAAATATTCATCAGCTACTTGGACTGAAAATAACTATGCATCAAGGAATTTGTCCTCTAAATTAGTAGGTTCTTCTCCATTGGTGATCCTTGATAGGTGATCAAGTTCTGCATTCAATTTCCATGGTTTGACTATCACTTCAAAGTCAAATTCATTAAACACCAGTAACCATCTACGAATTCTCACCCCCAACAATGGATTATTGACTAGGTATTTGAGGGAAGAATGGTCTATGAACATTTTAAAGTGTTTCCTAACTAGGTAGTGTCTGAAGTTTTGTAGTGCACATACCATTTCTAAGCCTTCCCTTTCTGTAGTATTGTAGTTTTTCTTTGACTCTAACAATTTTTTTCTTGCAAATGTTATAGGATGGTCTAAATCTCCTGCTCTTGGCTACACCAGAATAGCTCCAAGTTTTATCGTTGATGCATCTACATGCACATGGAATTTCTTTACTCAATATGGGAATACTAGTATTTGTGTTCTTACCATTTTCTCTTTTAGAGTGTCCAATCCTTGCTGATAGTCCTCATTCCATTGAAATTTTCTATCTTTCCTCAATAGTTTCTCCATCGCAACAATGATTTGCGCATACCCTTTTATGAATTTCATGTAGTAGCATGTGTGTCCCAATGTTTCTCCCAACTGATGTACTGATTTAGGTGGTGGTAAATTGACAATCACTGCAATCTTTGCAGGATCTACCAACAAGCCTTATTTGCACACTATATGGCCCAATAGTATCCCAAAAGGTGTCCCAAAGATGAAATTCTTGATATTTAATGATATATGGAATTGTCTGCATATTTCCAACATCATCCTTAATACCTCTACATGGTATTTAAATAGACTGTAGATTGTCCAACCATCCAGATATACCTCTAAAAACTGGTGGATGAATTCTTTGAATGCGGCTATGACTACTCTTGAAAATATTGTTGGTGCATTATCCAGTCCAAAAGGCATGACTATGTATTAGTAGGACTCCCATTCTATGAAAAAAGTGGTCTTGTACCTATCTTCTGGGCCTATCTTGATCATATGGTAGCATGAAAATCCATCTGTGAATGAGTATGCTTCCTAGCCTCCTACATTCTCTAATACCTCATCTATGAAAGGGGTATAGAAAGGGTCATGTAGGAAAGAATCATTAAAATTCCTCAAGTAGACACATATCCTTATCCCTCTTTGCTTCTTATCCTACACTACCATAGGGCTTACCCATTTATATTCCTCCAGTAGTTATATGATTCTAGCCTCCAACATTCTGTCAATTTCTTCTTTTACTTTCTACTTATATATTGGGTTCAATCTATATGGTCATTGTCTGATTGATTTAGCATCATATTTGAGAGGTATATTCATCTCTCCTATGTCTCCTGCTATTCCTTTCATCTCTGTAAATCTTTTTGGGAACATGTCACTATACTCACATAGTAACTCCATTATTCTTTCTATTTTTTTCTCATCCCAGTAGTCTCCAATGTTGGCCATTTTGGGATTCTCAGTTATCCCAATGTTGAATTTCTTCACCTTGATCGGTGAAACAAACACTTCTAATTCCAGAGGTGGACCTTCCACCCCTTTTTCACCTTCAACTTCTGTAATATGAATGTTGTGTGGGTCATCTTCATTTGGTGCTTCTTCTTGCACACGGTATTATTATCACTCCAAGAAACTCCTTAGGGTTGTAGACTAAGGATGCTTGGTAACTTAAAAATAATGTGTAGGTATGCTTGGAACAATGGGATCCTCAATGATTAATGTAATAGACAACTCATCATACATTCAAAAGAAACAATGTTTTCAGGAAACAATAATCAGATCAAGTAATTTGAAAGGAGAGGATGAAGAACACTAATCTTGATTGCCAAATACAACTGGATGTAGGGATTAATGCAAGATAGAAAGAAATCCTTCACTTCAAGTCTATGAGCTCAATAAAGAGATGAAAGTCTTCATAAGATAAGATAAACTGAAATAAAGTACAAAAAAGGAAACATGAATATTTCTGATATTGAAAGCGAAAGGAGACTGTAATTTTATTATGCAATAAGAGTCTATACAGTAGCATGAAAATGTATTCCCAGTTTGAACCCTTGTCTCTTAGAAAATCTAGGAATTTATAGCCTTTTACAATCAGTTTTTAAGATCCTGAAAACATGGATCTGTATCTAAAAATAGCAAATCAAATTAACTAAGACAATCGATAACAAAGACTAGTGGCTAGACTAGCATTCGAACTGTCTTCCATATCAAAATTTGACATCTGTGCTTCATCAGCTTCTAGAATCTGTTGTGTCATGAAAAAGGTGAAGGCACCTGTCCTTGTAGATGGATTTCTTCAATTACTCATAGTTGAAATTTTAGGTGACCGTTTTAGCATGTGGTTTTCAAAACCTCCACGAATCTCTGATGCTGAGTATTTTTTGACTAAGTAGTTAATCCTTTAATGCTCTGGAACCTCTTTAAATCCTTTTAAAATATCCTTGATCCATCTTTAGCTTTCAAAAATTCCTTTTGTTCTTTCACCAACTAACTTGCCTTATGATTCCCTGGTTAGCTGGTGAAAGCTCTGCCTTTCATCAGCTAACTGGCTGTAAATTTACCCTTTGCACTAGTGAAAGCTCTGACTTGGCCCAAAAGGAACTTTCACCTCCAAAACTGTTGTTCTATCAAAAAATTAGCGTGTCTCTGCTTTATCTCCTTGCATATTCACAACAACCTGAGCTAGCACTTGCAGATCTGGGTGTGACTTCTGTTTTTGCTTCAATTTTCTATTCTTCCTGTTAAGGTGTTTTGCTAACCACCATAGACTGTTATAGTCTTTGGTGATTTTCTTCTTTCTCTTCTTGTCCTTGAAACTTTAATGAGCCAAATTTTCAAATGCAACATTTGTTTCTACGAAATTATTAGACAGAGTTTTGTATCTCTCCTTAATTACTCTTTCTAAAACCTCCTGTTGAGCAATCACTTCTTTAAGTTGCGTGATTTTCTGTGTTTTCTTTGACTTTGTACTCTTTGATGTTTCACCTTCATCAGTGTGAGTAAAAGTATCACAATCCTGTGCAAATTCCATGGAATGTTTAGGGATTTTAATGGCTGGACTTTCATCTTCTTTCTCTGGCTCTGTTTCTGAGTCTGTGTATGGTAGATTTAAAATATTTGTTTTCTCTTCTGTAGGCTGCTTTGTAGTAGTTTGAAAATCTAACTTTTTCTTTGACTTGTGAGACTTTGTGCCAGAAATCCTATCTTCTGGTGGTCCTAGAAGAGTTCTCCTCTTCCTTGAGCTGCTGTGAGGAGTTAATTTCCTTTTTCCAGCCCTCTTCTGCTCATTCATGGGCTGATTTTGGGTTTCAAAGCCTTCCCAAAAAAGAAAATGTTGCTAAGTCCTTCCTCTTTGTCTTAGCTCTTCCAGGATTATCAATTTGATTAGGCCAAAATGACAAAGAGTGTTTTTCATACTTAGAGGTTCAACTCTAATCTTTTTACAGACTTTAGTTAAGCTTTTGTACAAGAAGAAAGGTAAATTTAGGAGAGTTTTCCCTGTAAAATGGTCTAAGATCTTGAAATGGTATAGAATCAGTTTGTCGTACCTACCTTCTGAGGTTATGTAGAGTTGGATGCCCTTGAAAAAGTCCTGCCACTCATCCTCTAAATGAGAAACTGGCATGCTTTTCTTCCATGCATCATTTATGAATTCTTCCTTAAGATATGCTCTGAAATTGAGGTTCTTGGTTGCTGTTATTTTGAACCAACTCTGGCCTAATATAGGTAAGATGGTCACTGTAGCAATGGAGGCTTCATAAACTATGATTTCTAAAGACCCGACACAGGCTTTATTTCCATCGTATGATTTAGTAAATGCTTCGACTGTTGTTTGGTGACAGTCGTTCTGTAACTTCTCAACATACCCCATGCAACCTGCGTCTGAGAAGTGTTTTTGCACCTCTGGATGCGCCTGTAGAAAGGAAAGACTGTCTAATTCTTTCCTTAACAATGAACTACTTCGTCTCCTTTCCATCTGCAATTTGAACCCCAGACAATTTTGCACACAAAAAAACTGTAATCTGTTGTTTGAGCCGAGGTTTGGCGCTGGTGAAAACTCTCGACGTTATCTTTCAAAAATGAAAAAATATCATATGTAAGTGGATGATGGGTGTTGGGGATATAAGGCATCTATTTGATGTCACCAGCCGAGTAGTACCACTCCTTTACCTGTGATGATGGATTTGAATTCACCATCTCCAACGCCATTATCTCGTGAAGCATGCATTTCTGAACATGATCCGCTTTGAAATCCGATTTAGACGTGCAAAACCGAATATTCATCATTATCCGCTTTCACCAGATCCTTATAATGATTACATGACATGTGTTGAGCATGTCATATTTTGATTTTTGAAAACGTGGAGAAAACACATGTATTCCGCACTTTCAGTAGCTAACGGTCCGTGGGGAAACGCTCCTTAACTGTTGAAAATCGTCGCTTTCTCCAACTAATCATCAACTTTGAAACACGTGTTAGATGTTGAAGGTCTCTTCATGAAATTTTAAAGAAAAGACCTTTATGGATTGTCTTATTTCTAAAATATGAATTAAAAACCTAAGTTTTGCCACTAGAAGAACTTAAAACAAAATGGATAAATCTACCAATAACCATGCTATCAACCACAAAATGAAACCATAGTGACTAATTCATTTTGGGAGCTAACATTTGGCTCCAAATGGGATGGAAACCTCCCTGTGAGGTGACCAAGAACCTAGCTAGACTCAGTAGCCTTTATTACAATTTAAAAAAAAAATTGAAAAATAGTTTTTCTTAGTACCATTGGGCATGGAGTTATTCAAGTGATAGAATCAAAGAAAACAAAACTGAAAAAAATATGTACAAGTAGAACAAGGCTTTAAGAAAAATCCTTATGAAAAATAGGTCTTTAGAAAGTGCCCGTTGAAAGGGCCACCTGCTACTTCCTCGCCTGCAAGATTTTGGAGAACAAAGGTATTGTTCTGCTGAACCGCTATTATGATGAAAGGACCTATCCAGAGAGCATCAAATTTTCCATGTTTCCCCTTTTCTTGCCTTGCTGCATCCCACTTTAAGACTAGTTCCCCTGTTTTGAAGATATTTGATTTGACTTTCTTGTCGAAGATCTCCTTCATTTTTTCTTGGTGTAATTCTGTCTTTTCCAAAAGCTGCTCTCTATCTTACTGGAATTCTACCAATTTATGAATTCTCCGAGTCAAATCACTTGGTTCAGAATCAATTTCTTGTAAAATCTTTGCAACCGACAGTGCAAGTTGAACAGGAAATATGGCTTCAGTACCATATACCAACTTGAAAGGAGATGTACTAATTGATTTTTTACATGTAACCATGTCAACCCACAAAGCAAATTTCAGCTTGGAATCCCAGCCTTTGGTATTTTGTTCAAGCAACTTCTTTATATTCTGACTAAACTCTTATTTGATGACTCAACTAAGACATTTCCTTGAGGATAGTAAGCAGTGGAATGTACTAGATGAATTCCCATCTCTTCACATAATTTTACCAAGTGCTTATCTTTGAATGCAATAGCGTTATCGATGACTATTCTCTTAGGGCAACCAAATCTGGCAAATATGTTTTCTTGCAGAAAATTTGTGATGACAGTATGATTGATGTTCCTGGTAGGAATAGCCTCAATCCACTTTGTAAAATAATCGGTGGCAACAAGGATCCACCTGTGCTGACTACTAGAAGGCGGGTGAATCTCACCTATGAAATCCAGACCCCATTGCTAGAAAGGACCTATGACCACTATAGGTTTGAGGGGAAGAGACTTTAGTTGTTGTTTGCCTTCAAATATTTGGCACTTGTCACATGTTCTCACAAACTCACACACATCTGAAAATAAGGATGGCCAGTAATAACCAGATCTTAAGATTTTATGTGCAGTGGTTTTCCAATAGTGATGTCCTCCGCATTCACTATTATGGAATTCAATCATGACCTTAGCTGCTTCTTCTTGGTTTATGCACCTCAACAATAAACCTATTGGATTTTTCCAAAACAATAAGTTGCCATTGATGCATAAATTCATGGCTTTGAGCTTTAAATCCCTTCCTTGTGTTTTTGTCAAATCTGAAGGGACTAATAAAGTTTGCAGAAAATGAATAATGTGACTGTACCATTTTCAATTAGCTAGGTGAGATGAGACCTACATTTCCTCACCTTCTTTATCCTCTGAATACTGAACATTATTTGCATTAATACTTACCAAATTTATTTCGAGCAGCTTACAATTTTCTTCTGCTAGAAGTTTGGCAAGGCCCTGACCCTTCATAAGTTTTGCTGGTTTAATTTCAACATCAAATTCAATCAACTTTTTTATCCACTTACTCCTTTTTCCATCTATGTCGGGTTGTATAAGCACATATTTAACTGAACTGGAGGGTACAAAAGCTATTACCTTGGCTTGAAGGATGTAAACTCTGAAAGCTTTCAATGACTTGATAAGTGCATATGCTTGTTTCTCCAATAATTCATACTTTACCTCTGCATCCCTCAAGACCTTACTGAAGAAGGCAACCAGTTTCTCCTGATCATCGACATTTTTCTATAAGAGTACTGCTACAATTGTATCTCTTGAAGCAAATGAAAAAATGTAAAATACCTTGGCAAAGTCAGGGCTGATCAAAACAGGGGCTGTTGTGATGGCTTCCTTGATAGCATTGAATGAGTGTTTGGCTTCTTCAGTCCATTTTACCTCAGAGTCCTTTATTAACATAGCAGTAATATGCTTTGTGAGTTCTGCAAAGTTTACTGTAAACCTCCTGATAAAGTTTATAGTCTCAAGGAAAGACTGAATGTCCTTCTTTGATCTAGGAAGAGACAGATTTTTAATTGCTTATACTCTTTTTGGGTCGATTTTCACCCCATCAGCTGAAACAATATGTCCAAGTAATTTCCCTTCCTTAAGTGTGAAATTTGATTTTTTTGGATTAAGAGAAATGCCATACCTTCGACATTTTAGGAATGTCTTTTTATAGTGTTGCAAATGAAGTTCACGGCTACTCGAAAAAACAATGATATTGCCAAGATATATCAGGACAAATTTATCTTTCTCTCCAACAAAAGCAATGTACATTGCCCTTTGGAATGTCGCTCCTGCATTCATCAATCCAAAGGGCATCTTTTCATACATAAACGTACCCCATGGAGTAGTGAAAGAAATATTTTCTTTATCGTCCAGATGGACAACAATCTGGTTGTATCTAGAAAACCCATCAATAAAAGACATCACCTTTGATCCTGACACCTTCTGCAAAATATGTTCCATTTTGGGCAAAGGGTAGTTGTCCTTCCTAGAGCACTTATTCAAATTTCTAAAGTCGATGTAGAGTTTGATCTCTCCATTCTTCTTTCTGACCGACACGAGATTTGCAACCCATTCTGAATATCTGAGAGGTATGATGATGCGGGCATCCAATAGTTTTTTGATTTCCCTTTCCATTGTAGGAAACAACAAAGGATTAAAAGATCTAAGTTTCTGCCTAAATGGCTTGGTATCTTTGTTTAAGGGAATCTTATGCTGAATTACCTCTGTGTTGAAAGTCTTCAAGTCATCATATTTCCAAGCGAAGATGTCAACAAACTCCTTTAGCAATTCTCCATAATCAGCCTTTTGTTTTTCGGTCAAATGTGAAGCTAAGTTGACATATTTAGGATCCTATTCACTAGCTACATTATACTGCAAAACTTCTGAATCTTTTTCCCCATTTTCCAATTTGACAACCACATCATTATTATCAAAAAGCCTTTCCAAAGGGAGCAAAACTTTAGGAATTCAGTTGGTAGACAGCTGGACTATTTCATGTGCTGCGATTTTGCTTCTAAATTTTGGCTTCTCGATTTCATCGTCATGTTCGTTCTTCTGATCAATTTGCAAATCTGCAAACTCATCAATCACTACAAGAAATCTAGTGAGCTCAACATCATCTTTGAAAACCTTCCAAAATTTTACATTATCAAGGAGGGATGGCCTATATTTAACTTGAATTTCATAATTCAATTTATGAGGCAGAGGGGGTATGAAAGCACAAGCCGACATAGCTAATGAATCAACTAATTCATTCATTGCTCTGGGTACATTTGAAATTTTAAAATCTGCAAAAGTATGAATTGCCCTCAAAACTTCATCTTTGTACGCTTTCAGCCTGACATGTTTTGCTTGAAAGGACTTATTCACCTGCTGAATGATCAAATCTGCATCTCTGAATACCTGCAATCTTTTAATCTCCATCTCTTTGGCTGCATTTATCCCCAGAAGTAGTGCCTCATACTCAACAATATTATTAGTCACTTTAAAATCAAGTTTAAAGGACAAATGAGAAGTTTTCTTAGAAGGGGAAATCAATACCACCCGTGCTCCTGCTGATTCTTTGGTACAAGAACCATCAAAGAACATGGTCCAAAGAGCATCCTTTGTTGCTTCTTTGGACTGAACTGCGGGCTTTCTGAGTAGTAATGCATCTAGTAATGAATCATCAATTTTCAAAATACAATATCCCATACCTGTGTCGACAGAATAGATAGGATGATTGGATGGATTTTGTTCGTCACTGATTACATATGCCAACTGTGATTCCCTGTATAACATTTTGTTCACCCCTCCAAAAACAGGGATAGTAGCGTAGGAGAGATCCATTTGAAGAGTGCCACCTAGCCTCTTCATCCATGATCTTGATAACATACATCTAAATTTAGGTGGTATGTCTGCCACTACTATATCCATAACCATAGTCTTCATGGATGCTTGGGTTAAAGTTACAGCCAAGTCCTTGATCATTCCAAGAAATTTGAGTTTTCGAGAGTCAAAAGAGAAAATATCGTGATAAGACTTGGTGATCTCCAGCCCAAGCTCATCCATGACCGCCTTTGGCATCAAATTGTGAGAAGCCCCAGAGTCCAACAAACAATTATGTAATGTTTTCTCATGAATATTTAGAGAGATGTAAAAGGGAGGACAACTTTCATCTATGTCTTCTATCATTTTGCCCAGAGTAATGGTTGGATTTTCATCATAAATGTTGAGAATATCAACAGAAGGGGATATAGATTTGGGATCTAAAGTTTTGAGGATATCCTTTTTGAACATTTCATTTTTCATTAACTCGACTAGAGGAATAGGAATTTTAATTTTCCGTATTTCAGCCTCAAAATTGAACGAATATGGGACTTTATCAGAGACCTTTACCTCCTTTGGAGGAGCTTTCTGATTTATTTGTTGTTCAACAGGGGCCTGACTTTCTGGAGTTTGATGCTTGATGGGGGAAACAGTCTTTTTGGGAGGAGCTGATGCTTTCACTTTTGAGGGATTTGTTTGCTGATTCTCTGATGTCTAATCTTTTTGCTTAACAAGGGCTGTGCTATTTTTGGGAGAGGCTGGTGCATTCTGTTGGGCAGTATCAGATTTAGATCGGAGATTATATCTATTCTTATCTTCTGTTGTGAGAATGCCATCATCAATAGGATTATCCTTTGTTTGTTCAGTCATCAATGCTTCTTCATAGTCGTGTTGTGTCAGATAAGATTTCCCTGGCTCTTCTCCAACACATTGAATATTATCTTCTCCATCTTCTTGATAATCAGCTTCATCTTCATCCATCACAACATTTTGAAGAGAGGCCTTTATTCTCTGATCTTCAGTAAGATTCTTTTCTCTTTGCAAAATCTGTGTTGGCTGATTATTTCTTCTGAAGTTGTTGGGATTTTGATTTTGGTTCCTACCTGCATAATCATAAGTGCCTCTTCCCTTCACAGGTTACTTATTTTCAATCTTGAGCTTAGATATCTCAGAGGTTAGAGACTTTAGCATCTTAGCCATTTTATCAAACTTTGGGTCAACACTTGATGAAGAAGAAGCTTCATTCCTTGGCCTTCTCCTATCAGAATTTCCCTTTAGCTTTTGAGAGGCTAAAATAGTTGATTCCACCTCAAGAGAAGCATCTTGCATGAGAGATAATGTCGGTGACCTCCTTTCTCTCAACAATAAACAGAAATCTGAGTCGAAAGCATCATAATATGTGATCTTGGCAGAAGCATCTGGAGTTTTTATCTCTGCTGGTATTTTACTATACATCCGGTTAAATCTTTTAGTGAAATCAGAGACTGACTCACTATTTTGTTTCCTTAGATTTCCGAATTCTGTGATATAGTATACAAAATCTCTTCTATCACCCCAATGTTTCAAGAAGGTCTCATCGAATTTCTTGATTCCAGCCATGGAACAAGCAGTGAGTTCTTTGAACCATTTCCTAGCATGTCCATCTAAGCTTTGGACAAAAACTTGTGTCCAAACATCTTCCTCTTCAATATTAAGGTTTTCGGCATAACTGTAGAAAGCCTCAATATGTTCCTTAGAAGACACATCGCCTTCACCTGTGAATTTGGGCATATACTTCTGATAATCTCCCATCGACATGGCTGATACTGGGTTTGGAAATATAAGTGGTGCATACCTAGCAGCTAGGATTTGTTGCATCTTCGTCAAAGGAGGTGGTGCAGCCATAACTATCAGGGGTGAGAAAGGTGATGGTTTCTTTTTHRAGTCTTCAACACTRGARKARTGYGAAGGAGGTGAATCTTCTAATGGRAAAGAGGTCTGATATGARGCTCTGTAAAAATTTGCAAGYTGTCCAGCTAAGTTTTCTTCACCTTTAGCAGATAGCTCTTGGAGAAGATGTTCAACAACAAGGAGGCTAGTATAAATGTTTAAATGATCTTCTTGTTGCTGAGAATGAAAAGACTCAATAGAAGAAGAACCATGACTCCTTTCTAAAGTCTTGGATGTTTTTTCAATCAAATTTGAAACTATCAATTTATCATCATCAGTGTTTTCCTGTTGATCAAAAGGAGTTTGTTCTTCTATAGTATTTACAACTGTTTTTTCATCAGTACTCTTTGAAAATAACTCAAATTTTTCTGTAGTAGATTTTCCAGAACTAAAAAGAGGATTACCTTTTGTATCTGATTTTGAAGCTTGACCCTGAATTGTCTTTCCTTTCCTGAGAATTAGTTCTAGATTGGACACTGGTGTGATAGGTGATTCTTGAGGATTCACCCTAGTACTGATCCTCTTTAGAGCCAGGATGAACTTGTGGAGTCGCCATATAGATAATTACAACCAACTAAAATGTCTAATCTTTGTCTATCATCAAAGATCATCTCTGTGTCGTATCCTAGGAAAGAAGAACTTAAATTTCGTCTCCCCGGCAACGACGCCAATTTGTTATCACTCCAAGAAACTCCTTAGGGTTGTAGACTAAGGATTATTGGTAACTTAAAAATAATGTGTAGGTATGCTTGGAACAATGGGATCCTCAATGATTAATGTAATAGACAACTCATCATACATTCAAAAGAAACAGTGCTTTCAGGAAACAATAACCAGATCAAGTAATTTGAAATGAGAGGATGAAGAACACTAATCTTGATTGCCAAATACAACTGGATGTAGGGCTTAATGAAAGATAGAAATAAATCCTTCAATTCAAGTCTATGAGCTCAATAAAGAGATGACAACCTTCATAAGATAAGATAAACTAAAATAAAGTACAGAAAAGGAAACATGAATATTTCTGATATTGAAAGCGAAAGGAGACTATAATTTTATTATGCAATAAGAGTCTATATATTAGCACAAAAATGTATTCCCAGTTTGAAACCTTGTCTCTTAGAAAAGATAGGCATTTATATCCTTTTACATTCAGTTTTTAAGATCTTGAAAACTTGGATCTGTATCTAAAAATAGCAAATCAAATTAACTAAGACAATCGATAACAAAGACTAGTGGCTAGACTAGCATTCAAACTGTCTTCCATATCAAAATTTGAAATCAGTGCTTCATCAGCTTCTAGAATCTGTTGTGTCATGAAAAAGGTAAAGGCACCTATCCTTGTAGCTGGATTTCTTCAATTACTCATAGTCGAAATTTTAGGAGACTATTTTAGCATGTGGTTTTCAAAACCTCCACAAATCTCTGATGCTGAGTATTTTCTAACTAAGTAGATAATCCTTTAATTCTCTGGAACCTCTTTAAATACATTGAAAATCGCCCCGCTCCATATTTAGCTTTAAAAAATTCTTTTTGTTCTTTCACCAGCTAACTTGCCTTATGATTCGTTGGTTAGCTGGTGAAAACTTTGCCTTTCACCAGCTAACTGGTTGTAAATTTACCCTTTGCGCTCGTGAAAGCTCTGCCTTGGCCCAAAAGGAACTTTCACCTCCAAAAATGTTGTTCTATCAAAAACTTAGCATGTCTCTGCTTTATCTCCTTGCATATTCATAGCAACCTGAGCTAGCACTTGCAGATCTCGGTGTAACTTCTGTTTTTTCTTTAATTTTCTAATCTTCTTCTTAAGGCGTTTTGCTAACCACCATAGACTGTTATAGTCTTTGGTGATTTTCTTATTTATCTTCTTGTCCTTGACACTTTCATGAACCAAATTTTCAAATGAAGCATTTGTTTCTGCGAAATTATCAGACAGATTTTTGTATCTCTCCTTAATTACTCTTTCTAAAACCTCCTGTTGAGCAATCACTTCTTTAAGTTGCTTGATTTTCTGTGTTTTCTTTGACTTTGTACTCTTTGATGTTTCACCTTCATCAGTGTGAGTAAAAGTCTCACAATCCTGTGCAAATTCCATGGAATGTTCAGGGATTTTAATGGCTAGACTTTCATCTTCTTACTCTGGCTCTGTTTATGAGTCTGTGTATGGTAGATTTAAAATATTTGTTTTCTCTTCTGTAGGCTGCTCTGTAGTAGTTTCAAAATCTAACTTTTTCTTTGACCTGTGAGACTTTATACCAGAAATCCTATCTTCTGGTGGTCCTGGAAGAGTTCTCCTCTTCCTCGAGTTGCTTTGAGGAGTTAATTGCCTTTTTCCATCCCTCTTATGCTCATTCATGGGCTGAGTTTGTGTTTCGAAGCCTTCCCAAAAAAGAAAATGTTGCCAAGTTCTTCCTATTTGTATTAGCTCTTCCAGGATTATTAATTTGATTAGGCCAAAATGACAAAGAGTGTTTTTCATACTTAGAGGTTCAACTCTAATCTTTTTACAGAATTTAGTTAAGATTTTGTGCAAGAAGAAAGGTAAATTTAGGAGATTTTTCCCTGTAAAATGGTCTAAGAGCTTGAAATGGTATAGCATCAGTTTGTCGTACCTGCCTTCTAAGGTTATGTAGAGTTGGATTCCCTTGAACAAGTCCTGCCACTCATCCTCTAAATGAGAAACTGGCATGCTTTTCTTCCATGCATCATTTCTGAATTCTTCCTTAAGATATGCTCTAAAATTGAGGTTCTTGGTTGCTATTGTTTTGAACCAACTCTGGCCTGATCTAGGTAAGATGGTCACTGTATCAATGGTGGCTTCATCAACTATGATTTCTAAAGACCCAACACATGCTTTATTTCCATCGTATGATTTAGAAAATGCTTCGGCTGTTGTTTGGTGATAACCGTTCTATAACTTCTCAACATAACCCATGCAGCCTGCATCTGAGAAGTGTTTTTGCACCTCTGGATGCACCTGTAGAAAGGAAAGACTGTCTAATTCTTTCCTTAACAATGAACCACTTCATCTCCTTGCCATATACAATTCGAACCCCAGACAATTTTGCACACAAAAAAACTGTAATCTGTTGTTTGAGCTGAGGTTTGGCATTGGTGAAAACTCTCGGCGTTGTCTTTCAAAAATGAAAACATATCATATGTAAGTGGATGATGTGTGTTGGGGATATGAGGCGTCGATTTGATGTCACCAACCGAGTAGTACCACTCCTTTACCTGTGATTATGGATTTGAATTCACCATCTCCAGTGCCATTATCTCGTGAAGCATGCCTTTCTGAATACGATCCGCTTTGAAATCCGATTTAGACGTGCAAAACCGAATCTTCATCATTATCCTCTTTCACCAGTGCCTTATAATGATTACATGACATGTGTTGAGCATGTCATCTTTTGATTTTTGAAAACATGGAGAAAACACACATATTCCGCGCTTTCACCAGCTAACGGTCCGTGGGGAAACACTCCTTAACTGTTGAAAATCGCCGCTTTCACCAGCTAATCATCAACTTTAAAACACGCGTTACCTGTTGAAAGTCTCTACATGAAATTTTAAAGAAAAGACCTTTATGGATCATCTTATTTCTAAAATATGAATTAAAAACCTAAGTTTTTCCACTAGAAGAACTTAAAACAAAATGGAGAAATCTACCAATAACCATGCTATCAACCACAAAATGAAACCATAGTGACTGATTCATTTTGGGAGCTAACAGGTACCATGACAATAGTTCTTTCACTGTTTGTTTTTTCTGTTGTTGATATTTTGTCATAAGTTCAACTTCTGGTTCCCTAATGAATATTGCCACTCTGATTTGTTTGAGTGTTGAATATATGTTGGGTTTCTCATGTTCAAATGATAAAGTGACTATGCAATTCCTGGTGTATATACCAATTTGCTGGAATCCCTTACATTGTGTGAATAAAGTGATGAGGCCATTCTTCTAGTGGTGTCATTTTCCATAGTGTTCTACACTTCTTGAAGTTTTCTTCTGGTGTCCCCTATCCTTCATATCTCTGTAGCTCGTTGTTTCCTTTTTCTATGACAAATATGATGCGCAGTAATCACTTACATTGGTACCATTCCTTGATTGTATCTTTTTGTGCACCCCACCATCGTGCAGGTGTTTCTTTGAGTTCTATGTCCAGAGCTAAGAGCCTCTAATTTTCTAACACTTTATCTTCGTATCTTGTGAGTAATTCCTCTAGGTTATTCATCCCATGAAATATGGGAGGTTCTCTTATCTCTGTACCCACCCATATTACTGTGTTGTCTATTCTTGTGCACCTTCTTGTGGAGACTTCATGTAATCTCTGCTGCCAATTATCCAACCATGTATCTGAGTTTGACATGCATGACGTGATACTTCTGCAACTGAGTACCCAATCCATAGTTGGATTCACATAATCTTCTTCTTGCATGGTCATTCTGTATAACTGGTTAATTTCATCCACGTATAAACAAGTTGGTTCTACAAACCTTTCTCATTCTAATGGATCCAATGGCACAATGACTTTGTACTCGCCTGGATCAAAAGTCATCTTCCTCATCTTTAGATTGATTATGGCCTGATTATCAAACCCCCAATACAAGCCAAGCAATGTTGGATAAGGTGTTCTACCATCCACAATTTCTGTTACTTTGAAATCGGCTTTAGTGCATACTCCATCCAGATCTATCATCACACCCTTTAACCTTCCAATTGGCAGAACCATGTGTCAAATTGCTAGTTTCAGTTGAACGAGTGAATATCCTGATGTGGGCTCTCCGATACATTCCTATGTATTATTGGTTAGTACATTCATTTCAGATCCTAAATATAGTATGATATCCCCGATGTTGAAATCTCCAATGTTGGCATTCAATATGAATTCTCTACTTGTTCTCCTCCTCGTATGCAAATGATTAACTATTTTTTGTTCGAGATTTCCCTCTACTTTTGTGCTACATATTTCTACCATATTTGTTAGCACTCTAACATATGATGGATCATTTAGTATTTTAATGCAAGATTGCAGAAAAGCCTTTATGGTACTTACTTTTCCTATATGTTGTGCTTCATTAGTGTAATCCAGAGATGAAGGCATATTGTACGATGGTACGACATTAATATCTTGTGTAGTTGATGTGGATGAAATTTTCATCTTCAAGAATTATTTTATGGCTTTCTTGAATATATCCTTTTCACTTTGCACATCAAAATACATCTGTGGTTCAACGTTCTTCTTTACCCATTGGTGTTGTGTTGGATCTTGTCTTACTATGTCATCTCTTGTCTTAGCTCCTCCGTGCGTAACTATGTTGATATTTCTTCCATCATCCCTTTCTTCTGTAGAAATCCATTGAACATTTTGATTGTTCCAATTTCTCTTTTCCTAGATCTTCCCCAATAGTCTCAGACAATCTTCTGTGTCATGATCAGATGCACAATAATATATACATGTTGCAGGTGGAAGTGCACATTCTCTTGAAAAGTGTTTGGGTTTTTGAGACTTATGGAATACCACTGGTCCTCCACCTCTGTAGCCAGCTTGATCTCATCACGGTGCGTTGTACTGTGGAACATGGTTATACTGCGGGGGATTATACTGTGGTTGCGCAATATTGTGCTGGGGCTGCACAATGTTATATTGTTGTGGCGCAATGTTACATGGGACTGGTTCTTGGTTGAACTATGGCACAACTTTCCCTATCATCATTTATGCCTGCACCCTATAGGTGTTTGATGTTCTTTCCCTCATCAACTCCATTATTCTGCAATCTTTGTCATCATGGCTTACTGACTTGCAAAAGTTGTAATATGAAATATTAGGAACTGTTTGGTATTTCAACATCATTGGGAAGTGATATGGATCATTCCCTTGTGTCTTACAAATCTCACACCATAGTCCTCCTGATGGAAAAGGGTTTGGCAATCCCGTTTCCATGTAATGCATGGATGTTGGGCATTCATTCTTTTGGTGTCCTTCTGTCTTACATGTGGTACACCAAACAACTTATGTTTTGTCCTTACCCTTTTTCTAGTTTAATTGAAATGTTATATTCTTTAGGTAATCCTTGAGCTCCTCTATTGTTGGATATATTTTTTTATATTGGTTCTCTTCTAGTTGCAAGGCTTCCTGTAGGGCCTCTTCCTGGGTCTGAAACTTCGGCTGTCTCAAGGGGTATTCTAGATGTGGTAGAAATGAATTGACAAACGAATGCCTATGATGCATATCTTTCATGAAATACTTCATCTTTCCCTTCAATCGTTTGAATCTCTGGTCTATATCCTAGACATATTCTCCTGGTGTCTTCATGATATTTATCATTTCATTCATGTATTGATCCTCTGAGTTAGGCTTCTAGAATTAATTTATCAACAACTTCTTGATATCGACAATCGTTCTGGTTGTTCCTCATGGATTGTTTACAACTAAGCTCATGTACCAATCCATTGCACGGTCTCTTAGCATGATGGATAACTGTGCAAGTTTAGTGTCCTCATCTATGATTGGTTTTGCTTCCTAGATCTTGTCACAGATGAACAAGTTCTTCTCAGGGTCCTCCAATGCCTCTCCCTTTGATTATGGTAATCTAATGGTGGGATCATGTCCTGCCATCCTAAATATTGAACTAGTACCTCTGCATGATGTATATCCTTGACTAATGATTCCTGAACTAGCTCCCCTAGTCATTGCTCCCTATGTATATGTACTTCCTACTGTGTTTCTTCCACTGAAATTCGGTTGTCTAAATGGTGGTGTTCTTTCTGGTCTATTAGTTGCACATGGGTTTATGGGTTCCACACTAACATTGATATGGATAGGAGTTATGCCTCCATTTTCTTCTCTTGGACCTCTTTTCTTCCTTTCATATGTCGTGTGCAATATTTCCTCAATATTTTCCATAGCCCGAAGATCCTCTACCTCTTCTTCATCACTTGCAAATCCTTCCCTCGCAACTATGACACTCTTCTTATTGTTTATCTTATAATGGTAGGGTAATCCACTGTGCGTTCTTCCAACTGTTTCCATGATCTGCTTGATTTGGTATTCCTACATCATGATTGGATTCAAGGCCTCCTCCTTCTTTCCTTTATCCATCTCTTCCTCCATTTCTCTGTCTCTTGTCAGTGCTTCCCCTCTTCCCCCATGCACACAGGGAAGTTTAATTGTCTGAGGCCATTTTCATTACACATTTGTTATACAATAACATCTAGATGGAAGTGTACAATGATCTGATATACCTACCTCAAGGTCCCTTCAGGAACTCTTTCTATGATGCACTATAAGACTTTTCAATATCTATTGCAAATTTTGTGATAAATCCTGCAAAAATGTTGTCTAACTAGAAATCTACTACACATGTAAACTTATTGTCAACTTGTTGTAACTACACGATCTCAATGGGATTCCATTCTAGTTGTCTGATCCGATTTGTAGTGTGGTTGTCTTTCAACCTCAATATCCACTCATGCAACACATGCGAGAAATCACAGAAAAATACTTCATGCAAGTCCCTGAATATGTATTTGTCTAGATATTTGCATGGTGTTAACTTCGAGTTTCTGTTATCTTTTTGCACAAATTCTAGCTCCTTTATTTTTAAACATCTCTCGATCTCTACCTTCATTGGGTTCCAAGGTCTCAACATCCCCTTTTATATTATCATTTTTTTAACATTGTTTCATCAGATCTTGACGACTCTTCAACAGATCTCCTTCACTCAATCCCTTTCTGTTCCAATCGGAAATGAAACTATTTGTTGGTTATTAATTTATCTACTATGATCTTACTTTAATGTCATAAGTTGACCCAGGTTCATATTTAAACAAGATTCCAACAAAATCCCTCTAAAACTATCGACTCTCCTGCTAAACCAGAAGGCAACACAACACACAATATGTACTGCGCAGTCTAACCCAAGATAGTCTTATGGGTGGATGCAATGCTCAGATGCTTGTATCCTGGGAATGAGTGGGGATATTTGATTAACCTTGGTGACCTTTAATCATTCACTAGTTCATACATCTAGATTTATTACCCTGTCATTCTTACTCATGCATGTAAAATATCAGATCTAACTAATTCCTTCATTCATTATCTGACATCTAATCATCAACGTCAAAGAAGATACATAACATTCAATCACACAACACAGGGTCTACTGTGGTTCAACCCTTCTGGGATACGTCCACAAAGATTTGGCTATTCTCCTCTTTTATTATCTTTTATTCAAACCTATAGCGCTACGTGCATTATAACTCTTCCTCAAAACAGGTCCATATCTTACAATAAGGCAGACTAGATCACACCAGGCTCCTCAACCTACGATCTAACCCTCAAGATCTCCCTTAATACCTCTTCCCATCTCAACAACTTACAAAATTAGATCTGACTTACAGTCGCATTAAGCAATAACAACTACTAACAATGTTCGAACACACTAGCATCTAACCAACCCTAAAATCCCTGTTGGATTACTGAGAGGGGGGTGAATCAATAGTAGAGAAATAATATCCTTTTTCTTCAAAAAATCAAGTGTTATATCAATATAGAATTATCATCCAATAGTTAACAGAGTAAATAAACAATGAAAAAATGAGAAATCACACACACACATAGTACACCAATGTTTTTATGTGGAAACCCAAAGCAGGAGAAAATCACATAATGATTTTTCTTATATGTATTGAAGAACTACATTCATTGGAAGCACAAACTTCCTTTGTTTTCCATTTTCAACTAGAAGGAGGATCCAACCCTGTATTTTCTCAGGCTACAACTCGAGGGAAGCTCCAACTTCCCAATTCTCTAGCTACAACAAGAAGGAGGCTACAACCCCCTAAGTTCTCTTTCTACAACCAGAAGGTGGCTACAACCATCTATTCGTTCCCCATCCAACCACCTTAAAATATAAATGACAAATATAGACAACCTGTCACTGTCACCGAATCAACCACTACCACTGTCAACCTGTACCAATAACCTGTAACAACCTTTACCAATCAACCTGCACCAAACAAACTATACCAATAACCTGAACCAAAATGTACCATGAATCAACCATGCATCAACCTTGACTCATCAATATGTACCAATATCATCAACTATACACCTCATGTATGTGCCAACTCGTCAACTATAAAACTCATGTATGTGCCAACTCATCAACTACTTTTCTCAACCATGTACCCAACATGTACCTCAACCATATACCAAAAAAATACATCAATATACCATAAAAAATTGTCTAACAATTCATCACTCTATCCATAAACCAAATACCATAAACCCTTACATCAAACCATGTGCCACAAACTCATTGTTATGTAGCCTCAAGCTAAACCAACAACTTCAACAACACATCACAACTAAAAGACCAATACCCATATGCCAAATACCAACTGTATCCCTCAACAAATATGATATATGCAGCAATACTGAACATCCAATACCATCTCAAGAGATAAAACCTAGCTCACAGAACATACCTCAAACAAGATGTGCCATATCTCTCATAAATATACCCCAACCATGTTTTTGCCGCGATTTTTCTGCCGCACTTTTTCTGTCGTGATTTTTCTGCCACACTTTTTCTGCTACAATTTTTCTGCTGCACTTTTTATGCCACACTTTTTCTGCCGCGGTTTTCCTGCAACACTTTTTCTTCCGCACTTTTCTTGCCACAGTTTTCCTGCCGCACTTTTCCCCCCGCACTTTTCTTGCCGCAATTTTTCTGTCGCACTTTTCTTGCCACAATTTTCCTGCCACAAATTTTCTGCCGCACTTTTCCTGCTGCACTTTTCTTGCTGCAAATTTTCTCTATTAATAATACCTACCCAAATAGCCTTTCACAAAAATATATATTCAATGATATTCAAGTATGTTTAAATGAGAGAGCCTTGCCTCTTATTTATACTTTCATGTAGCATCACACTTTCCTTATTTTAGGGATTTCTCCATTTACTTTATTATTTAAATAATTTAGTTTGCAAATACTTGACTTTTCGGGGCTTCTATATGACTCATGAGGGTTATTCAACTTCGTATGGCCATAAATCTCTAACCATGAGGAGTTATGTGACGTTCCACATGATACCACTGGAAATGACATGACAAGCACTATCCATCTAGGATAGTTTCATTGACAAATTTACTGACCTACATCTCATTATGCCAAAATTAAGCATGGTTTCTCTAACCATACTTCTAGGATAACTTAATCTGCAAAGCGTCTTCCCACGAGGTATTTCACCATAAGGGGACCACTTTGGATTTCATCCATTTTTACTTCGTATAGACCATGACAAGGCAATAATGAGTCATATTTACATAAAAAAAAATTGCCTCCATTACCCAAACCTCTGTGCTACTGGGATTTCTTCAAGGGTTGACATCAATGAAAACAAACCTTAATCAACAATCTCCCCCTTTGGCATTGATGGAAACACTGTAACGCAATACCTAAATCATATCATTCATGCTCCCCTTGGAACCATGCATCTATCCTCTACATCTCTGTGACCATTTCTCCCCCTTGAACCATGCCTCTGTCCTCTGCATATGATAAATCTCCCCCCCTTTGTCATCAATGACAAAGGTATCTTTCCACCTGGGGATTCTCCCCCTGACTGAATTGTCCTCTTTATGGTGCTTCCTCATGTACATCTAAGACATATAAGATAATCATTCAAAACAATTCATTTTGGAGCATAAATAACTCCGAGTATCTGGTGAAGATACTCAAAGGATTACCGTGGAAGTGGTTTTGTAAATATGTTTTCCACTTGTTCTTTTGTGCCCACATACTCAACTCTGATGTTATTTTATGTGACCCGTTCTCGTATAAATTGATACTTGATTGGAATGTGTTAGTATTGGAGTGCATCACCGGGTTCTTTGAGATATTGATGGTTCTTGTATTATTACAATATATTGGAATGGGCTCATCATACTCAATCTGTATATCTATCAGAGTTTGTTTCATCGAAAAAACCTGTGTACAACATGTTGTTGCTGCAATATACTCTACCTCAGCTGTAGATAAAGATACTGATGATTTTTTCTTGCTTATCCATGATACTTAACACTCACCCAAGTAGAACACTACTTCATTGGTGCTTTGTTGGTCAACATTACAACCTGCCCAATCTGCATTTGTGTAGGAAATAAGTGATAGATCATTTACTTTTGGATACCATAATCCAAACTTTTATGTTCCTTTGAGATATTTGGAAATCCTCTTCACTTCTAATACATGTGATTCCTTTGGTGCTTCTTGAAATCATTCTACCTGTCCAACTCCCTGCATTACATTTGGTATGGATGCTGTCACATAGAGTAGGATACCAATCATTGACCTGTATTGCCTCTGATTTTTAGACTTTGAATCATCATCTTTTCTCAACTTGCAACTGGTTTGCATGAGAGTGATAACTGGTTTTCAATCTTCCATTCTGAACCTCTTTAGAATTTCTACGATATAATTGGTTTGAGAAATAAAAATTACTTGGTTGCTTTGATGTATTTGAAGTCCCAGAAAGAAGAGTAGTTCTCCAAGTAATGAAATTTCAAATTCATTCTGCATATCCTTTGCAAATTTCTGGCTTAACCTGTCATCATCACTACCAAAAATAATATCATCAACATAAACTTCAATTAATAAAATACTATATTGACTTACCTTGATGTAGAGGTTGTTGTCTTCACTTCCTTTTCTAAACCTTGCCTACTGTAGATATTTATCCAGTATAGAGTACCATGCTCTAGGAGCCTGTTTTAGACCATACAAGGCCTTCTTTGATTTACACACATAATTTGCGTTCTCTGACAACTAAAATCCTTCTGGTTGTGTTGGCCCTTGGTTATGGAAGGAAACGAAGAACGAGAAAGAAAAGGTAAAAAGTGAGTTTCATGGGAGACACAGTGACTGTCACTGGGTCGAAGTGAGCAAAAGAAAAAAAAAGAGGGAGAGAAGTGCAGAAAAGTAAGCCATTGGATGAGGAGATCGAGGATGACAGATCAACAAGGAAGATGGATCAAGGATGACTCAGGAAGTAGAAAAATCCAACATTAGATGCCTTGGAGCACCGCGAGATGAAGAAGGAAAGACAGGTTGGCGAAGCCTGGAAAGAATGGGTCAAGTTGACCTAGGGTTGTAGATACCTAGGGTTTTGGTAATTAGGGTTTTGACACCTAGGTTTTGACCTAAGGATGTCGGTGAGGGATTGTAATGTATAAATAGAGTTCGAGATGACCTAGGTTGAGTCAGTACTGTGGTTGAGCCTTGTTAATGATTATTGTTCATTGGGAGAATATTGTATTATGAGTGAGAGAAGTGTTGAGAGAGAGAGCCTTCTGGTATTGTAAGATCTTCAGCTAGGTGAGAAGATCAAGTCCCGTAGCTGGGTGTGCAAGAAGGGGAGAAGGAGTGAGAGAAGAGAAAGGATCTACTGATCAAGAGCATAGATTAGAACTGTAAGCTTTATATTAATATATCATAAGCACAGTTCTGTCGACGTAGCCCTAGAGAGAGGGTGAACCACTTACATTTGTTGTTGTGTGTGTGATTGATGCTTTGAGATCTATTGTTGTTATATTGTTATTTGCATTATTGTATTAGATCATATCTATAGCTGTGAAGGATAGATCTATCTAGTTGAATGGTAGATGCATGTTATGTTGTTGTTGTAATAAGAACCACCTGATATTCCCCTGGTTGTAGACATCTCTGTCCTGCAACCCCCTCATAGATGCTTTGGGTGAGACTGCATCTTCTTCGTAGGTGCTACCAAAAGGGCCAGTAGCTAGGGCTTGTTGGTGCACTCTTGGAGCTGAACCCTAGGTCTGCCCCTATGCCAACAAATGGTTCCGTTGCCAGGATAGGAATCTTTTTAAGGGAATGGCAAGGTGTTTCTTGTTGAAGACAGATATTCATAAGTGGATAGAGGATCAAGAGAAGGACTTCGCTGAAGTCCAGAACAAGAACCCTAAAATAAGAACTAAAGATTGGCTACAAAGATACATCTTCATCGACATTCACAAGATATTCTTTGGAGGAATCCATCAGGAGCTACATGAGTGGTTGACTAGGTTAGCTGACACACAATTTGAAATCAGATCTAAACCTCTTGTGGTTTGGACACCAGCATTGATCTAGAAGGTTAAGAGAGTTGACAATGTTGTATCTAGAGCAATAGATCATTGTGTTGATAGTACCATAGGAGGGTATATCACCAAGTTTGTTGTTGACAGAACAAAATTGTATATCCAAGCCGAGAGATACTTTTTCAAAGGACCTAGAGGAAAATGTTTGCACTTCCTGAAGCTAAGAATTAAGATTCTCTTTCCTGAAAACCACATCTTGAAGATACAGGATATTGATCAGACCTGAAAAGGATAATGTTCAAGATCTCGGACAGCGACAATGAAACAGAAGCAAGACATACGCGCAGTGGGAAAGTATTCCGAGGAGTTCACCTTGAGAACTTATTTAAGAAAAACTATGGAGAAGAAGGTTTCTATAGGGGAGAAGAGGTAGATCTAACCGATGAAGAGCATCCAAATCCCACTAGAACAGAAGAAGGGGAAGCTGAAGAACTACGCCAAAGTGAGCCAGAAACATTAGGAACTTTGCAAACTGCTGAAGCAAGTAACATTAATCCTCCTGTTGTCCCAACAATACTTAGCAGTCAGAATAGTCAGAACCACCAGAGTCTTTAGAGTAGTGTTACTAGTAACTCAACATCTACTCAGACAAGAAACCTAGTCAGCTTTATGGTAGATGAAATGAGACTCCCTATATTTAGAGGAGACAGATCTGAAGATCCAGATCAACATTGGTTTCTATGTGAGGTCGTATGGAATATTAAAAGTATCACCAATGAAGCCATCAAGAGAACCCAGTTTAGCACTACGCTAAGGGACCGCGCACTGAGCTGGTACATGAAACTTGTCCAAGGACTGGCATAGCCTAAGCCCCTGAATGAGATAAAGAATGCGTTGATTGTAGATTTTACATAACCAAAGTCAGAGTCACAATGTATTACAGAACTAAAAAAGATTAAACAAAAGGTAGTGGAACCTGTTTGGGAGTTCGACCAAAGACTCAAGACCCTAACAGACTGATTAACTTTCCAGATCCTCGATGAACAGAACAAAGAATGGTTCATCCCTACACTCTTACCACACATAAGAATCCCTCTGATGCAGTAGAAGATTGCATCTCAATAAGAAGCTTTGGAGATCGCCATGAAGCTTGAATCAACACCGATGGAAGAATATAGCTCAGGCATTAGCCAGATCATGAGCCAACTAACTAGTTTGTCTTTACAGGTCAAGGACATGAAGAAATATAAAGGAACATACAAAAGGGAAGATATTTGGTGTGTAATATGCAGATCTAAAAGCCATGATAAGGAAAATTATCCCTTATTTCATGAGTACTTGGCATCAGGGGCACCAAGCCCCTTAAAGCAAGTTATCCTACTCTGGTGTGATGCATGCAGAAATAGGCATCACCCAGGTGAGTTCTACTACATGCAGAAGTATGTCCAGACACCCACAAACTTGTATTGTACATTCTGTAAATCTGTGGGGCATGATGATCGAGATTGTAGAGCTTATGATCTCATGCATGAAATGTCGAGAGACATATACAAGATTCAAGTCGAAGTACAACAAGAAGGAAATAATCCACGGTACAACTCTCCGGGGAGAGGAAATTTCACTCCTCGTGGTGGCTACAGAGGACAAGGATGAGGAGGAGGTATGGGCCAAGGCTGAGGACAAAATATCTATTACAACTGTGCACAAACATGAAATTTAGAAATGTATTTTCAGAATCCCTGCACAACTTGTAGTTACTGTAACTCCTTCGAGCATGTCATAGAGGAATGCCCTATGCTGCTGGCTAAACTTCAGGAAAGATGAGGAACTCAGCAGAACCCACAAGTACAACTGATATATGTTGAACCTCATGGAGCAGACCCTAGAGTCATTGTTATCACTCAAGGAGATGCTGCTATAGGAGAAGACAGAGGAGCCCAAGGAAAGACTGAAAATGACCACGGAGTCAGGAAAGCTACAGAAAAGACCCCAATGTTCGATGCTAAGAAAGAAAGATAGATATTCGAGGAGGCAAGAAAAGAGTTCAAAGGAGACCAAGGATATTCCTCAAAGAGACAACCAGAAATCAAAGAGTATGGCATGCCTCGGGCGTTTGATCTGTCTGCATCACCAACAGAAGGGAAAGAGGTAAGAAAACTCATGGAATTCTTGTACACTTGTGTTAAGTTGATTCAATATAAAGTTGTTGTACAAGAATTACAAGATTTAATCAAGTAGTATGAACTAGGAAAAATAGACCCCTTAGTGAATAGAGTAGTGCACCAAATTGGAAAAAGGAGAAGGACAAATAAATAATTACACTTGAATGCTCAGATAGGAGAGTATGAGACAAACTATGTGGTCCTTGACTTAGGGTCATAGGTCAATGTCATGACGAAGAATACTTGGGTACTGATGGGAAAACCCAAGCTGATATATTCCCCTATTAGGCTTTACATGGCTAATCAACAAGTTGTAAGCCCATTTGGACGATTAGAGCATGTCCCAATGGACATTGATGGAGTAAGAACCTTTGCATATTTTGAGGTAATTGAAATTGTTGATGATAGCTGCCCTTACCCTACATTGTTAGGAATTGATTGGGCCTTCGACAATTCCACTATTGTTGATCTAAAGAAAAGACACATGGCATTTGAGAAAGATGGCCTTAGGGTTGTTGCACCTTTAGATCTAGATGAGGGTCCATGATACACATAACCTATCAGAGAAGAGGACCATGCATTTGACTTGGAAAACATCTACAAATTAACGACCAGACAACAGGATTATATCAACCCTACATCTGACGGGAATCTGAGCTAGCGAAGTGACATCACATGTTCATCCGAATCAGAAGAAGTGTTGGAGAACTGGCAGAACCAGATGTACAAAGTATCTACAAGAAGATGTGCTAGGCTAACCAGATAAGTTCATTGGATTGGCACAATAGTGAGTACTCTACCCACATTTGATGGGTTGAGCCCCTTAGAGAAATTTTTATCAGAATTTGAGACAAGTGTACCAACACAACAAAGGTTGTTGGAAATGGATGAGGCCATTAAAGCCACACTAGGAATATGGTGGGGGACACATAAAAGTAATATTACGGACTGGACACAATGCCAAACTTTGATGACAACACGGTTTTCAGCACAAGTAGGAAGCTGCGAAGCAAGGTACACAGGTCGAAGTTGCCCAAAGGACCATATACGAAGCTGCGAAGAGGCTTGGAGTGACATTCCTAGAGAACAATGGGTACACAGATTCGTCAATACGCTGGATACCACACCGATTAACTGGTACCTTCAAGCAGAGTTGTGCCTTGTCACTTTACAGTGGGAAGGTATGATCCAAAATTTTATAACTACTTTTTTGTTTGACAATAAATTTTCTTCTGTAGATCAAGCACTATAGATGGTGAGACAAAAAGTATTTGAGGAGGCATCTAGCCTCCCTTTGGAGAAAGAAGAGGATGAATGGACTGCGTCCCTCTAGAAACTGCAGACCTGCTACAACATTAATAGCGACGAAGACGATGATCCAAGGAAGGTGAATATCATAGAAACAGAAGGTCAAAGAGATGTGGAAGGACCCAGAGATGAATTTCCATTCACTGGACAACCAATAAATATAAATAAAGTCAATATCGGGACATAGGAGACACCAAATCTTGCCAATGTCAGCGATTACTGGGACGCTGCTACCACTGACAAAATCACAGAATTATCGCACGAGTATTAGGACTTGTTCCCGACCAAGTTTACTGATATGAAGGGAATCAAAGGACCTATGGGAGAAATGAGAATACCTTTGAAACCAGGTGTGAAGATAGTCAAGAAAAGACCCTACATATTGAACCCGAAATATAAGGAAAAAGTGACGATTAAGCTCAACAGAACGCTGGAAGCAGGGATTATTGAACCTATCGAAGAGTCAGAGTGGATTAGCCCCATGGTAGTGCAAGATAAGAAGACAGGTGAGATTAGGATTTGCGTAGATCTCAGGAAGCTGAAATGATGCTTGTCTACATGATCCTTTCCCTACACCTTTCACAGACGAAGTGCTAGATAACGTGGGAGGCCAAGAAGTATATTCTTGTTATCACTGAAATTTCATCCACACATGGCGACAAAAAATCTGCATCGTCAAAACAACAATGAAGTCATTCATGGCACTGAATTAATTTCACAGCATTCCAGAAGGGTCAAAAACTATACAAAGTAACCAAAAATTGAAGGGCGCTTCACAGTAGTTTGGTGCGCGCGCACATGCGCAGGACAAGAACGTACTCTGCGCGCATGCGTGCACGACGTGCGGATGTCAACGCAAAAACCCGCGCACCTGCTAAAACGACACATTTATTGAATTGGACGGCCTCTCAACCACTTACGGACCAGCTCCCAATCTGATTTGACTCCCAAATCCGAGCTGAATCTGCAGGGTAGGCAGGTTAATGACCTAATGAAGCCCTAAAGAGCCCCTTTTC
>JZKD02S2033337.1:886346-913582 GCA_000966675.3 Picea glauca | reverse complement strand
AATACACCATGCACAATATATGAGAAATAATCAATAGTTATTGTTCAAGGGAAGTAATGACTTCCAAAGGTAGCTACAACTTACAAATGTAAAGGGAGGGATAAACCTCCAAGAGTAATATACAATCCTCCAATATCAAGAGAGATTTTAATTCTCCATCCTTGCCCCTTCCTTCTGCCCAAGAATATACGAGAGATAATAAAACTTTACATTAAATCATCACCATCAACCAATCATCACATAGAACTTGATAATGCTTCCTGAGACTTCTTCAATTTCTGCACTTCTTCAATTCTTGGAGTACTCTGATCCTGTAGATAATACTACTCAATGTATTCTCTAAAATTCCTCCAAGTTTCACTCCTTGAATCCTACCCAAAAAGAAGTTATAGAGAGAATGGTAGACCTTGTTTAATTATGGTTTATTCAAGAGACCGAACTTGTACAGAATGCCCCTCGTTCAATATTTAACATCCGATTCGGAAACTCACACACTAGAAACTAAAATCCATACTCTTTCCAATGAAATTTTTCCCACATCATTTGGATTCTTGATGAAGAAGTTATGATTGTTTTACCCAGAACACTTGTTTATTGACTAGCTTCAGGACTGGTCACAAACCCTATGTTCCACAGTGTGTATCTCCATAATTATAGCGAATCAAGAGCTGAACTTTTTACCACAGGTACCTTGATATGTCTTAGAACACATCACAAAAAGACTTCATCCTCCCTTGAAATCCAACCTTCTTTACTTCTGATTTCCTCTGACATTTGACTTGTGTTGAATGAATGTATAATGATATTTATTTATACCATTTATGTCACTTTCTTTTAACATTAGGGTGGACCTGACACTTTCTTATTTTGTAATTATTTTCTTTAATTATATTCATGGCCTATATGTACTTCCTTATTCAATTCACTTTGTCATCTTTAAAAATTCATTTCTCCTCAACCATGAGGATCCACGTGACGTGCCACATACCACCAGAAACAACATGATGTATACTATCCATCCATGTGTGTTATATTTGCATGTGCATTTTCCTTCATGTCCAAATACCTCCATCAATATTGTAGTCCAAAACCCATGACTAGGGTTGAAATCAATGACAACAACCAATCTTCCAACAAACCCTTCTTACGTTAGGTCTTTCTCCCATACGTGTGTTGATACTCCTCCAATTATCGCTTTCCTTTGTGCACGTTTTCTTGCATGCGTGCGTGTTGTTATTTTTCCAGTTTTTACTTCAATTTTTTGCATGCTTTATTTCCCACGATTATTCTTCTTTTCCCTTCGGCATGGTGCTAACACCCCTGCACTCCCCCATCTGGAGGAGTGCACATTCTTTCGGGGTGTAAATTATTTATGGGGTATAAACATGACTAAAAACAAAAGGCCTCTGAATCAGGAACATAATCAAGCTCCAGAACCAACAATATCCCACTTGGATACTGATCTCAACAACTCCATCAATGTTGTATCTGTTGGACTATGATCCTTCTTGAACCTGGAAAATTTCTCATCTTCAAATCCATGCTTGAAGACCAACTGAAATTGAGTAGGAAATCAGTTTCTCCCTGGTTACTCCCTTTTGTTAACACGTATGCATGATTCTGGCTAGTGTGTATTTTTTCAAACTTCAAATGTCCATCTTCCAATATGGATTGTATGAAATGGTACCTCAACTGTATATGCTTAGTCTTCAAATGGAAGACTGAGTTTTTTTCAATATGAATGGCACTCTCACTGTCACAGTACAACCTGCTATTCTCCTACTTCTTTCCCAATTCCTCCATAAACCTTTGTAACCAAATCATTTCTTTACTAGCCTTTGTAGCAACAACATACTCCGATTCCATTGTTGAAAGTGAAACAACCTTTTGCAGTTTTGAAATCCAACTTACTGTTGTTCTAACTATAGTAAAAACATACCCTATGGTGCTCCTCCGACTATATTTATCACCTTCCATATTTGAATCAACATATCCCTGTAAAACAATGTCTGAACCTCCAAAACATAATGCATGAGTAGTAGTACCTTTCAAATACCTAAGAATCAACTTTACTGCCTCACAATGTTCTTTACATGGATTTTTCATATACCTGCTCACAACTCCCACTACATGTCCAATATATGGTCTTTTTTAAACCATCGCATACATCAAGATGCCAATTGTTGATGAATAAGGGACCCTGCACATGTATTCTATATCCTCCTATGTCTTAGGACACATTTCCTTAGTTAATTTGAAATGGATGGCCAAAGGTGTACTAACTAGTTTTTCATTCCTCATTATAAACCTCTCTAACACCTTCTCTATGTACTCACCATGAGACAATGTCAATTTGTGATTTTTCCCATCTCTTTTTATTATCATACCAAGGATTTTCTTTGCAACACCCAAATCCTTCATCGCAAATGAATTAGATAATTTATTCTTCAACACATTTATATCCTGCATATTAGACCCTACAACAAGCATGGCATCTACATACAATAACAAGATAATGTAGCTTCCATTTTCTATCTTTTTAAAATAAACACGGTGATTAGAATGACATCTAGTATAACCTTGTTCTGCCATAAACCTATCAAACTTCAAATACCACTTCCTTTGAGCTTTATTTAGGCCATACAAGCTCTTGTTCAACCTGCATACCAAATTCTCCTTCCCTTTGACCTCATACCCCTGTGGTTGCTGCATATAAATCTCTTCCTCCAAATCCCTATGGAGAAAAGTTGTTTTTACATCTAATTGTTCAAGATGAAAATATTCTACTACCACAAGACTTAAAATAGTCCTAATTCAAGGCATTTTAGCAATAAGAGAAAATATTTCATCAAAATCTATACCTTTGTTTTGTGCAAACCCCTTTACAACAAGTCTATCCTTTTACCACTTTTTTCCTCCATCTTCTTCCTTCAACTTGTAAGCCCATTTATTATGCAATGGTATTTTTTCTTGTATGCAACTGAACCAAGTCTCAAGTATGCTTATTTACCAAGGAATCTGCTTCCTCTTTCATGCCTTTCTCCCACTTCTTTTTGGTATCTACCTTCATTTTCTCTTCATAACATTTTGGTTCACCATAATCAATCAACAATAAATAATACAATGAAGGAGAGTATTATTCAGGGGATCTACTTAACCTGGTAGATATTTTAACAACACTTGTAGGAGTTTGAGGTACCTGCTGCTCCTGTTTTTGTACATTTTGATTTTCTAGTACCTTTGGAATTTATTTTTCAGTGATCTCATCAAGCACTTTCTATTTTGGTTTTTCTTTTTCTTGTATCTTTCCCTGCAACTGATATTTGTACATGAGATTCTCACTGAATATGGCATCTCTAATCCTAATTATTTTGTGATTTTCATAATCCCATAAGCGATAACAAAAATCATTAACACTGTATCAAATAAATGTACACTTCTTGGATTTTGCCTCAAGCTTTGTTCTATTTTCTTTATCAATATGGACAAATGCTTCACAACCGAAAGTATTCAAAAAACAATAGTTTACATTTTTACCTTTCCACACATCCTCTAGAATTCCACCATCCAAAGAGCTTGAAGTTCCTTTGTTTATTGAGTAAACAAAAATATCTACAACATCTGCCTAGAACTTTAAGGGAAAACCATCATGCAATCTCATACTCTGTGCACGCTCCATGATAATTGTCATGTTCATCCTTTCTGACACACCATTTTCTTGTGGTGTTCTTGGAACTGTATTCTCTCTATGAATCCCATGGTATGAAAAATAATCATCAAACTCTTTTCTGCAATATTCACCTCCATTGTTTGATCTGAGACACTTCAACCTTTTTCTTGTCTCATTCTCAACCAAAGATTTCCATTTCTTAAAAGTATCAAAAACATCATATTTTTTTCGAATGCAATAAACCCAAGATTTTCTAGTTACATCATCAATAAAAGTAACATAATAACGAGAGACACCAAGAGATGATACCTAATCTACCCCCCATACATCTATATGCACAAGCTCTAACCTTTCACTCTTCTTTTCTTTTCCGACTCTGAGAAATATGACTCTCTTTTGTTTTCCATAAACACAATGCTCACAGAAATCCAAATCAATTTATTTAAGATATGGAAACAAAATTCTTTTTTGAAGTATCTGCATCCCCTTCTCACTCATGTGTCCAAGCCTATGATGCCATAGTGTTGTATCCACTCCTCTAGAAGCTAAATAGATAAAAGAGTTAGTATTATCAATACATAAATACAATGTACCTACATTCTCTCCTTTTGTAATCACTAGTGATCCTTTGGTGACCTTCCACAACTTATCTGTAAATATGGATATACAACCTTCACTTGTCACTTGCCCTGTTTGTTGAATAAAATATATAAAATGATCTTTCTCAAGCATTTTCATATTCTACTTGGCTAAAGAAAAATAGACGGGAATCTCACCCTATGTTTATAGCCAACAAAAATAACATCCTAACTCACAAGTATTATTTACCAGTGCTTAGGCTAGTCTTTTATTAATAAGAAGGTTGCTAGAAATTTACTTTTTATATAATTTTCTGAATATAATAGTTGCTGAAATAAATGTAAAGACAGAAGTAAAGACACCATGATGATAATCAAGACAGATGAGACATAAAGAAATCCTTTATTTCATTCCAATTCACCAAAGAGTCATTCTTTTACAAAATTTCATGCAGAAATTTAGGACCAAATTCAAACTTAGACATCCCCGATGGAACATACAAAAGGACCTCTGACAAAAAATCAAAATATGAACTCTAAAAGTTGGATCATCTTGCCACAGATTGCTACCCAATCGACTCTGCACAATAGCCTTTGTTAGTCATGAAAACTAATTCACAAACATATAATTATACACAGACTATCAAAGATAGATCAACACCTATGAAAAACAAGTGTCTGAATGGTGTAATTTAGCCCTGAATATTGTTGTCTACAATAAGACCCCGCTATCATAAAAAAAAATAGGATTGTGATAAATTAAGGAATGAATGAAAACTGAACTATCTTAGCATAAACTCAAAGAGAAAACCTTAGTATGATTCTCCTTCTATCCTCCTTTTGTTCTTCCCTTTCCTTTTTCCTTTAAACAAATTAGAATTGGTTGAAATAGTTGAACCAACTCATTAGTTAATTTAATTAAAAGACTTAACCAACTTTTAGTTAGGGGGAAAAGTAATAGTCATAATAAGGGTTATAATAAATAATAACTAGTAGGTGGGACCCCTTGTGACTCCCTTTAGCTCTTAACAATCATAACATAAATAGTTGGTTAAGAAAAACACACTTCCTTGTGACTCCCATCATCATATCAACATTTGACAATTTAGCTCATGATATTTGAAATTATTTAAAAAAAAATATATTACTCATATATCCCAAAATAAAACATGATGTCCAAAAACTTATGAAGTCAACTATCATCAACAATAGATAAAAAAAAGCTCAAAAGCCATATTTTCCAGTTTGTGAGGCAATCTTTCCCTTCCTGATGCTATCATCTTTTAGTCCTTATGAACCTGCCTTAGGCTGTGTGGAATCTTTAGGAATCATCTTGCTGATCAAATGAGAGCAATCATCCTTCCCATGCAAATGGGAGGACACAGATTTACCAGAATTATATGAAGATGCGAAAGGGGTGATAGCGGCCTTCTCTTTGACAAAGGCGTAGTAAGCCTCTGTTTTCAGCCTTTTATTTGAATAAATCATCCCTGTATGCGTGATTGATTAGAAAATAATCTTTTAAATAACCATACATGACAACTCTTAAAAATATGAAATAAATTTGGCTCAACAATGTATCAGACTCATGCAATCCAATCCATACAAATTGTTTAACTATTTATCAATGAGCATGGGGGTGAATAAAGGGTCCTGACATATGTGATTGTTTTGTATTGAGAGAAACATGATATGATGAGGGGGAAAAAATACGGTTACTGCTCAAAGACAACAATGATTAACTACAAACCAAAGAAAACATCACTGTAATTCAACCAAGACACTACTACTGCCAACTGCTTCAACACCAAATTTTTCTTGACTGTAATCAATTTTAGAACAGGGAGTGAAAAATGATTGTGGGAAGGCGATGGGGTTGTAATTAGTGAAAAGAGAAATAATGGTGGGGAATGAGAGCGGGTATTGTTCATAAAATTAATCAAGTGATCCATAAACCATTATGTACAAAAGAAACACATCAACCAAATGACCAATGAGACCCAAAACAATTACTGTGCAAAGTTCAAACAATTTTGTGCATTAACCTGCTCACTTCTTGAAATCAAATACTTAAGACAATTTCATCAACAAGACATTATGCATTCCAAAAAAATCTGTAAGGGGTGTTGTTCCTCTTATTTATCAATTTAATATCTTATAACAATTCTCCAAAGTATAATAGTAACTATCTCCACTCTGTTTGTCATCAAAACAACAACTACCCACACATTACTTCAATAATCAAATACACTCAAAAGTCGTGTTTCAAAATTGCAATGAAGTTATATTGTTACTGCAATCGTGCCAGTCATTTTTAAAATGCATGACATTCATTAAACATAAAAAGTGGAGATTCAATCCAATAATCCATATTTAAATTGCAACAACCTCGAATCACCATTGAAACAGACAAGTAACAATCACCAGTCCAACTCACACTATGTTGTAGAAAACACAAAACAATTCAATCAACACAAGTGTAATTATGTGACTGTACAAACCCAATTTTCTTCAACTCTAAATAATCAAAAGTTGGGCTATCCATCCAATTCAATGAGGCATCAATAGCAGGCCCAATCTCATAATACAAATAATCGAATTGCAACAAAGCCATGTTTAAAAACTCTGTGACCATCTCTGAGTGCGCAACCCAAAAAAGTATCCATATCATACATAGTGGGCAGCCATACCATAAACAACATGATGAAAAATTCCCATTTGACAAATTTAAACACATAGTCAACCTATCGTGCCGAGTTATCAATCCGCTATAAGAAGATAGCAACAAAATTTCTCAAATCAATCAAACTGTAACAAATCATACTGTGTAAAAACTTGTGTCCATTCTTGATGATGCAATCAAATAACCATAACGTATACAGTGGGTGGAAATTCCATAAACACCCTGATTTCAATAATCATTTGGCCATTAAAAACACACAGCTACAGTAATCATTGACTCATGCTTATAGGAATGCCACTCATTCCAATGTATCAGACGCGAAGCATCATTGCGAATTGATCAATTAAAAGCAATGATGGGTTATCAATTTAATAAACACAAGGACACCGACTATGTATTTGATATAACAAATCATTCCAATTAACCATGTTGAGCTTATCCACCCAATAATAACAATTGCAGTGACTAGATACCAAAACCAACACCACTTTCATACAATCAACTGGGAGAGACAATAATCAATTCTACACCAATCCATAACAACCAATAGTAAACTCGACAGGACACAACGGTCTTCTCTACCAACCCTCGGGATTGAGGAGTCAAGGGTTTTTTCTTGTGGACCAACACAGGGAGGCTAGAGTTGAATCCTCTCAATGGTGAAAACCTCCGAGACCAATGGTGCACAAACAAAGAAAACCACAATTCATTTCATGGACGGGTGACAAATCCTGCGATAGGAGAGGCTACGAATAGAGGAGCAAGGCTCCATTTTGGACTCATAATGGTACTTAGCACACATAGGGTATAACCCTCGTGGATTCTCCATTCAACCAACTACATCAATGAGGTGAAAACAGGCCTGAGAAAAAGCAATATAACCCACTCTGTGACCATTAATAGCGACAACAACCCAATGCCCAAGTGACAATGCATAGTGACACAAAGTGCTTCCAACCCATTAAACCCCATAAAATCCAAAAATGGGTATGATAATATGAAAGCATGAAGACATCCAACCACTAAGACCAAACAAAACTATCCAACTAAACCAACAAGGATAAAAGAGAGCCTTTATGGCTGCTAACACTCAGGACGACCAATAACACCGGGACTTCAAGAAATTATTGCAGAGAAAATAATCAACGCCCCATTCCAAAAAAACACAATTTCATAGAGTTTCCATACTCAAGGAAATAACAACCCAACACATCCTAGCCAATAACCATTTCATAACCAGATCAGACTCATGAATGGAAAAAAAAAGACATACCTGTAATCATCACACTTTAAAACACTAGTTGGTCGAGCGGTTCCCTCCTGCTTGAAAATCGGAACATAACCACAAACAAAACCCAGTTGAACAATATCCCAACTAGGGTGATGGTCAGTGGAAGGAGTAGGGGTGATGTGCAGTAAATGCACGTCACCTCCACACTCAAGTTGATTCAATTTCCTAGTACGTGCCATCCACTAATCCAACAAATCATCCAATTTGAACCATGCATCAAAACCAACAATCCTTAATTTCCAAGAGTGCCACCCACTATCACATATTACCAATTCCAACTATACATTAATGCATGTCAACTATGTTTCTATATAAATTCAATAAATCGCATGGCTATCAGATGTTAGATAGGATTTACCACGATCCTTTTAATGCATATAGTGTAGCATGCTAGTATAGAGTAGTTGATTCCCTTTGCATTTTTGTTCACGTTGATTAATCTCCTTTTAATTTTTCTTTATTTGTTGTTACTAACATATATCTGTTGCAGGTGTCATAAGTAATAGATCCAGGAATAGACAACAATGATAACCATGAATAACATAGGTCATTGAAACATAAAACTTGAGCCTGGAGTAGCAAAAGAAACACGCATAATACGCCTGATCCATCATCCAATAAAAACAAGGTGTCGTTAACCATATAAGTAGTGTAAAATGGTAGTATAACATCAAGAAAGAACCATACCTGATCTCCAATCTACAAGGGGGTCCCACCTACTAGTATTATTTAGCTTTATAATAATAGGCTTTAGCAACACTTTGCGGGAAAAGAAATTATTTGCGATTTTAATCGTCAACAAACTGGCGACTCCACAGGAAAAATTGTTTTCAACAGATTTGGAACTTAGAACTCATGGTTTTGAAGATCAAGAACATTAAATTTAGAAGATATAATCAAAATAATTATGCAATAGGGGGAAGTGAGTGGATTTAATGGAAAAATGATCGGGAATTTGGGAATAACTCATGAAAAATGTTAAGTATGAGGGGGTTTATCTCTGTATGCATAATCATTCAACTAGAATCATCTCTTATTTCAAGGAGAAAAATTAATGGATATTCTCTTTTATTTCTCAAATGGATGAAGAAATGGAAAGAATAAGCAGGAGATAGCCAATCCTTTATAAGACAGCTCTGGAAGTATATAACAATTTCAAGGGTACTTCAGAAGAGACATCATAACAGCTGTGTAATATTGATTGTTATTGACTAACAATTCTTTGCAAGTGTGTCATCGTGGCATAACTGATCCAACATCTTATTCTTGACCGAAACTAAAAAAGATGAAAAAATACAAAATCTAACAGAATAAAATTGCAGAAAGTTAAAATAGCAGAAATAAAGTGACAGAAAAGTAAAAGCAGTAGGAAATGCTTAAAAAAAGAAGAAGAAGATAAACTACTATAAGAAGAAAAGAAAAATAGCAAAAATTGAAAATAAAGCTATATTACTAAAATACAGAGAATCTAGAGAACGTTAGAGCTTTTCAAGTTGGTTCCACGTAATTATTTAAGTAAGAACTGTTAGTGCTGTAGGAAAACAATCGCTCCTGTAAATATTTTAGAATATAAGAATTTGTACCTAAGACAAAAGCGATATTGAAAGGACCCAACCATATTTTTTGAAATTTTGAATGTCTTCCCCTATTAGCGTCAGTTGAATCCCATAGAAAAAAAAATTCATTGACCTTAAACTTGATAGTTTTGACACTCTTGTTGAAATACTTCTTAACAGTTTGATGTCTCCTTTTAATATTATCCAAAGAAAACATCCTTTGTTATTCCAAAGCTAGTAGTGCATTTATCCTTTGTGAAACATCTAAAGAATTTAATTCTTCGATTTGTAGCATCGACCTTAAGGAAGAAAGTTCCAACTCAGTTGGAAAGAGGGCTTCTTAACCATAAATAGGTTGAAAAGGGTTACAACAAGTGCTTACCTTGGTGGTAGTTTGATCTACCTAGAGGGCGTAAGTGAGGAGAGTGTGCCACTGACGAGGCTTATCTTCGATGAGCCTTTTGACGATTCTTACCAGTTTTTTGTTGGTATACTTGGCTTGCCCATTTCCTTGGGGGTAATAATCTGATGAGGTGAAATTTTTAACCCCCAACTTGGCTAGAAATTGAGTCAGCTTAGCAGAAATGAAAGCGGGGCCATTGTCTATAATACTTTCTAATGGAAGACCAAACCTGGAAAAAATATTATTTTCAAGGAAAGAAATTACCTGATCGTCTGTGGAATGCTTAAGTGGGACAACTTTAGCCCATTTTGTAAAATAGTTTGTGGTTGTCAAAATAAAAAATCGTCCAGTTGAAGAAGGGGGATTAATAGGACCAATAAAATCCAATCCCCACTTTGAAAAAGAAAAGTCTGGTAGGACAGGTTGTAATGGCATGGATGAAAGGCGTTCTTTCCCATCAAAGTTTTTTCACTTGTTACAAGATCTCGAAAAAACATAAGAGTCACGAAATATTGAAGGCCAATAGTATCATTTTCTAATAATATTGAAAACATTGGTTTTTGCAGAGAAATGGCCTCCTACATGAATGACAGAACTTGATGAACCATGAGATTCTCGCAACAGTTTCTGTGTGTCCTCATTGTTTACATAGTGAAAAAACACACCATCAACACATCTTCAAAATAAGAAGTATCCTATAATGACATATCTTTCAGATTCAAGACGGAGTCTCCTCCTTTAGTGAGTGTCTAAGTTGTCTGGGCATCTTTGGTTCTGTAAATAATACACCAAATTCTTGTACCAAGGATGTTCAGACACACGGAGGATCTGATCGTCAATGTAAAAGAGAGTTGAAAGGGATACATCCTCTTCATCAATTTCTTCACCATTCTAGGCATACTGAGCCAAATGAAGGGACATATCATGTCCCTTGATAGTGGTAGAATTCATGATATTTAAATCATGCTCCTGGATATTAGCAAGCCAATGTGCAAGATATCTTGAAAGATAAGTTTGTGAGAGAAAAAACTTGACAGCAGGTAAAGGGAATTTTACCAACGTATGCTTACCTAAGATGTAATGGAGAAACTTTTCAACAGACTTATCATTCCATGTTTCTCATTAAAAGAATATTTAAATTCATCCTCAGACAAACTTTGACTCATGTAAGCCACTAGTTTTTCATTTCCTTGGTCATCATTTTACATGAGGATAGTAGAAACTGCCTCCTCGGTGGCATTAGTATATATCGTGAATTCCTTCTCAAAATCCGGCTTCGCAAAAACTTGTGCGAAACTAATTTCTTTCTTAATCCCTTCAAAATAATTTTCAACATCATCTGTCCAAGAAAAAGAACGATCTTGCTTAGGGAAATTATGAATTGGCTTGACCATCACAACAAAATCTGGAACAAACCTACGGACAAAGTTAATCACCCCCATAAAATATTGAACTTCTTTCTTGGAAGTGGGAGCAGGAAGATTAAGGATATCATTAATCCTTTTAGGATCAATGCTTATTCCTAAATTAGAGACGATGTGTCCAAGGAGCTTGCCCTCAGTAACGCCAAAAATGGACTTGGAAGGATTTAGAGAAATGCCAAATTTCCTACATCGCATGCGAACTTTCCTCATATGACCCAAATGATATGATCGGATTTTAGAGTATATTGTTAAGTCATAAAGGTAGATCTGAATGATATTACCGATCAGATCGTCAAAATCTAATTTCATATCTCTTTGAAAGGTGGCACTTGCATAAGATAAGCCAAAAGGCATACGTTCATAAGCAAAGGTACCCCAACGAGTAATAAAGGTGGTTTTATATTTGTTTTCCCTTTTTACCTTGATTTGATTTGGTGCGTATCCCCCTGCCCTCAGGCCGAGATCCACATAGGATCTTCACTAAAACCACACCAAGGGTAAAATCAAACCCTTTGTTTAATCCACAAAGGATTTTAGGTTTCGGGAGTTCACGATTCTCGATTCCAACTCACTTTCCACGCCAATTCCCAAATTCCGAAATAGCGACCCTTTTTCAGGATTTCGTGTACCAAAAGTTTGAAACTCACGGTTCCAAAAAACACTTGTCTCCTCTACTTCCCGGACCCCAGAAATCCGAAATGTTGGGATTTCATTCCAAAGACACTTCACAATTTGTGACTTCATTGTTTTCAATGAAAAGCACCCCGACTCCTTGTCATCAGGGTTTTCGAAATGCTGAACCCCGAAATGTCGAACTGTCGATGTTTCTTACTAAAGGCACGTCGCATTTCGTGAATTCAGGATTTTCAATGCCAAGGGTCCTGATCCTTTGTCATCAAAATTTCCAGTATGTTGAACCCTGAAATACAAAAATTTCTCACTTGATAATCTCTTTCGTGATTCATGTTTTAGAGTGACGAAGGATTTTGGTCTGCAATCCAAACTTACAGGTCCCGAATTTGCGAAATGATCTGACGGCTCAGACATACCATGATCAATGGTACACATTGATTCTTGATGTCAGGGTGGAAGATTCATCCAACTCCTAACCACCTCATAGATCCTCTGGATCGGACAGTCCTCACGACTTTGCGAGTTCTCCACGGAGAATTATGACCACCAGATGCACTCCTCAATGAATTATGTCCAAACGAATCAACATTCTCTCCCTTGAAATTAACCTCTATGAGATGATTTTGGCCTTCGTCTCCCTTTGAACACTTCAAAGGTTAAATCCCTCCTAAGATTTTCACTTATAAACTCAATCTTCCAAAAGGATCCCTGCTCGCACTCCTTGCGACAAACCTTCAAATAACCCCTAGTTATTTGAGTCTTCGACCCTGTGTACTCTTTGAAATAGTGGTCCTTCAACCTTCCTTCTAGATTTATAAAATCCAAGGCTTCAATTTGGCCTGCGCACACCTTGCATGACTTTGTGCTTCACCTGCACTTCAACAGGTATGAGAACAACGGTATCTCTCCTGAACTTTATAAGATAAAACTCAGACCCTCATCGATGCACACCTTGAGGACGTTCACTGCACTCCCTGTAGGAATTCTTGGGAAGAGAAACAATTCAAACTCATTCTTCTCCTCTCTCAGACTTGATACACTCAACATGAAATCATACACATAACACAACATTGAAACAAATGCATACAGAGAAAAAAAGTAACTGTAAACATACCATTCAACAAATGTAAACAGTAAGCATCGTAACACCATGAAAACTGAGTCAAAGATTCATATATTAACTCAAGTTCTCCTATACATGGGTTCTTCTCTACAGCTCTCTGTTACAGCTCTTCAACTTATGAAATCTGAATGATCATCAAAAGTTACAATGATACAAGGGTGAGGGTGTCTATATTCGTTTTCCCTCCTATGCTTCTAAAACAGTCTAATCTAACATTCATATCTACCTACTTTACATTAATAGACTTGAATGCCTAATACATATGACAGATAAGAGTAATTTCTCCAGATCTATTCATATCTCCAAGACATAAATGTAAATACGCCTTTTCCTAGCTATTACATTAATGCTTCAAATTTCAAAATTTAAAACGTTTTCATAAAAACGTGCTCCTTTTTCCCATCTTCACATCCAACTATTCCTTTGGCTAAGCATGTGCTTGGTTGGCTGTGTACGATGCTCCTGCATCATACTCCCTCGCTTGAAAATTTTCATGAACTCATGTTCATGAGCTCTTACACTGTCCGTCCATGCCTATGAATTGTTGCTTCATCCTCCCAACTAGCATCTTCAACTGGATGTCCCTTCCATTTGACCAAGTATTCAAAATACTCTTTTCTCTTGGTCTTTTTGCTAATCATATTGTCAGTTATGCTTTCCATCTAGGGCTTTTCAACTACAGGCATTTGTTTTGTCCATTGAACCTGTTTCTGTTCCTCCTCTTTTCTTGCTTCTTTAGCTTTGTAAGGGTAGAAATATGCAACATTGAATATCGGTGAGATTCCAACTGCATCGGGTAATTCAATCTCATATGCATTTGCCCCAAATTTCCTTATGACCTTGCACGGTCCAATATTTTTCATCTTCATCTTATTATATGTTCCCCTTGGGAACCTCTCCTTCCTCATATGCGCAAGAATCAGATCACCAAATTCAAATTGAAGTTCTCGCTTGTGTTGATCTGCTCTCTGCTTGTATTCTTGACTTGAACTCTGCAATCGTTCCTTGACTTGGCTGTGAAGCTCCTTCATTCCTTCTGCAAAGTCCTCTACACTAGCACTCTTGAATTCATTTCGTTTCGAATCTTTCAATTTAGAAACTCCTCTTGGCTGCATTCCATATACAATCTGGAATGGACTCTGCCCTGTGCTTCTATTGAGTGAATCATTGTAAGAAAATTCCGCCTGTGGCAGAATGTGATCCCATTGACTGTGGTGTTCAGTCACTAGGCTTCTTAACAAATCTCCCAAGCTCCTGTTTATGACTTATGTCTGCCCATCCGTCTGAAGATGATATGCTAAGATAAAAGACAAACTTGTCCCCAACTTCTTCCATAAGGTCCTCCATAAATGTCCCACAAACTTAGTATCTTGATCAGAAACAATACTCTTTGGCAAGCTGTGAAGTCTGACGACTTCCTTGAAAAGAAATATGAGTTGCGTCACTGGTTTTCTGGTATGGTATGAAATGTGCCATTTTTGAAAATCTGTCGACTACCACAAAGATTGAATCATATCCTCTTTGTGTCCTTGGCAGTCCCAATACAAAATCCATGCTCACTGCGTCCCACATCCTTTCAGGTATGGGTAGTGGTTGGTATAACCCTGTGTTCTGCCTTTTTCCTTTTGTGTGCTGGCAAATTCTGCACCTGTCCACAAATTTCTTGACATCTGTCCTCATCCTTAGCCAAAAATATGAGCCATTCAACTTTGAGAATGTCTTGTCATGACCGAAATGTCCTGCCAATCCTCCACTGTTCTTTTCCTTCAGCAAATTCTCCCTCATGGAGCACTTCAGAATACATAGTTGATTTCCCCTGAACAATAATCTATCCTGGATCATGTGTTCAGTCCATTGGCTTTTTCCCCTGAGAATTGGATTCTTAGATGCCTCATATGCCTCCTTAAAATCTGGGTCATCCTTGTACATTTCTTTGAGGTTATCAAAACCTAAAGTCTTGACTCTGAATTCCTGCATAAGCAAACATTTCCTGCTCAAAGCATCAACAACTTTCTTAGCAATTCTAGAAATATGCTTAATCACAAAAGTAAAATTTTGCATGTATTCAACCCATTTAGCATGTCTTTGGTTCAACTTCTCCTGTTGAGTCAAGAATTGTAAAGCGTGATTATCGTTGTACAAAACAAACTCCTTGGGAACCAAATAGTGTCTCCATTTCTTCATTGTTTGTATGATTGCATATAATTCTTTATCATATGTGGAGTACTTAATCTTCGCCTCATTCAGTTTTTTGCTAAAGTATGCGATCGGCCTATTTTCTTGGCTCAAGACCGCTCCAATTGCAAATACACTCGCGTCACACCGGACCTAGAATGTTTTGCTAAAATATGGAAAAACCAGAATTGGTTGCTCAATGATCTTCTTATTTAGCATATTGAAGCTCTTCTATGCTTCCTCCGTCTAGTGAAAATATTTGTGTCGTTTATTCACCGTATCCATCATTGGTGCACTAATTCCACTGAAGTTTCAGATGAATTTCCTGTAGAAGCTACCCAAACTATGGAATATTTGAACTTCAAACACGCTCTTTGGAGATGGCCAATTCTTAATCACCTTTATCTTTTCTGGATCCATTGTTAGTTCATTTGCAGAGATAAAAAAACCCAAATAAATGAGTTATGTCCTCATAAATGATGAATTCTTCATATTAATCAACAATTTCTCCTGCTGTAATCCCCTCATTACTGTAGCTAAATGCTTTAAGTGTTCTGCTTTTGTTTTTCTGAAAATTAATATATCATCAAGATATACAATGACGAATTTCCCAATGAAATCCTTCATGACTTCATTCATCAACCTCATGAAAGTACTAGGCATATTCGTTAAGCCAAATTTCATGACAATCCATTCATATAGCCCCTCATTCGTCTTGAATGTTGTCTTCCATTCATCACCTTCTCTCATTCGAATTTGATGATACCCTCTTTTCAAATCAATCTTTGAAAAAAACCTTGCCCCACTCAAGCAATCCATCAAGTCGTCCATCCTTGGCAATGGAAATTTGTATATGATGGTAATATTATTGATCTCCCTTGAGTTTGTACAAATTCTCTAGCCTCCATCTTTCTTTGGGCTGAGCACTGTCAGAACAATGCATGGACTCAATCTTTCTTGAATCAATCCTTTGTCCATTAAGTTCTGGACCTGCCTCTTAACTTCTTCATTTTCCTGCGGTGTCAACCGATATGCTTCTTTGTTTGGCAAATTGGCTCCAGGTTTAAGGTTGATATGATGACGTATACTTATGATAGGTGGCAACAAACAAGGTAGTTCATCCACTACTATATTAGTAAACTCTCCCAGCAACTCCTGGATTTCTTCTGGTAAATCATCTATCCTTGTACTGGTCAAAACAATTATGGGCTTCCTGACCACAATAAATTGTGTGTCTTCCTTCTTCTTAACCTCATGAAGAAGTTCCTTCCCACTCATGATAAGTACAGTGTTGCTAATCTCTGGTTTTACCTCTTTATCCTTAATTGGCAGCAACATGTGAGTCCTACCATTTTTCTCCAGGGTGTATGTGTTCTTTCTCCCATCATGAACTACATTTCTATCATATTTCCATGGTCTACCCAACAATAGATGACAAACATCCATGGGAATGAAATCACATAATATTTCATCTTTATATCCTCTTATTTTAAATTCAACTAAACACTATTTAGTGACATTTACCTGATGTCCTTTTTGTAGCCACAAAACTCTGTATGGGCTTGGATGTACAACAGTCTCCATCTCTAGCTTTTCTACCATCTCTATAGATACGAGATTATCTGTGATACCTCTATCCACTATGACCTTTCATACCCTATCCTTAGTTCTGAAAGCAGTCCTAAACAAACTATTTCTTTGAGCTGGGTTCTCTACCTCCTTCTCCGGCTTCAAGAGAACTTTCCTCATCATTAAGGATCTTCCACCCTCAATGTCTTCTACCTCAACATTCCATCCTTGAGCTTCGGAAATGTGAGTTTCACCACCATCTTTCTTCCTATCTGGACACTCATAGGATTTATGTCTGATTTTTCCATAGATGAAGCATTTCACTTCACCTCCTCTGCCTCTTCCTCTTCCTCTGGCTCGAGGAAAATTATTTCTATTAGCATGCTTTCTTCCTCGTGAGCTTCCTCCCCTCTCAGGTTGAGTTTGAGGTTTCTTCCCCTCTTCTTTAGGTTTCTGAGTCCTATATTGGGCAATTGTTTTGCCTCTGGCTTGACTTCTACCTCAACCTCTTTGACCTTGCTTTCGGCTCAGCTTCTCTTCAGCTTTCAGATCTATTTGATAAGCATCTTCTGCATTTCAGATGGTCATCATGCTCATCTCATATTAGATGTCATATCGCAGACCATTCATGTACCTGACAACTTTTTCATCATTTCTTTCTCAATGACCTGCTCTGATGTTTATCTTGTAGAATTCTTCAATGTATTCCTTCACTGACATCAACTTCTGTATCAAATTTTGCATCCTCTGAAACATAGTGATTTGATAATCCTTGGGTATAAATTTGGCTTTCATCTTTGCAACCATTCTGTCCCATCTTTTGATTTTCTGCTTGCCCTTGCAGCCTCTGTCAACCTACAGTTCATCCCACCACAATGTTGCATTCCCTTTAAGTCTAGTGATGGCATGTTTGACTTTCTTATCCTCCTCGACATCCTCATAGTCGAAGTATTTTTCTAGAGCCCTAATCCAGTCTAGAAGTTCTTCAACATCCAAGTTTCCTTCGTACACTGGAATGTATATTTTTTCTCTAGCACCTATCCTAGAAACAACCTTGAATAGGCGTTCATCTGTAGCATATTTGAATGCTACTTCTTCGTTTCCAGCTTCATTTTCACTTTCAACCTCACTGATGTCCCCAGCGTCGACTGTGAGCCTTTGTGCTATCTCCATAGCATCAAGTCTGGCACGTAACTCACGTATTTCTCTTTTCATTGCTGGATCAGGCATTGGCCTATCTCTTCTTCTCGGTGGCATGGCTAAAAATATTTGTCTTTTCTCTCTGCTACAGAAACAAAAGAATTTGTTTTGATCTCTGATACCACACTGGTGCGTATCCACCTGCCCTCGGGCCGAGACTCGCACAGGATATTCACTAAAACCACGCCAAGGGTTAAATCAAACCCTTTGTTTAAGCCACAAAGGACTTTGGGTTTCGGTAGTTCGCGATTCTCGATCCCAACTCACTTGCCGCACCAATTCCCGAATTCCGAAATAGCGACCCTTTTTTAGGATTTCGTGTACCGGGAGTTTGAAACTCTCGGTTCCAAAAATCAATTGTCTCCTCTACTTCCTGGAACTAAGAAATATGAAATGCCAGTTTCATTCCAAAGACACTTCGCAATTTGTGACTTCAGGGTTTTCAGTGCAAAGCACCCCGACTCCTTGTCATCAGGGTTTTCGAAATGATGAACCCCAAAATGCCGCACTGCCGATGTTTCTCACTAAAAGCATGTCATGTTTCACGACTTCAAGATTTTCAATGCCAATGGTCCCGATCCTTTGTCATCTAAATTTTCGATATGTCGAACCCCGAAATACAAAACATTTCTCACTTGATAATCCCTTTCGCGATTCGGGTTTTAGAGTGACCAATAATTTTGGTCTGCACTCCAAACTTACGGGTCCCGAATTCTTGAAATGATCGGACGGCTCAAAAAGACCACGATCAATGGTACACGTTGATTCTTGATGTCAAGGTGGCAGATTCATTTGACTCCTAACCACCTCATAGATCCTCTGGATCTGACGGTCCTCACAACTTCACCATTTCTCCACGGAGAATTTTGACCACCAGATGCACTCCTCAAGGACTTTTGTCCAAATGAATTGGCATTCTCTCCCCTGAACTTAACTTCTATGAGATTCTTTTGGCCTCCATCTCCCTTTGAACACTTCAAAGGTTAAATCCCTCCTGATCTTTTCACTTATAAACTCAAGCTTCCAAAAGGATCCCTGCTCACCCTCCTTGCGGCAAACCTTCAAATAACCCCTAGTTATTTGAGTCTCTGACCCTATGCACTCTTTGAAACAATGGTTCTTCAACCTTCCTTCTAGATTTATAAAATCCAAGGCTTCAATTTGGCCTGTGCACACCTTGCACAGCTCTGTGCTTCACCCGCACTTCAGCAGGTATGAGAACAACGATATCTCTCCTGATCTTTCTGAGATAAAACACAAACCCTCATCGACGCACACCTTGTGGATGTTCACTACACTCCCTACAGGAATTCTCAGGAAGAGAAACAATTGAAACTCATTCTTCTCCTCTCTCAGACTTCATACACTCAACATGAAATCATACACATAACACAACATTGAAACAAATGCATACAAAGAAACAAAGTAACTATAAACATACTATTCAACAAATGTAAATAGTAAGCATCATAACACCATGAAAACTGAGTCAAAGCTTCATATATTAACTCAAGTGCTCCTATACATGGGTTCTTCTCTACATCTATCTGTTACATCTCTTCAGCTTATGAAATCTGAATGATCATCAAAAGTTACAATAATACAAGGGTGAGGGTGTCTATATTCGTTTTCCCTTTTATGCTTCTAAAAAATTCTAATCTAACATTCATATCTACCTAATTTATATTAACAGACTTAAATGCCTAATACATCCAACAGATAAGAGTAATTTCTCCAGATCCGTTCATATCTCCAAGACATAAATGTAAGTATGTCTTTTCCTAGCTATTACATTAATGCTTCAAATTTCAAAATTTAAATCGTTTTCATAAAAACATGCTCCTTTTTCCCATATGCACATCCAATTGTTCCTTTGTCTTGGCGCATGCTTGGATGGTTGCATATGATGCTCCTGCATCATGATTGTAACTGGAAAACCTGTCAATTAAGGAGATTATTTGTGATCTTGCAACTTGCTACAAAATCATTTCCATGTTAGGGAGAGGGAAGTGATATTTTATACTAGCTCAATTTAATGCATGCAAATCAATGCACAATCTGATTTGACCAGTTGTTTTCCAAACAAGAAATAGATTTGAAACCCATTCAGAATACTTGATTGGAAATATAATTCCATCCTTCAAGAGTTTTTCCAACTCCTTCCAAATAGTTTCTTCTAGCGTAGGGTTGGTAGGTATTTGTTTCTACCTGACTGGTTTTACACCTTCCTAAATGGGGATGGCATGTTCTATAAGACCAGGATCAAAACCACAAAGATATTCATAAGACTAAGAAAAAACATCTTGAAATTTGCCAAGCAACTTGACAAACTTCACTTTGTTTTTAGATTTCTGTGGTGAGTATTTTCAAATTTGTTAGCCGGATAAACTTCACTTTCTCTTCATTTGAACATTTGGAACCTATTTTAACATTCTTTGGAGTCTCAGGTGTCCCAATGTTCAAGGAGATGGTTTCACCCACCGTCCTTTTCGACTCCTCTTATTTTTGTTCCTCCTTGTTGCCTACATCACTCAAAGAAAATGAACTCTCTAGAGGAGTCAATCCTTTAGGAATCTTTTTATCTTCTATGGATATAATATCCTTAGGATTAAGAGGTTAATTTTGGATAAAAGCGCAAATGCTCTCATCGTTATGGAAGACCTTCCAAGATTCTATATTGTCAGGAATATGTGGACGATACAGAGATTGTAAAGTGCAATCAGGTCTATGTGGCAGAACTTGTCAATTAGGGGAGGCTGTAAAAAATGCTAACTGATCAGCCATTGAGTTTAACTCTCTCTTAACATGAGTGGTGTTCAAAGATAAAAGGTTCGAGATAAGCACCCAAACAGTTTGGGTGTATCATTTCATCAACTTGTTGCTAGGAGAGTATACTTTATGCACAAGATTCACAACAAGATCTAAATCCCCAAAAAATGAAAGGTCACCAAAGCCAAGATTATAAGCATTTTCAATGCCTAATAACAAAGCTTCGAATTCAGTGACATTGTTAGTGCAAGAAAACTCCAACCGGTAAGAAAAGTTATGCATTTTTCCTACAGGAGAAATCAAGATAATGTTAGCTCTGTTACCTTCATTAGAGCATGAACCATCAAAGTGCATGTGCCACATGCCATCATCTAAATTGATTTGTTCCATGGGAATGTTATCCTCCTCAACAAATATGGAATACACTCCTAGGTCCTCTTCGATACAGTTTACATTGGGTTGTGGGACACTCTCTATGTAAGGTGATATCCTTCCTTCTCTAAGGACTATAATGTTTCTTTCGTTCTGAGGAATGAACAAATGTGTTCTGTTGAGTGTGAGGTATACACTCGTTAAGGTTTTCCAATCGCTTCCTAAGATGATTGAGTAATTTCTTACTGGCATATTGATCAACTGAATGTTGAGGGTTGTCTTTATTTCAGGATGAGCACACAAAACTAAAGTCATATCTTTAATCTCATCTATGGTCTTTTGTTGTAGACTATTATAAGAGAAATGTTTCTGGCATTTTCACTTGTACAAGAAAATCCTAGCTCTTCCATAATAATCTTCGACATCACACTTGGGCCCGAAATGCCATCAATGAGGCAACAATGGGTGATCTTATCCATAATATTTATAGAAATATAAAAAAGGGTGTTTTTTACATGGTATCTAAAGTTATGTAAACCTACTTTATTTACAGAAGAATCCTCTTCATGTACCTCTTCGGAAATATTGGCTACAATGGAATCTTTTCCTTCCATGATTTGTTTCAAATGCATATGTTGTTTAGGGATGACAACCATGTCTAGAAGGGTTGCATCTGCTTTGATGTTGGCCAACTGATTCAAGATTATATATTTGGAAGAGAGGAGAGGGGGGGTGATTCCTTGACTCTAAGGAACCTTAGGAACTTGTAGGGTAGCAACAGTTGAGGATGAGCTCGAGCTAGAAGAACTGCAGGAAGGATCAAATTTTCCCTTGGTAGAATAGGCTTTGTTCCTAGTATTGATGACCATGACATCTTCTGGCTCTGCAAAATCTAGGACAATGATAGTAGCTTCTAGTATTTTACCAAAGATCTTATCTCTGGCACTCTTCTTTACCTCAGATTTGGTTTCCTCATGGTGTTCCTCATAGAAGCTACACCAACTTTGAGGAAATATAGATTTAGGATGAAAATTATTTTCAACCAGATTTATAAAAGGGGGTGCAGAAGAGTATGAAGCTCTAGGGGTGAGAGGGGAGACAGATCCCTTTGATTCAAATGCTATCATATGATTATTCATATCTTGTACTAGCTGCAAAAGGGAAGACATGTCTATTTTTCTAAACGATTCTCCCGGGTGAAGACCATTTCTCTCAAGTTGTTCCTCATACTCTGAGCATGTATGAATAGCGGAACTGATATTATCAATGGATTTATCCTCAAGCCTATGATGATAGGAGGAAGGCAATTCATTGTAGTAATGCATGAAAGTGGCTTAGTTATGAGGGCGGATGAGTTCGGGGATTTGATTGTATAACTTAGTGAAACTCAAGTTGAAAGACTTGATGGTCTCACCATCCTTATAAGTGACGTTATTTTACTCCCTTAACTTCTCTGTTGGTATTTTAGATTGCCCATAAGTGGATCAGAACCAATATATTAACTCCTCCCAAGTAGACATGATCTTAGGAGGAAGGTCAAATAAATCGTCCGCAACCTTTCCTTCCAAGGAATTGACGAATAATTGCATGCAAGTATCATTGTCATTATCCCCTATGTTATGACAAGAATTGGAAAATTCCACCAGGTGTTCATTTGTAGTGATAGTGTTATTTCCTGAAAACCTAGGAATATTCTCTTTAAATTTAGGAAGTGGACGAGTAGCAGGTGCTAGGTTAAGAGGAGAGGACACATGCCATAATGTGGTTGTGGTGTCTTCTTCGAACTGAAAAAGCCCATCCTTTTTAATGACTTTGGTGGGATTGGTGGTAGATTGGAAAGGGATATGGTGGCTATATAATCTACCAATCACTGATGACGATGAATATTGAGAAGATGGAGCACTTCCAGTGCCATCGAAACCAACACTAGATAGCATCTTGTGGATGATATATGAGGGAAAGAAAGACGAACTGGATGAATCAGATAAAGTCCTCCTTAGATCACTTTGTTGGTAGACAACACAATGTTTATTTTTCCTATTTCAGCAACAGGAATGATTTTAGGTGACAAACATCTTCTTCTTCTAGAAGCATGAGAGTCTAAGGACATGAAAGAAAATCCAAAACTTGAAGAAAGAAAATGGTTACTGTTGATTTCTAGGCTTTCTATGTCAAGCTTCCAATTTTTCTTGAGCACTAATATCTCGTTCAATTGCTGCCCAAGAATGGTTAAGCTCATAATGGGTATTGGCAGTCTCTAAGATGGTACTAAACAGATTCAAACCAATGTTGGTTTGATCTTGAATACCAGGCTCAATATTGGGTTTCCTTGCAACAGGAATATTCAAATAATCAATATCAAAAAAAAAAAAAAAATGTATCGATGAAAATCGAGTATAAAAATTAAGCAAATAGATATCAAAGATCTCCCCAATATGGTCGCCAAATAAATGTTGAGGAAAATATATGAAATGATCTTACTCAATCATTTTCAGATTCTTCTTGGCTAAATCAAAATAGATGGGAATCTAACCCTATGTTTATAGCCAACAAAAATAACATCCTAACTCACAAGTATTAATTACCAATGCTTAGGCTAGTCTTTTATTAATAAGAAGCTTGCTGGAAATTTACTTTTTATATAATTTTCTGAATATAATAGTTTATGAAATAAATGTAAAGATAGAAGTAAAGACACCAAGATGATAATCAATATGGATGAGACATAAATGAATCCTTTATTTCATTCCAATTCACCAAAGAGTCATTCTTTTAAAAAAATTCATGCATAAATTTAGGACCAAAGTCAAACTTATGCATCCCCAATGGAACATACAAAAGGACCTCTGACATAAAATAAAAAACTGAACTCTAAAATGTGGATCAACTTGCTACAGATTGCTTCTCACTCGAATCTGCACAATAGCCTTTGTTAGTCATGAAAACTAATTCACAAACAAACAATTCTACATAGACTATAAAAGATAGATCAACACCTCTGAAAAAGAAGTGTCTGAATGATGTAATTTAGCCCCGAATATTGTTGTCTAGAATATGACCCTACTATCATAAAAATAATTAGGCTTGTGATAAATTAAGGAATGAATGAAAACTAAACTATCTCAGCATAAAATCAAAGATAAAACCTTAGTATGCTTCCCGTTCTATCCTCCTCTTGTTCCTCCCTTTCCTTTTTCCTTTAAACAAAGAGAAAACCTACCTTCTCTCTTGCTATCACCAATGATCCTTTGGTGACCTTCCACACCTTATCTGTAAATATCGATATAAAACCTTCAACTTCCAACTTCCCTGTTGAACTTATACTTTTCCTTAGATCTTGAACATGTCTTACCTCTTTCAACAACCATTGGTTTCCATTACTTTGCTTTATTTTTACCTTTCTTATTCCAACAATTTTGCATGGTGCATCATCACCCAAATGAACCTGTCCAAAATCACCTTGAACATAATCTAGAAAATGTTTTCTATGGGATGTGGCATGAAATGAAGCCCCTGAATCTACTACCCAAGACTCAGAAATATGATCTACAAAAATAATCAAAGCATCTTGTAACACATCACCTATTACATTTTCTTTCTGATTTTTCTCCCATTGTTCATCTCTTTGTTTCTTTGGAGCTATCCAGTCTTTCTTCATATGTCCTTTCTTCCCACAATTCCAACACTCTATCTTTCCAAGTCTAGATTTGCATCTTCCCTTCCTAGAATTCTCGCGGTTCCCTAAGCCCTTTCCTCTATCATTTTGTCTTCCCATGTTCTCCATGTTTAACGCATTACCTGATGTCTCACCTATTCTTTTCCATTGCATTTCCTCACTAAGGATAACACCAACAACATAAACAAATTTTAAAGTGTTTGAACTAGAGACAGAGTTACTTACAACCATGACCAAGCCATTCCAACTTTCTGGCAATGGGAACAAGATTATAAGAGCCCTAACCTCATCATCAAAGTCCACTTTTATAGAACTTAGCTAATTAGTAACCATATTAAATTCATTTGAATTATCTGCAAGAGACCCACCTTTTGACATCTTCATATTAAATAATATCTTCATTAGAAATACCTTATTAGATGTCGATGTTTTTTCATACAGTTTATCCAATTCATCCATCAACTCCTTTGTTATATTTTATTTCAAAATATTGAAAGCCACCGACACTGCTAGGCTCAACCGTATCATTCCTAGTGCATTTTTGTCAACAACCTCCCATTCCTTGTCCTTCATGGCCGTCAGTTTCTTTTATATTCCACCCAATGGTAGGAATAGATCCTTCTGATATAAATAATATTCCATATGCATCTTCCATAACAGGTAGTTTTGGCTGTTAAATTTCTTGACCCTAAACTTTCCATCTTTTATCATTGCTCCCACTCGAACTAGGAACCCTCTTTTCCTATGAGTTACCTTTCGCTCTGATACCAATTGTTAGAAAAACAGGATCATGGAGAAATAAAATAAAAACAAATGCGGAAATAAAACACAGAAGATACACAATACAATAGAGACACATATATACATGGTTCACCCAGTGTGGGCTACGCCCACTAGAGAAATTTCCAGGTACTTCCTTTATTATTTTCTAGTAAATGAAGGGATACAACCTACAACAAACATGTTGTATCTTCCTCTTCTTTCTCTCATAGTCTCCTCTCTCAGAATACAATATTCACAATGATACATAACCACAATACATTTCCCTCATAAAAGAGGGTTTCCTTCTAGGGAAAAAAACCCTAACATAACTTCTACCATCAGATCTGCGACCTTATAATGAACGATCCATATTTACTATGAAATTGCAATATACATTTACAAGGAAATTTTTATTTTGGGGGCTTTTCCCCCAAACCCTTGCCGGGTACCCTCTTGCCCCCAGACCCCTCAGCTGGGGGGATATCCCCCCCAAACCCCGCAGGGGGAGTAACCCCCTCTACACTCCCCCACATGGAGGAGTGTAAATTCTTCCGGGGTGTAAAGTCTTCATGGGGTATAAACATGACTAAAAACAAAAGGCCTCTGAATAAAGAAGATAATCAAGCTCCACAACCAACATTTGCCTATTTCATGACAAAAGACTTAAAACAACTGAAGTGGTGAAGTCCGAAGGACTTGGGGGTTTAACGTCCATACTTCTTACCTTGATATGATGGTTTTGGGGGGTCTTGACTTCTCCCAAATATATCCAACTACTGAGATCTGATCTCCTCTATCGTACGCTCTCCTCTTGTTTGGGTTTCATCCAATGGCCCAGATCTAATATTGCATCAGCAAATCAATAGTTGTTGTGGTTTCTCAAACCGCTACACCTCCTGACATTTCAAACAATGTCAATGTGTTCTCTCAGTGCCTTCTTGGCACCCATGGACACACTGTAACTTCAAATCTCTGTGAAATTTCGATTCAATTTCAACTTGCTTGGCCCATCTAGGCTTAGAACTGAAAACTGGAGCTCTGATACCATATTTTAGCTTCCCCATCCACCTTCTGGCTATGCCAAGTTAAAATTTCAAATTTTATACAAAATTGAAACATACAGTAACTCTTTAAATGCCCATATTATAATAATAAAATACACATGCAACAGATACACAGGAAAAATCCATAAAAATAAACACATAAATAATAATGCAACATGTAATTTCACACACAATTGACACTTATCTTTGATAAAAATACCACCAACTGCGTGTAGACCTTCCATGCTCCTCCCAACCTTAGATCACATTGCTCAAAAATCTTAGCAGTGATGGGATATCCAACAATAC
>JZKD02S2033337.1:859296-873426 GCA_000966675.3 Picea glauca | reverse complement strand
AGAAGAAGTGATGGAAGGAGGGTGGTATCCATAGAGTGCCATAAATGGTGTCATTTTTGTTGCAGTATGAAAGGAAGTGTTATACCACCATTCTTCCAAGGGTAACCATTTGAATGATTGTGTTTGTTTATCAGAGACAAAGCAACAAAGGTAGCCTTCCAGACATTTGTTCATTATATCAGTTTTTCCATTAGATTGAGGATAATAGGATGAGCTATAAGCCAATTGAGTACCCAAACAAGAAAATAATTCTATCCAGAAATGTCCAGTGAAGATGGGATCTTTGTCACTTACAATAATCTTTGGGCTGCCATGTAGATTTTGAACTGTCTCTATGAATGTGATGGAAAATGTACTATCTTTGAAGGGATGAGAGAGTGCACAAAAGCATGTGTACTTGGTCAGTCTATCAACAATCACAATGATGACACTCCCATTTGTCCTGCATACAATATCCAATTTCGCGTTTGATGAGGTAAACCGCATCAAATCTTACAAATGCTTCTCATAAACACGAAGCAGCAGTGATTGAATGCTAATGACAGAACATATAAGAGAAGTAGTGACAACAATTCTATGATTTCACAAATGGTCACACTGAGATAAATCGACTGTGAAAATTTGTATATAAATGTTCAATGAATAAAGAAGATTAATCTTCTAATCTCAAATTTGAACAGAGTAATTACTATATGTAATATAAGGGACATAAAACATGGACATCATATAAATTTAATCACATCAATCTGTAATAAACCATGATATCTAAAGTAGTCACAATTTAATTACAAATCAAAATGACCAAAACTTGAATAAAAATACGATATATCGAAGCTAAAGTCGTACCAATATCAACTTCCATTCAAGTTTGTCAATCATAAATCCATAGTTTTTGCTCCCAGGTAGTGATGGTCTTTAGTTTACAAAACAATACATTTATATAGGTTACAGGATCAAAACATTTCCTGTGGATATCATCTAATTTTTTCCAAAAATTGTGGGGGATGCAACCTCCCAGATTCTACTTGATATCAAAACTAACAGCCTATTCTAAAACAACATAAAAAATAACATGCTGAGAGATGCCACCATTGGCTCAAATCTCCTTTAGAAATCGTAGGTTCCTGAAACACATAAGAATAAAAGATTTCAGATGCATTTTTGGTTATAAAAACAAGAAATTTGAATTCTAGTAACTAGCTACAGAATCTCACGATTATGTAGCTAGTTATAATTATAACTAGAATCGTATCTTATTGAATCAATCAAAACAGACTAGAAGTAATCTGTGAAAAGAAATCGTGTATTCTAATTAAAAAAATAAAAATCATCCTAAACTTATTTTTAAACTCCATACCTCAGATTAAGGGATTCGACTTAATCAAGCAATCTTTGAATTCACAATGGCAGTCACTGCTTCCACGTTCTTAAAAACAACAGACCATGTGGTTTTTTGTCGTTTATCTTTGGTTTGAGCTACGGTTTGAAGTCTTCCATTCTCTTTCATTATCAAATTCACCTGGTCTTCTAGGGATTTGATCTGAGACTCAAGTAAAGGCACGTCTCTATAATACCTATCGGTCCATGATTGACATTCATTACATTGTGAATAGACTGTGTATTAGCAGTGATAGTATTAACAGTAGGGGAATTTTCCATTTGACCTGTAGGTTCACTACTGAGTTTGATTCCAGGGAAATCAGGATTGTCTTTTAGACACGGAAGAAGGTTTGTAACAAAATCATAGGGTTTACCAGAGCAAAGTCCATACGAATATGGATATTCTTCAGTTAAAAATCTTTCAATCTCTGAATCAGAATGTTCACTTAACACAATTGCGTTTTGGTCTACATAGGGCTTAGGTTTATTTTGGGCACATCGTGAAACCCAACGAGCGGATTTTTTACTCTTATAATTGATATCAACATTGCCTTTGCACTTTTTCTTTGCGTATTTTTTAACAGACTTAACACCACCTTTGGGATACGAATCTGGTAGAGTGTCGGGTTGGGTAGTGTCAGGATAGGTCCAGGGTTCCACATTAGAAATAGGATCAAAGGGAAAGAGCGAAGGAGGAGAGATGGTATGCTCGACGAGGGTTTTTGTGATGACAGACATGTCAACCTGTCCTATTTCACTGCTAACAAAACCATTTCTTAATAGGAAGGCATCCCAACAATCATCGTTTAATTTCAACTAGTGTACAATAATAATATTGATCAAACAATGGTGAAACATGCTAGAATCAGATTTCTTCCTTTTAAAATGCTTTGCCATTTTGTATAGACTTCGAAGGAGAAAATAGGGCATGTTTAGGGGAAAATCGATAAAACTCATGAGCAACCTCAAGTGATATAAGAAAACCAAACCATATCTCCCCTCACATGTAAGGAACTGTTTGACAATAGCTAACAGATCGTGCCATCTAGGTTTTAGAGCTGAAACAGGCATACCTCGGTCGCAATTGGTAATCCTCCTTGAGGTGAACAACAATGACCAGAGAACCTCTTCAACCTTTGAGTTTTTGAACCACTTTTGTCCCACAGCTGGCAGATCAGTGGCTTGGCTAATAAAATATTTGTTTAACTCAAGTTGGACATCTCCTATTTTAGCTCTGCAACCATCGAACATTAGCGCGAATTCTTGAGCAACTGTTAAATTAAAACCCTCGAACTTTTCAACAAAGACACGCCAACCATTCCTCTCTAAGTCTTCTCTGGCATTATCAAACAATAACAATGTCTGGACACCGTTAGGCTCAATTCTCACCACAGGACCCATGACTAACAACAAGGAACCGACACGGGTAGGGTTTGACAAAATAAGCACAGAGTCATTGCCCCAAGCTTCCCCAACGTAATGCAAAGACAACTCAAAATGGTAGGCGGGAGTGTTAATTGCTATGCGTGTGAGAAAATTCATGTAGATCAAGGCCATGCAAAAACATAATACCAGGTTGTACTTGGAATGACACCTCGACATAATGGTACACACAAAGATCATAACAGTTGAAAAAAATCATATGCATATCCATGATTTGATCAATATGTCAAATAAACAATTGAATCAAAGATTTTATAAATCAAAACCCCATTAACATTAGTCGAATGCTAAATGGGTGGTGGTTTAATACACATGTAACCAAGGTGTGTTCGAGACCAAGGGGTTATAACCATGAAAACAACCATGTTCATGACAAAACATGACAAATAGATGATAAACCATATGAACATTAACCCTTTGATGAAATCAAACATGAATTCTAGATGTGAGTATGAAAATGAAATCGAAAAGTAGGTACGCAGAAAGCGACGAGTAACAAGCGTTGTTTAATGAAAAAGATTGTGACGAGTGACGTGAATTTAAAAAACCTGTGTACGCAGCTTGTAAAAATAGAGATTAATATGGCTTCCAACAATGGCGACACACTGGTAGAAGCAGTTATCTCTACCAAACGAACGAGTCCAGATTAGGATGATCAGAAAATACTTCAAATAAAAAACAACTAAGAAACTGTTTGAACATCATTGTCAATTATAAAACATTCCAGTTTCAGATTGCTTTTTATTTTAAAAGACAAAAACTGATGACAATATCGGCAAAAGAGAGTCACGATGTTAAGGTTAAAATATTCAATACTGTTGACAGAGTCGTTGCTACCAGCAGGCGTCCATAGCCTCGATAGGGATGCCATTTAACCCACTCTAATATCTGTATCCTACCAAGAAGTTCCATATCAGAACGAAGGACATTTAAGGTCAAAATATTCCATATATGAGAATTTTCATATACCTGACATTGCTTCACTGCCAGCGGGCTTGTTCAGTACCCCGACAAAGTTATCTTAGCATCATGCATGCATTTACTCGCTACCAGTAGACCTGTTCAGTATCCTGACGGGTTTACAAGCACTTCCCACAACTCTCTGAAGATTTATTTAGTTTTAAAGATATTTAATAGAGCGAGGTGACGCTGAAAATCCAAATTTTGGACATATTTTAATAATTACAGACCTTGAATAAATTTTTTAGTTGTCCTTCATTAAGATCTAGAGACAGTTTGTTAATAAACCGAATTTCGATGGTGGGGAGACATCTCTGAGTTGTTCTCTTAAGGAACAGGGATAGCGTAAGAAGAAATTTTTATGGATGATCGTGAATAGCTTCAGTTACAGATTGAAATCAAGAAATGCTTTTCAAACAACAAGATTTATTTAACATGGCTGCAAACTTCAGAAAAATATCATAATTGATGTTTTAACAGTCTTCAGTAGTTATTTCAGAGGGGAAATTTTTTGTTCTCTTTGTCTGAAACAGTTCATGGTGTAGGTATGTGTGTCTCAAAATAAAAAATGGTAAGCATAAGGGAAGAATCAAAGAAAAACAACAAAGAAAAACAAAAGGCGAGCAAAACAAAAATATTTACACAGTGTACATGGGAGTGTCATCAGGTGAAATACCTTTTTAGAGCTTGGCCATTTACTGGATAGGCGTCTGGTTGTCCCTCTAGATTCTGTAATCGGAAGGATCCGGGACCCAATTTCTCAGCAATCAAGAATGGTCCTAGCCACAAGTTCTGAAACTTTGTATGCTCTCCTTTTCCCTCATGCAGTTTGTCCCATTTTAGGATAAGGTCACCTACCTCAAAATTTCTGTCAGAGGTAGAATTGGAATCAAACTAGATTTTATCAACGAGTTGATGTTGATCCAATTTCCATTTTGCTTGAGCCCTCACTTCTTCTAATTTTAACAAAGCGTTAATTCAATTCTCCAAAGGTGGACAATCCTCTTGTATTTTCTGCGATAGCTGCAGAGAGGGAAGGAGAATATGTGGTGATAGAATTTCCTCTCTGCCGTAAACGAGAAAGAAAGGTGAGTTACCCACATCAGTTTTTGGAGTCACTCTATCATCCCAGATTGCGTTTAACAGTGCATTATGCCAATTTTTATGGTTTTCAGAGACCGTTCTCTTGATAATTTTGATCAGATTTTTATTAGTTGATTCTGCCAATCCATTGCCTTGAGGGTAATATCTAGCATAATATTTTAGTTTAATTTCTTTTTCTAGAGCGAAATCACTCATCTCAAGAGACGAAAAATAGGAAGCGTTATCAAATACCAGGCAACCAGGGATACTAAAACGAGTAATAATATTTGAATTCAAAAAGGATATTACCTGACTGGTATTTACAACTTTTAATGGGGCAACTTCGGACCACCTGGTGAAGTAATCTGTGGTTGTTATGATAAACTTATGCTGCTGTGAGGATGACAAATTAATTGGACCTATAATATCTAGACCCCACTGCTGAAAAGGGGAGTCTACTAAAACGGGTTGCAGAGGGAAGGTTGGTTTATGTATCCGTCTGGATGCTTTCTGACAAATTACACACTTGCGACACAAAGCATGAGCATATTTAAAAAGTGTGGGCCAGTAGTAACCTACTCTTAATACTTTATGGGAAGTGGTATCTCCACCAAAATGACCACCAGCTTCTCCTGCATGCAATTCCAATAAGACCTTTTCTTCTTCATCTTTCTCAAGACAGCGCATTAGTACTCCATAAAAAATTTGACGAAACATAATACCATTAATCAGCTGAAAGGAAGCAGATTTTAATCTTAGCGCTCTTCTTTTTATGGGATCCAGGTGACAGGGAGCTGACCCATGTTCAAGACAAAAATTTATATCATCATACCAGGGACTAACAGGGTTTTGTGCACAACAGATTAGATTTTGGTAGTGTTGTCCTAGAATTGACATATCATTTTCCTCTTGCGGTCCTGTAGCTGAGTCAGTGACTAACTTGCATAACCCTTGACCTCTCATTATTTGTGCTGGGGTGATTTCTATGTCATACTCTTGCAATTATGTGACCTAGTTTTCCCTTTTTTCACCTAGTTCTTTCTGTACTAACAGATTTCTGATAGTCGGGTAAGGGACAATGATTTTTGTCCTAGATTTCAAAAGATAAGATCGAAAGTGATTCAATGATTTAAAAATAGCATAGGCTTGCTGATCTACTGCTGGGTAATTAAGTTATTCCCCTTTGAAGGCTGAGCTCATAAAGGCAATTGGGACTTCATTGTTTTCAACGTTCTTTTGAGTTAGGACAGTGGCGTAAGAGCGGTCAGAAGCGAATGTGTAGAGAGTGAAGTCCTGCGAAAAGTCGGGGCTCATTAGAGAAGGAACGTCTATTATGTCCTTTTTTATTGAATTAAAAGCCTAGTTTTCTAAAGGTCCCCAATGGTATTGTACGTCCTTTTTTATTAGGTTTTGTAATGGTCTCACCATTTCTGAAAAGCTGGGGACAAATCTCCTGACAAAGTTTATCTGATCTAAGAAAGATTGCATAGAATTTTTTGATGAGGGAAGGGGAAGTTTCGAAATGACTTGAGTTCTTTCAGGGTCGATAATCATCCCTTCGCTTGATACAATAAATCCTAAGAGCTTACCTTGTTCTACTGTGAAGATATATTTTTTAGGATTCAAAGAAATGTCGTACTTACGACATCGCTATAGAACAGATCTTAAATGAGTTAGATGATCTACTTTGCTTTTTGAGAAGATACTAAGACAGTAACGTCATCCAGGTAAATTATGACAGATTGATTGATTAAGCCTCAGAAAGCAATGTCCATCATTCTCTAGAAAGTGGCACCAACATTTATGAGTCCAAAGGGCATCTTCCTATAAGCGTAGGTGCCCCATGGAGTGCGGAAGGTGGTTTTAAGTTGGTCGGGAGGGGACATCAGAACTTGGTTATACCCTGAAAAACCATCCAATAAGGATAATATTTCAGAACCAGATACCTATTGAAGGATCTATTCCATAGGTGGGACAGGGTAGTTGTCTTTATTAGACGCTCGATTAAGATTTCGTAAATCGACACATAGTCGGATTTCACCACTCTTCTTTCGGACAGGGACAAGATTAGAGACCCATTGCGTGTGCCTAACTGGGAGGATTATCTTAGTGTTTAGGAGTTTATTCAATTCCTTCTTGACAGTTGGTTCGAGTTTTGGATGCATTTTCCTTAACTTTTGTTGAAAAGGTAAGGTTTGGGGTTTCATAGGAATAACGTGTTGTATGATGTTAGGATCAAAGGTTTTTAGGTCGTCGTACGTCCAAGCAAAAACATCTTTGAATTCCTTAAACAATTTAATAAACACTTCTTTTTCTTGTTCAGAACATCCCACCCCTAAATTAATGCATTGTGGATTATCTTTAGTTCCCAAGTTTACTTTTTCATACATTAAAGAGGAACTATTCATTTTACAGTTCATTGATTTTTTGAACTTGTCATGAAGATCATAAAAAATTTCTAATCTAACTATAGATTTTGGGATAGAATTTACCATGTTTGATGAAGATTCAGGAGATCTTGGATTTGGTATTACCGTAAAGTCACGAATATTTTCGTCATGAGTACCTTTGTCGATTACTACGCCCTAGAAAGTTTCTTCCATATGCAGGAAACTTATAATCTGTTGATCATCATCAAAGACTCTCCAATTGGTGATATTGTCGGGGATGGATGGTTTGAACAACAGTTCGACGAAGAATGCATTCGGAGATAAGCTTTCTGTAGGAAAAAGTTTCAAAGTTACATTAGCTAACAAGTCGACTTCCGAATTATTCAATCTAGGAATAGAATTTATGTTAAATGCAGAAAACTTATTCATCAAATTCCATACATCAGATTGGTAGCTTTTAAGGTGCAGAGATAAACAGTGGATATCATTTTTTACCTGTCTAACCACAATTTCTGAATCGCCAAAGACAGTCAAATTTTGAACGTTCATATCTAATGCTTTCCTGAGGCCTTGCAATAAAGCCTCATATTTTGTTGTGTTGTTTGTACAGTCAAACTCCAACCTGCACGCAATCAGGATTTTGTTACCTACTGGATCAATAATCACGTAACCTGAACTAACTCCTTCCTTGGATTTTGATCCGTCAAAGTAAAGAGACCATATTTGATTTTTGTCGGATGCATGTGACCATTGGGTAGAAGATGCTAGCTGCATATATGTCAAAATTTTAGACTGTTGTTCCGGGTTAGTGATAGCGGAAGTTTCAGCCATGAAATTGCTGAAAAAGGTATCCATCCCTTGTATTTCGAGTGAATCAGCAGAAGGTGTGAATGGCTCATTGGGATCATTTAAATATGTAACTGTGAACTTTAGGTAGCGTTCACGATTTACCTTGATTCTGTTGGGCTTTCTGTTCTTGGGCAGCCACAAGTGAGACCAATCCGTCGCAAAATAGCCATGTAGTTGTTTTGACCAATCTCTACTTAAAAACAAACCATAAACTTCTAGGATATATACAACAATAATATCAATCACTTGATGAACTTTAGGGTTAGACAACAATCTTATAAGCACATTTCTCAATTCACCTATAACTTTAACACTAGTTCGATCAAGCTGGATGATCTTCAAGGTGGATGGTTGAACTTTAGCATTAATCTTATGGCACATAGACCATGGCATTACATTAGATAACGCTCCTGAATCTACCATACAGTTGTGCATGTTCCTATTGAAGATTTCAAAAGTTAACAAAAATGGAGGGACATTTATGGGAGTACTAATGGTGGAAGCTTGCTGCTTTTTACTCGCAGCCTCTAAAACTACTTTATCTACATTTGTTACATTATTTACAGGAAGGTATCTTTTCTCGTGAGAATCAGAAGTAGTCTTGGCAGAGGCCTTCTGAGGAACTTTGGGGTTGTTCTGAAAACCTTTGTTACTGCTTGGATTGCCATTTTTGTTGTTCTCTGCAATATTCTATAGCATTTTTTGTAGAAGAAAAGGGAATTTTAATAATTCATAAATAGAAATATTAGCCCTTAACTTTTTTAGATCTTCAACCAAATCATAATCTAAGCTTGGGTTTACATAATTATGTTTAGTCTCAGTTGATTTAGACTATTTTGGGAGCAAAGTCGTAGTGATTTCAGAAGAAGGCTTGTTTGTTGTCTTACTCCTAGTATTGTAAGGATGCAGTATTTCGAAATTAGCTTGAAAAATACTATACGAGAAATGTCCAAAAATGTTCGGAGAGGATTCATCTTCTTCTACTGTCTCTTGTTCAGCTACTTCCTTAGGGATATTAGGAGGAATCAAGTTATCCTATGCTTCTAGAATCATTTGAATAGCAAATTGCAGGCTTTCTAGATTTAGGCCTTCAGTATTTGAATTAGGTCAGTTGGTGGGAAAAGGCTTCCTAAACAAGGGTTTGTAAGGCCCTTTTCTTGAAGAAGCTTCTTCATCGATCCTTTTCAAATCTATAACTTGATTGGAAAGTTTTTGAACGACTTTCTGTAAGTTTTCTAAATCTGAGCTTTCAGGTTGGGCTTTGTTTTGGGAAGGTCTAGGGAGGATTTCGATTTTCTTTTTGGAAGATGAACTAGTCTCTATTTCATTGCTAGTAGTGTCTTTTAAGATGAGGATGTCTTTCTCAATCTGACTGGCCTCTTCAAAGGCTTCTAACAACATGGCTTTCTTAGATCTCTTTACCCAAATGGCTATGCTTTGATGCAAGGCTTTCATATAATATGGTATGATAAGATTCTCGGTAGGCATCAAATCCGTAGGGATTCTGTTCTTTAGTGTTAAGAACCTTTGATTAGAGTCTTTGATATTCTCTTTGGGGTTCATTCTTAAACTAGAAATCTCCATGACTAGAACTTCTGGAGACTTGTCATCTCCAAACTTCTCAAGAAAACAAGATTCAAACTTCTCCCATGACACGATGGTGTGGGGTTGTTGGGAAAAGTACCAGGTAGAGGCATTGCACTCAAAGGTGTAGGGAAACAATATACAGACTACGTCTTCATGCTCAATACTATGGAGTCTAATGGATAAAATAAACTTTTTGATGTGATCTTCGGCAATCTGTTTAGAGTCCGGGCCAAATTTAGGGAGCCATTTCTCCGGGTGTTTGGGTAAGGGATGCTGAGGTCCAGGTATGGCCACTTCATCTTGGACGAGCCAGGGTTTGGCGGGATTTTTATGGTTGGCCATAGGTGTGGGTGGTTTCGAAGGATGGGATGAGGAACTACCTTCGTCAGAAGACCCTTCTCTAGAAGAAGAAGGAGATGAAGGAGGTGGTGATGGTGGTATATCAGATCCTCCTGCTGCAGGAGTGAGGATTGGATCTGTAGGGTTTAAAGTAAGGTTAGTGCCTCCAAGTTTTTCTCTGATATCAGAGAAGTATAATGGTTGGTACAAAGGTCAATTTGGTTGTCTTAAACGGGTGAAGTCACTGTGTGTTCTTATGAGAGATTGACTAACAATCTCTTGTATGTCACCACCTGTAGGATTTGGGGTTACTGGTTCAACTGTGATCCGTAGATCATCGTTTGATGTGGTTTTTGTTTGAGGGAAAATGTTGTCATTTGAATGACTTCTAGTCACTATAGGTGAGTGGGTAGGTGGTGGAGGAGTCTTACGACCACCTCGTGCCATTAATAATTTTTAGGCCCTCCTTCTAGCACCATTTGTTGATGGGCGAAATTGACCACTCGTCAACTAGAGGAGTGAATCTGGTCTAGGGTTGTCTACTTAACCCAATCCGTTTGGATTAATCCACTCTGACGGGTTTAGCGGCTCCATTAGCAGATCTAAGTCCTAAGAAAGTGAAAAACAAAACTAAAGAAGATAACTTAATAAAAAACACTCGCTGAAAACTATATACAAATCTACAATATACTTACAGTTCACTAACTAATATTTATAAAATAGCTCTACAATATATCTATATGATTATATCTCTAATATATGTGTAATATTTACAGAATTCAACTTTTGATCTAAACCTGCGAAAATCAAATATGGGTTGATTTATGAAAGAAAAACTATCGTTCAATCCTTTTGATTTTTTATAAATTTTACAAACAAGAAACGAAATAGCAATTGTCTATTGAAAAACACAGATAACAAACAATACAATATATTTAGACTACAGGAAATTACTATATTAATTAAACTATTGAAATAAAATGATGGAACTAACTTGTAATCGCATACCCCATTTGTCCTGCATACAGTATCCAATTTCGCTGTTTGATGAGGTAAACCACATCAAATCTTACAAACGCTTCTTGTAAACGTGAAGAAACAATGATTGAATGCTAATGATAGAACATATAAGAGAAGTAGTGACAACAATTGTATGATTTCACAAATGGTCACACTGAGATAAATCGACTGTGAAAATTTGTATATAAATGTTCAATGAATAAAGAAGATTAATCTTCTAATCTCAAATTTGAACAGAGTAGTTACTGTATGTAATATAAGGGACATAAAACATGGACATCATATAAATTTAATCACATCAATCTGTAATAAACCATGATATCTAAAGTAGTCACAATTTAATTACAAATCAAAATGACCAAAACTTGAATAAAAATACGATATATCGAACCTAAAGATGTACCAATATCAACTTCCATTCAAGTATGTCAATCATAAATCCATAGTTTTTGCTCCCAGGCAGCGATGGTCTTTAGTTTAAAAAACAATACATTTATATAGGTTACAGGATCAAAACGTTTCTTGTGGATATCATCTAATTTGTTCCAAAAATTGTGGGGGATGCAACCTCCCAGATTCTACTTGATATCAAAACTAATAGCCTATTCTAAAACAACATAAAAAATAACATGCTGAGAGATGCCACCAATGGCTCAAATCTCCTTTAGAAATTGTAGGTTCCTGAAACACATAAGAATAAAAGATTTCAGATGTATTTTTGGTTATAAAAACAAGAAATTCGAATTCTAGTAACTAGCTACAAAATCTCATGATTCTGTAGCTAGTTATAATTATAACTAGAATTGTATTTTATTGAATCAATCAAAACAGACTAGAGGTAATCTGTGAAAAGAAATCATGTATTCTAATTAAAAAAAAAATAAAAAAAATCATCCTAAACTTATTTTTAAACACCATACCTCAGATTAAGGGATTCGACTTAATCAAGCAATCTTTGAATTCACAATGGCAGTCACTACTTACACGTTCTTAAAAACAACAGACCCTGTGGTTTTTTGCCATTTATCTTTGGTTTGAGATACAGTTTGAAGTCTGTCATTCTCTTTCGTTAGCAAATTCACCTGGGCTTCCAAGGATTTGATCCGAGACTGAAGTAAAGGCACGTCTCTGTAATACCTATCGGTCCATGATTGACATTCATTACATTGCAGGTGAATAGACTGTGTATTAGTAGTGATAGTATTAACAGTAGGGGAATTTTCCATTTGACCTGTAGGTTCACTACCGAGTTTGATTCCAGGGAAATCAGGATTGATTTTTAGACACGGTGGAAGGTTTGTAACATAATCATAGGGTTTACTAGAGCAAAGTCCATACGAATATGGATATTCTTCAGTTAAAAATATTTCAATCTCCAAATCAGAATCCTTGCTTAACACAATTGCATTTTGGTCTGCACAGGGCTTAGGTTTATTTTAGGCACATCGTGAAACCCAACTAGCGGATTTTTTACTCTTATAATTGATATCAACATTTCCTTTACACTTTTTCTTTGCAGACTTTTTAACAACTTAACACCACCTTTGGGATACGATTCTGGTAGAGTGTCGGGTTGGGTAGTGTCAGGATAGGTCGAGGGTTCCACATTAGAAATAGGATCACAGGGCAAGAGCAAAGGAGGAGGGATGGTAGGCTCAACGAGGGTTTCTGTGATGACAGACTTGTCAACCTGTCTTATTTCACTGCTAACAAAACCATTTCTTAACAGGAAGGCATCCCAACAATCATTGTTTAATTTCAACTTATGTACAATAATAATCTTGATCGAACAATGGTGAAACAGGCTAGAATTAGATTTCTGCCTTTTAAAATGCTTTGCCATTTTGTATAGACTTAAAAGGAGAAAATAGGGCATGTTTAGGGGAAAATCGATAAAACTCATGAGAAAACCAAACCATATCTCCCCTCATAGGTAATGAACTATTTGACAATAGCTAATAGATCGTGCCATCTAGGGTTTAGAGATGAAACGGGCATACCTTGATCACAGCTGGTAATCCTCCTTGAGGTGAACAACAATGACCAGGGAACCTCTTCAACCTTTGAGTTTTTGAACCACTTTTGTCCCACGATTGGTAGACCAGTGGCTTGGATAATAAAATCTTCATTTAACTCAAGCTGGACATCTCCTATTTTATCTCTGCAACCATCGAACGTTAGCGTGAATTCTTGAGTGACTGTTAAATTAAAACCCTCAAACTTTTCAACAAAGACATGCCATCCATTCCTCTCTATGTCTTCTCTGGCATTGTCAAATGATAACAATGTCTGGACACCGTTAGGCTCAATTCTCACCACATAATCCATGACTAACAACAAGGAACCGACACGAGTAGGTTTTGACAGAACAAGCATAGAGCCATTGCCTTGAGCTTCCCCAATGTAATGCAAAGACAACTCAAAATGGTAGGCGAGAGTGTTAATTGCTATGTGTGTGAGAAAATTCATGTAGATTAAGGCCATGAAAAAACATAATACCACACTGTACTTGGAATGACACCTCGGCATAATGGTACACACAAAGATCATAACAGTTGAAAACAATCATATGCATATCCACGATTTGATCAATATGTCAAATAAACAATTGAATCAAAGATTTTATAAATCAAAACCCCATTAACATTAGTCGAATGCTAAATGGGTGGTGGTTTAATACACATGTAACCAAGGTGTGTTCAATACCAAGGGGTTGTAACCATGAAAACAACCATGTTCATGACAAAACATGACAAATAGACGATAAACCATATGAACATTAACCCTTTGATGAAATCAAACATGAATTCCAGCAGTGAGTATGAAAACGAAATCGAAAAGAAGGTATGCAGAAAGCGACGAGTAACAAGCGTTGTTTAATGAAAAAGATTGTGACGAGTGACGAGAATTTAAAAACCCTGTCTAGGCAGCTTATAAAAATAGAGATTAATATGGCTGCCAACACACCTTACTAGGTTTCCCTATGATACCTCTTAACTCAATTTCTTTTCCTTCCAATGAAAATTTCATGAAAAGTTCTTGAAAATTAAAAGCCATTGTTCCTAATGATTGTAACCAT
>JZKD02S2033337.1:840335-859119 GCA_000966675.3 Picea glauca | reverse complement strand
GTATGTGGCACATTATGTAGATCAAAGAATTGCTCCATCTGAAGTATCCATGTGATTGGGTCCTTACCATCAAACTTCCTCATATCAATCTTAGGAATGTGGTTGGTCTTCAACCTAAAGTTGGAGTTTCTCCATTCTTGATTCACCTTCCTTGTGTCCTCATCATGAATTTCATGGGATGCATTTTCACTTTCAGGTGTTTTCTCTGTTACGAAATGTTTCAATACTTCCATGATCTCCTCTTTTAAACCATCCATCTTAGTATTTATTGCCTCCAACTTAGCTTCCATCTCTTGTAGTTCATATTTTGTTACTATTATAACCCTAATTTGCACCATACATGCTTACCTCGTATCAGGCCATCTTAAATTCTTTCTTTGCCAAAACACTGCTAAACAACTCTTCTTAAAAACCCCTTTTGTAAAAATCCATGCACCCTACTCCATTACTGCACGTGTGTACATGCTAGCTGACCCAAGACAGCCCGTGTGTACCTACAAAAGCATGGAAAAAGGAAAGTTGTTGATGGAGCACATAGCTTTGGGTAAGTTAACTAAACCTTTCGGCCATGCATGGCCGATCAGTCGACCAAATACCTAGCTTCTTCTAGCCTATAAAAGAAGGGTTAGGGGTCCCATTTAAAAGGAGGAAAAACATAGTAAAGAAACTCTACCCAAATTCGTATTCCCCTTTGCCCAAGATTCTGCAACCATTTTGTGATTTAAACAAAGAAGAGAAGCAAGTGTGTTAGCAGTTGGTGCATAGTAAAAGACGAGCCCGGGACCAGATTCATGGAGCAGTGTCCGACTTCATCATTGTAAGTTTCTTTAGTGAAGTTAATAATAAAGAAGTACTTTTCCTGTCCCACCATATGAGGTTTTCATTGTTTATTGCGTACATGTTGATTAAATATCTAATGCATTAATCTGTAGATCAAATGCATGTGGAGTTATTTGTTTATCTTTTGTGAATACAGCTCAGCCTTGGGAGGAGAGTTGCAGTCAAAGAGCGACCAAGCGTGAAGAGGGATCGATATCAAAATGTCGGAAATAAGGTATGTTCACTTGATCTTCTTAACTGTGTATTTGCTTAAGAATAACAGGGATTAGGTCTGGGATGATGGTAAAAAGTAGGAATCTTTAGGTCTTTTCTACATGCATGATTAAAACCCTAAGTGCTAGTATGTAGGGGGATTTCCCACTCACAACAGAATTAGCGACCATACTGGGGATTTCTCTCATGTTTTATGGGGATACTTTTTGGTAGTTTTAAATTAGTTTCATCACCTTTTTTTTGAGTTTCTACAAGAGTCTGAGCTAGTTGGGATTCTGGTTTTCCATACTAGTACTCCCTGCTTTCTTTGGTTGGTTGCATTTTATTTTCGGGATTCATAGAGGTACACACAGCCTGTATAAGGCTTGCATGTGTGTACACATGCCCTACCTTCACACATCCCACGTGCATATGCCTACTGATGAAGTGCTAGCTGTGTGTTTGAGAACCCAGGAAATCCTTATCAAGAAGAGGCAGTCATCCTCTCCCCTGCAAAAGTGATCCTTCTCAGGGATCTTTTGGGTCCTTCTAGGTCTCTGATTGAAAAATATATAGTCAGGTAAAAACCTCAGATCAACATTTTCCTTGCATATTTTTTTGTCAAAGTAAGTTTTTGTGTCTTCAAGGGATTCTGGTTCTCAATACTAGTACTCCCTACCTGAGTTTAGCCTCTTGTCTTGCTTCTTTTGAGGAGAAATAGAGGCACACGTGGCCTATAGTGGGCCTACACATGTGCATACACATCCTGTCTTTGGGCAGCTCATGTGCATACGCTGGCTATTGAAGTGATAGTCACGTGTCTGTCTAGAAACTTTTGAGGAGGAAGTCATCCTCTTCCTTGTCAAGTTTTTACTTCCCAGGTTTTTCTTATTTCTTTATGGTCTCTGTCATAAGCAGTTTTAGCCTAGTTTGTATTCCAAGAACCCCCTCGCAAGGGGATTCTTGTGCTTTTCATTTCTTCAGAAACGTTGGTGTCCCTTTGATGGCCACTTTGTACATTCCTGGGTTGAATGTGGGATTATCGGTTTGGTTGGGTACCATTCCAAATGTCCCAAATTCTCTTGACACTTCTTAGTTAAGCACTTTATGTCATGGGCACCCTATTGATGTTTCTTCATCAACAAAGTCTTCTCCTCCTCCTTCTCCCGCCTCTGGTGAAAGTACAGTTACTAGTAACTGAAAGCCTAAATGAAATAGAAAGAGGAAGAATAGGAAGGAGAAATCACCAACCTCTGCGAGTCATGTTGGAGATAGGTCGACAACCTCTGCAAGTCACATCAATGACCAGCACCCAACCTCTACAAGTTATGATTGGGGCACACATCCACCCTCTGCAAGTCATGCTGGGGGAAAAAGTACAGTCACTGCTAGTCATATTGGTAATAGGTCTGTAGCCTCTACAAGTCATGTTATCGACCCATCACTAACCTTTGCAAGTCATGTTGGAGATGTGCAACCAACCACTGCTAGTCATGCTGGGGGCATTGATTATGTTGAGAAACCTAGATGGATAGGATGTAAACCTAAGTTCCCCTGTAAGCTTTTCAAGGGAGATCATCTTACTCATTTGTGCCCTAGCCTTCCAGAGGTACGAATATTGTGGTCCCTGTCTACAAGATCTTCTGATTCTGGTTCTTTTGCAGTTTCCTCATAGTCTATGCATCCATTGTTTGAGAAAGTGGTCATGTCGATGCAGTCATCGGCTGATCCCACTCCTCTTTTGGGGGGTGAGGTGCCTTTTAGACCATGTAGTCTCACATCCTATTCAGCCATTGGTTTCAAAAGCAGTCATGCCGATGCAGTCATTGGCCGATCCCACTCCTCTTTTGGGGGGTGAGGTACCTTTAGACCTTGTAGTCTCTCAGCCTATTCAGCCATTAGTTGAGAAAGTGGTCATGCCGATGCAATCATTGGCTGATCCCACTCCTCTTTTCATGGGTGAGGTGCCTTTAGACCATGTAGTCTCATAGCCTATTCATCCATTGGTGGTGAAAGTGATCATGCTGATGTAATCATCGGTTGATCCCACTCCTCTTTTGGGGGGTGAGGTTCCTTTAGACCTTGTAGTCCCGTAGCCTATTCAGCCATTGGTTGCGAAAGTGGTGATGTCGATGCAGTCATCAGATGATCCCACTCTTCTTTTGGGGAGTGACATGTCTACCGACTATGTTTTTAGTGTTTTTGGTTGAATACTTTCAAAACAAGGGGGCATTCCACTTGTTTCAAGCACACCCCCTCCAAGCCCTAGGATGGTTTCCTTTGATTGGAATGACCTTGTTGAGCCTCGTCTTCCTTCTGCTTCACCTTTTCAAGTAAGGGTTGAAGTTAATTCAACAAACATTTATCGATGTATTGTGGATGAGGGATCCTCTACAAGTATTTTATCCTCTTCGGTTTGGAAAGTCTTGGGATCTCCCGAGATTTTGTCTTCTTCGCATGAAATTTTGGCTTTTGACCGACATCCCAGTGAATATTTGGGGGTTCTTCCTTAGTTACCTATCTCGTTAGGTGGGAAGATTGTCCTTATTGATGTTATAGTGGTGCAAGGCCCGTTAGATTTTAATATGCTTCTCGGGCATGATTATGTATATGCTATGAATGTTGTGGTATCTACGCTCTTCCGGGTGATGCATTTCCCTCACAATGGAAGCATTGTCACTATCAACCAGTTGGCATCTGATAATCACCATCCTAATTCGGCATTATTTCAGACTACCCCTTTATATGTTCCTAGTGTTTGTGTAGACTCTACCCCGCCATGGGTTAATTATGTGGCATCTTATCCTCGATGTTCAATTTCTTATGAGCAGGAACCTGTGCAATCATGTTTTCCTTCCCGAGACTTGGAATCAACAATTGATCCATTGGTGTATCCAAAGGGGGAATGGGAGCCCTTTCTTCCCCCTCTTGGTCCAAGTGGGCTTGAGTATCCTTCTAAGTCTGATCTCGTTGTTAGTAGATCCTCAAGCCCTCGTGATCGTGATACTTCACTGATAGACTCTGCCAGTCCTAGATAGAACCTCCATCATCATATGGAGTATGGTTAGTTTACTTCACCCTTTGGGACTGTCGACCCTCGTTTGCGTGCTTTCTTGGAGTTTGAATTTCCTTCAGATAAGGCTATCCTGGAAGCCATGACTACGGTTTCTATACCGCAGGAGGAATTACACCGTGGTTTGTGTTTTCTTCCCTTTTGGGAGACTTCTCAAGTTGACTATCGAAGAGACTCTTGGTCTGAGCCTAACAACAGGCTCTACCTGAACCAGTTTCATACTTGAGTCATAGCCCCCAATGGGTCTTCTTTTAATCCCTTTTCAGACCCTCTAAAAATGAAAATATTGTCGAGCAATCTTGTGGCCTTTCATGCTCGTTAAAATGAAATTTGAAGTCACATCTATCCAGTGGTAGTTTACCCCTTTTTCAGTCTGGATGGTCAACTGTACGAACAAAGGTATACTCTAGAGGCTTCGGATCCCTAGGAGAGTATTCTTAGGTATAATTTTAACCCTTTTTCAGGCCTAAGGGACTAAATTTATGAAAAAGGAACCCCCGCAGAGTCCATAGTTAAGCTCTTTTCAGACTCCCTAAAATTGAAAAGATTGTCGAGTGACCTTATTCTTTCACACTCGTTAAAATGGTCCAGAAGAACATTCATGACTGAGTCCATAGTTAAGCTTTTTTCAGACTCCTTAAAAATGAAAAAATTGTCGAGTGATCTTATCTTTATCATGCTCGTTAAAATGGTTTTGAATAGACGTCTTGTTAGTGCTAGTTTACCCCTTTTTTGAACCGACTACACTACCTTCGAAAAAGGTACCCCACCAGAGTCTCCCTTTATGTTTTTTCAGACTCTCTAAATATGAAAAACCATTGAGCTTACCTTCTCTAGGCTCATTAAAATTACATCGAAGGATGTTACCATTGTTTGTTTTATTAATCGCATTTTCATACCCACGTCTTTGGCCTAATTCTGGCTCCATGTTTCTCTCAACTGAACCATCTGAAGCATGCCTTATACGCAAGCCCTGTAGCACTTTTCCTCTACGTCTTTACACCTTTGGCCCCTAGAGGATTTTTCCCGAGTGTCCTTTTATTGCATATGCCCCTTTTCCCTGAGAATCCCTGTGTTTCGTGTGCTTGTAACTAATATGTTTGCGACACTCGATCCTCCTTTGTAACGTAGCATTCTTTTATTCTTTTTCAATCTTTCCAAGATTATTGAAAAAGATAAAAAAATCAAATATACCCCAAAAAGAGGAAGGGAAAAGTATTTTCTTTTTATTTGGCAGCACAATTAGTCACCCTTGGACAAATCACATCCTTTCATTTGTTCTTCAAGCTTTGGGATTTAATAAGACCTTAGGAATTTTTTCTCGCTACATAGAGTTGTGTCCTCCTCCGTTTGGTTATTCTTCCAAGCATATGGAGAGTTTGCGTTGCCTCTTGCATCGTGAACTTATGTCAAATGCCATGCTGCCTAAGTCTCATCTTTTGTCATGCTATTATCCAAGGGAAGTTTTCTAAGCCTGAGTCAGACCCTCTATAGTTTGTCTCTTGCCCTCATTCCTGACCATCCTCAAATTCCAATCAAGTCTTTGTTCGAAATCAATGAAGCCTTCAGTCTGATCATCAAGATTCTCTAGTCCATGACCGATCGAAGACCTCTGGGTAGTGAAGTCATACACTCATATTACACTCCTACCTGAGTTTTAAAGATTTTGAAGTTGTTGCTCGAGCTTTGAAGACCTCATCTCCAACCATCATGCCTTATCATCTTCTAGAAGATGGATACTCTACATGTATATATTTTTTATTTCAAGATGTAGCTCGGCTGTGTATTACTCGTGGCTACACTTTATATAGTTATAAGACATGGATCTACAATGTATTTGATTGGTAGCCATGATTTTATTTCATCCCGATCATGGGTATGCCCGCCTCAGTGAGACAATTGTTATTTTGCAGATGGCACCTCCCGAATTATGGTCCCTGGGCTCACCGTTTTGGTATGTTGATAAAGATTGATAATGTATTTCGTCCATCAGATGATATTTTGACCTCACACATTAGGGGGCATCTATTATAACCCTAATTTGCACCGAACATGCTTACCTGGCATTGGGCCATCTCAGATTCCTTCTTTGCCAAAACACCGCTAAACAACTCTTCTTAAAAATCTCTTTTATAAAAACCCATGCACCCTACTCCATTACTGCACACATGCACATGCTAGATGACCCAAGACAACCCACGTGTACCTACAAAATCAAGGAAAAAGGAAAGTTGTTGACGGAACATATAGCTTTGGGTAAGTTAACTAAACCTTTTGACCATGTATGGTCGGTCACTCAACCAAATACCTAGCTTCTTCTAGCCTATAAAAGAAGGGTTAGGGGTCCAATTTAAAAGGAGGAAAAACATAGTAAAGAAACTCTACCCGAATTTGTATTCCCCTTTTCCCAAGATTCTGCAACCATTTTGTGATTTCAATGAAGAAGAGAAGAAAGTGTGTTAACAGTTGGTGCATAGTAAAAGAGGAGCACGGGACCAGATTCATGGAGCAGTGGTTGGCTTCATCATTGTAAGTTTCTTTAGTAAAGTTAATAATAAAGAAGTACTTTTCCCATCCCACCATATGAGGTTTTCATTTTTTATTGCATACATGTTGATTAAATCTCTAACCCATTAATCTGTATATCAAATGCATGTGGAGTTCTTTGTTCATCTTTTTTGAATGCAGGTCAGCCTTGGGAGGAGAGTTGCAGTCAAAGAGAGACCAAGCGTGAAGAGGGATCGATATCAAAACGCTGGAAATAAGTTATGTTCACTTGATATTCTTAACTTTGTATTTTCTTAAGAATAATGGGGATTAGGTCTCGGATGATGGTAAAAAGTAGGAATCTTTAGGTCTTTTCTGCATGCATGATTAAAACCCTAAGTGCTAGTCCGTAGGGGGATTTCCCACTCACAACAATTACTATCTTATTTTGTAAATCATTTATGTCCCTACACATTTCTTCACCTTCATCAAGAGTCCAAGTAGGATTGTCTAGAGGCTTATTTGGTGTAGAAGTTCCCTTTTTGGGTGGCATGTTGGCCAAGTATCACTTTTGAACCTTGATTTTGGGGTGGTTATGATAGAAAATCTTTCTTTTGTTGTATATCCCAAGTTTCGGCCCTTTTGGGTATGAAAATTTCTTTTATGTAGTTCTCTGATATTTCTTCTCTGCAATGCCACAGGTCTGATCAAAATTGGATGTGCCAAGTGGAATTTACGATAACTCCCCCACAACTTGCTACTTTTTGGCATTTCTAGGATATCTCACATGTATAGCATGCCCCGCACAAAATAATTGATATCAAATTCTGAAACTCATACCAGAAATACTGAAGACTGTCCACTATCCAATGAAACTAGTCTCTCATTTTGGATATGCTAGGAAGAAGTTATGATTGTTTTACCTAGAACACCTTCTTGAGACTAGTGAATAGGATTAGTCAGATACCCTATCTTCCACAGGGTGTATATGCAAATGTAAGATGACCCAGAAGCTAAACGTCTTACCATAGATACCTTACTAATTTCTGTGAATATACGCCCATGTTCAGGGTCTAAAACGTTACATAAAAAAATTTATAGTGAAAATACCGCAATGACTCATTTCAGGATGATTCCAGAACCCTATCTTGCACAGGTTGTATCTCAGAAAGTATAAGGCCTCAGGACCTAAAATTGTAACCCAATGTACCTTGATCCATCTGATAAATATCCTCCAAACAGGTTATTCTGAAACATTGTAGAAAACAAGTTATAGCGAAAATTCCAATGTGTCTCAGATGTAGCAGCAAAACCCTAAGACCTTGATCTCTGATACCATATGTTAAGAACCAAATATCAATATAGCATAGAAAAACCTTAGAATAAGTAATCAACGCCTTGAAAAAGAGATAATTTCAGATAATAAGCCTCTTTGAGGGGGCAACCTCCACTTACCTCGCATAAATGTTCAAGTACAAGATGAATCCAAATGAAAATGTCTCCTTGGTATATATCGGAGACTAAGAGGTATAATTACAACTAATGGAATAAAGATGACATAAATAAAATAACATTAATAGTGTAATATGCCACAATTAAGGGGTAATGAGCCAATATTAGGTCTTAACACAGTTCTATAAACATCTCCAAGAATCTAGTGATGCATTCCAAGACCAAACATATTCCTATTAAGCTACACTTTTTGTGGGAACAAGTCATAGAAAATAATATCAAGTTGGAGTACATTGGGACAAAAGAACAGATTGTAGACATCTTCACAAAGCCTTTTCCTAGGGAGACATTTGAGTATCTTTGACAAAACTAGGAGTAATTTATGCTCCAAATTGAGTTCCATAATATTTTGTGAGAAACAAAAAAGGGGAATATTGTCAGGGGGAGTTAAACTTTTCCATTGATGTCAAAGGGGGAGGGAAAAACAGTAAAAATAGAATCATTAAGATAGGGGGAGTCAACATGAATACAAGAGGAAAGTACAATCATTGGGATTAGAGCATAAAGACAGGGTGAGCACGATTGTTTTACTAAGTTTTCACCAATGCCACCAAAAAAATATTGTTGTAAAATTGGTTTTCATTGATGTCAATCTTAAACGAATCCCTAAATAAAATACCAGAAGCCCCTAAAAGTGATGATGGTATTTCCACTTGAAGAAGCCTTGAAGGAGCCTTTACACAAGTGTATATAACTCCAAATTGGTTCCATTATGGCATAGATTTTAAGCATGGCCATCAAAGGATGAGATAACATGTGGTTGTTTTCAAATTTCCACTTTTATTTGTACACAAATGGAGCCTTGAAGGATCCTTGAAGAATCCTTGAAGAATCGCTAAAACCAAGTGAAGAAGCCCCTAAAGTCAAGTGAATAAACCCCTAAAACCAAAAGAATAATCCCCTAAAGCCAAGTGAAGAAGCTCCTAAATACAAGAGGATAATCCCCTAAATCCAAGTGACTAATCCCCTAACTTCAAGAGAAGAAGCCCATAAAGTAAATTAAAGAAGCCCCTAAGGTCGAACATCCTTAAGGAAGAGGTGCAACCCAAATGTTTTGACCTTTGGTCACAACCCCTCATGTGGAGAAGACTCATATAAATCAGAGGAGCCTCATTTGGCATTTGGATTACACCAATTTGACCTAGCCAAGGAAGAGGAGCGAATTTCAGCGTAGAGGAGTGAATTTCCAAGGGAAAATGAAGTGAAGAAGGGAAACATTCCAAGGGAAGATGAAGTCTTATGATGATTTATTCTAGGGTTTTCTTTGAAGGTCATATTGGCATTTTTTATATAAATGTTTTTCTAGAATGAGTCAGATAGTGAAACTTGGAGGTGTTTCACAAGCGATAGTGAAGAATCTTGGGTACGAATTTCAAGTCTTGACTCATCACATGTTTGGTGTTATACTAAGGGGAAGTTGAGGTTTTTAAAAATAGGGTTTTCAACGAGTCATCTTCTCATTTTCACTATAAATTTGTTTCAGGGATGAGTCAAGGAGAAAAATTTGGATTCATTTCAGAGAAGATATTGAATAATATTGGGTAGAAGCTTCATATACTGATTTATTATAGGTATAGAGTTATACTTGTGGGAAGTTAGGGTTTGTGGCTAATCCATAAACTAGTCCCAAATAAGTGTTCGAGATAAAACGGTTATATCTGAAGATTGGTAGTTCCAAATTCAATTCCACTTATTGCATTACAATAAGAAAAGATCCTAATATATGAGTTCCAAGTTTTAGAATAAAAAATAGAAAATTAAGATTGTAGAAAATATTACAAGTTTACGTATTTGAGGTACGGTTATGAGTAGTTTTGTATGTAGATTTAAGAAGTGATTGTGGGATTTTATTTGAAGTTTGATTTGACCTTGTATCATCATTTGAAATATTCCAAGGGGATTGATGTCTCCTTATAGTAGGTGATGGAATGTTGGATCATGTTGTCATTGATGCCAATGGTGTGATTGATTGAAGTCATTGATTGATGTCAAGTGATTGATTGATGAAAAAGATGAATCACTGTAGTCTTATCATGATTGATAAGGTGCACAAATGGATGAACTCTAAAGTGGTCCCCTTAAATCCCTCACGGGAAGACGCTTTGTTGATTGAGTTATCCTAGAAGAATGGTTGGAGGACCCATGCTTGTATGTGGAATAATGAGATTAATATCAATCAAGTTGCTGGTGAAACTATCCTAGATGGATAGTACTTTTCATGCCATTTTCGGTGGTATGTGGAATGTCACATAACTCCTTACCATTTGAGAGTTATGGCCTTACGAAGTTGGAGGACCCTCACATGTTGGCTTGAAGCCCCAAAAGGTCAAAAAAGTCAAAATGCTTGAAAAGAAGAAATCATTATTTAAATGATAAAGTAACGTGACAAAGTTAAGGTGTATTATTTAAATAATAAAGAGAAGTGACAAAATCAAGAAAGATTATTTAAATGATAAAGTGAGATGACAAAATCAAGAAGCAATATTTAAATGATAAAATATTGGAGAACTTTCTATTTATGGAAAGTGGTAAACCCTAAAAATAAGGAAAATAGGTTAGGTGACCTATGAATGGGTTAAGTGACCTAGAAATGGGTTAAGTGACCTAGAGGATGAAAGTATAAATAAGATAGCAATGGTCTCTTGCAAAACATCCTTTGCATGGATCAATGGAGAGCTTCTTGTGATAATATCGTTTGCAGTATTGATGGAGAGCTTCTTGTGAGAGAATCTTTGGTGTGGATCTCTTGAGCATGATTGAAGATCTATTCTGAGAAAGAGAGGGTGAGGTAGATCTCATGGATGCATTGAAGTTTTGGAAAGTCTGAGATCATGACGGTGAAATTCTTGGAATTACAAAAAAAACCCTATTTTTTGGTGCGTACGTGGGTTGTTTGTGTATAGGGTGCATATACGCAAGTTGTCTGTGTACATGGTGCATATAATACACGGGATGTCAGTGTATAGGGAGCATACAGTGGACACAATCATGGATATTTGTGGTTGAGTTGATGACAAGTTGTTGAAGTCTGAAGCAGGTTCTAGATCTGCATTCTATGGGCTCATATCTGTCACTGAGACACTTGTATGATTACATTATTGTCTTGATGGATAGTATAGCTTGTTGTGTTGTGAATTCTTAGGGAATTATTGGTATGGTTGTTGTGATGTGGTTTATGTTGGTTGATGGAGTGAGCAGTACTCTTGTGATTCAATTGTGATATGATTACTATGGTATACTAGTTGCTTATACATGATTGAGTTAGCATTCATATTGATTGGTTGTGGAGCATGAGTAAGATATTGGAGAGCTTGGATGTGTGGTCAGTTTGGACAGTGAGAGACTAAAGAGAATGATAAATTGGTTGCAGAGGATGTGATTTAATATTGAAGGATAAACCCTAATATCTCATAAGGTATACGCAGGTTGTTGTATACCCTGGACACGTACATACGTGGGATGTAGTGAGCCAGGATGCGTACACACACGGGTTGCACTACTGACAGGTCACGTACCTGTTGTAGTTTGATATTTTTTGAGGATTTGTGCCTCATCTTAGTTGGTGATGAGGATGTAAGATGAGTCTTGCATTATAGAGTTGGTTCTCTTATAGAGTTGTACTCTATTCAGTTGTTGCGGAAAAACCCCAAGGATTGTAGTCCGTAATAAAAATAAAATTGTACATACATCTTGTGTTCTTTGTGTTCCTTGTGGTGATAAATTATTGATGATATATTGCTGATATATGTTTATGATATGTGTTCATATCTAACTAGTTATAAATGACAACAATGAGTAATGAGGAAATGTTGAATGCTAACTAATGAGTTTTGTGAAAGAGAGATGTTTTGGAAAAATATCCCCACACTCATTCACCCCCCCCCCTCTAAGTGTGGTAGGTGTGTCCAACAATACGTATCAGAGAGGGCCTTCATTAAAAGCCTTAACAAGCTTGAAGGAGATCCATAGACACAAAAATGGATGATGAAGTTCCAATCCTTGATGAGGAAAACTATTCTACTTGGAGAATAGAGATGAGATTACATTTGAAGACAATGGGAGCAAAAATTTGGAAGGCAACCATTGGTGGATCAGTTCCTTTGAATAACAAGTCAAATTTTGCAGCTTAAAGAGAAGGAAATAAGAATGATGCATTGGCTCTCAAGACCATTCTTAGTGGACTCTCAAGCCCTATCAAATAAATCATGGAACAATGCACTTCCACCAAGGATCTATGGCTAAAGCTAGAGGAGACATATCAAAGCAAGAAGGATAAGAAAGACATTGAAGACAACTCCATCAAGACACATGAAGGTAAAGAATCTCCAAAAAATCTTGGTTCCATTATTTCTAAAAATGATGATGTTGTAAAAAAAGGAAGATCTTGAAGACATTTCAAATGAAGGCAAAGAATGATGTGATGATGTTGAGAAAAGGGAATATCTTGAACAAATTTCAAATGAAGGTAAAGAATCTACACAAACCCTTGATTGCAATAATTCAAAATGTGACGATGTTGAATTTTTCTCTACAAGTGAAGAAGAAAATCTAGAAATAGTTTGGATAAAATCAATTGATTTTTATCTCATGGAAGTAGTAGAGGAAAAACTATTGGATCTTAAAGAGAAAGTTGAAAGAGGTCTATATGAATATAACAATGACCACTATTATATATACTATAGCTATCTTTCGGATAACACTAAAAAGTTTCTCAAGAAGATTCAAAGGCACATCTTGAAGTTAAAATAAATTCTCAAAGAACTAGAAGAAAAAAGTAAGACTCAATTAGAAGAAAAGGAAGAAGATATCACAAGACTAAAGAATGAAAAAGAAGATATGATGGTAGATGATAAGATTAGCAAAAATTTTGAAACTATTATTCATCTCAAGACCCAAATTTAAGAAGCCAAAAGGGTTGAAGAACTATTGAAGGATCAAATAAATAAAAAGGAAGAGACATGTCATAAGTTAAAAGCTGAAGTTGTTGACCTTAGAAAAAATGTAGAGAATTCAAACAAATTCTTGAATAGTTCAAGAATCTTGGATGAAATATTGGAAAGTCAAAGATCACCATGTGATAAATCAGGACTTGGATACAAAGAAGAAGCCACACATGTTGAAGCAAGCACCTCAAAGAAGCATGAGGTAAGTCAATCAAAGAAGGAAGAAAATGTTGCAAAGAAACCATATACACAAGGCAAGGAAAATTTCAAAAGAACAAATCAAGAAGCTATCTTTGGGACACCAAAGCAAAGGTATGAAAGTATTTTTCATGGGAATTGTTATTCATGTAATGAATATGGTCACAAAGATTTTGAATGTAGATCTTATGAAAGAATATATAATGGAATATTTCATAACACCATAAGGTGTTGGAGGTGTGATAAAGTAGGAAATATTGTTGTTCACTGTAATTCCATAAGATTCTACAGCTGTAGTGGATTTGTCCACAAATCCCAGGAGTGCTCGAACACAAGAAGAAATTCCATGATGAGGACTTCACATAGCATGGCTAGAAGAAGGAATGAAGTAAGGAAGGAAGACATATTTGAACATATGGATCCTCAGAGATCAAGTTCTGAGGAGCAGGGACATCTACAAAAGTGGGTAAAGAAGTCAGAGTAGCCAGAACATAATGAAAGAGTGAAGGGAATCTCAAATGTGTCATCTACTAAGGCATACACAGGTGACAATGGTATCAGTTGCATACATACGCGGGCTGAAATTGTATAGGTCACGTACATACGTGAGATGTCTATGCAGAATGTCGGGTATATGTGAAAAATCCTTGGGAAAAAGGATATGCACATGGTTTGCAGATTGATGTGATAATATAACTCTGTGATGTAGGTTCTGACATGGTTTGTTGCAGGTTCTGACACTGTTTTGCTACAGGTTTTCATGAGTCTATATTGGATTATGTAAGGTGATGATGTAAAATAAAATCTTGGGTGCATGGCACTAACCCATGAGTATGGATTGATGCATTTTCAGTTGAAGAACAATGTTGGTTATGACAGTGAAGTTATGGCACCTTGGTTATGAGATATATCTTGATGATGTTTTGGAAGCTTACTTGTTGGAAAGCTTGATGCATGCATTTGGCATATGGATAGGCTACACATTGGGACATGTGGTTGGTGAGTTGATGAGGTGATGATGTTGTACATAATTGATGATCTATAGTTGATGCATGATTGGTATGTTTCTAGTACACTAGTAGAGGCACCTACTAGCAGGTTGATTGGCACATGTTTCATGGAGGATTTGGAATACATGTATGAGATTCATCATTTTGTGGTATTGGTGCATGGTGGTGTACATATTTTGGTAAACTCATATATGGCATATGATTGATGATACTACACCATTGACACTACTTGATTAGCACAAAAATTGGCATTTATTTGAGATACATGATTGTGGAACTTGGTTCATGATGGAGACATATGATGAGTGATATGATACATTGTTTGGCATGTTAGTAGATGCACATGGTTGGCATATTGGTAGATTCACATGATTGGCATATTGGTATATGCACATGTTGGCATGTTAATAGAGGCATATGGTTGATACATTCCATGGATGGTATATTTTGGCACATGGCATGATGTTGATGAACATGGTTGATGTACATAGGCATTGTGCATGATGAGCACACATTTTTGTACAGGATGTACTTGGTTGATATTTTTCTCATGATTCTTTATTTCATTGTTGACATATCTTTTTCTTCATGATGTTTGGTATGGAATGAGTTTGATGCATGAATAGGTCCAATGATCGCTATATGGTAGCACATTGTTCATCTTGCAAAGAAGATAGGGGATACATACCCACAGGGGGAGTCATTCTTATTCCCATGATTCTAGGAGGATATATTTATTATATGCATACCTAGAAAAGAGCCCTATATTTGAAGAAAGAGCACAGAGGAATAATTCCAGGAGGATCGATGGTCACAGGGGGAGTATGAGTGATATATTTTTAGCATTACATCAGAGTGATATTCCTTGTTCAAAAAGGGGAGAGATTATTTAGAAGAATATCAAAGGCACTCAGATAGGGGGAGCAACCCCAAGGAAATTTCAAGAAGGGGGAGAATCCCCAAGAGGAGAATGTCCCTTTTCCATTGATGTCAAAGCGGGAGAGATAATCACATTGATGTGATTGATGATTATTGATTGGAAGAGAGTCATATTTGGGATATATAGTCACATTGACTATTTATATAGAGCATGCCTCATCTACATGTTGACATAAATAATTGGTAATTGGTGTTGACATCAATGTTGGTATTGCCATCAATGCCAAAGGGGGAGATTGTTGGATCATGTTGTCATTTATGTCAATGGTTTGATTGATTGATTTCATTTATTGATATCAAGTGATTGATTGATTGATTAATGTCAAATGTAATATATATTGTCCTTGATGAATATGGATCAATGAGTTGTCATTGATATGATAAAGATGGATCAATGAGTTGTCATTGATACATGATGGATAATTAATGAATATGATGCAATGGTGGATTGATGAAAAAGATGAATCACTATAGTATTATCATGATTGATAAGGTTCACAAATGGATGAACTCCAAAGTGGTCCCCTTATGGTGAAATCCCTCGTGGGAAGACGCTTTGCGGATTGAGTTATCCTAGAAGAATGGTTGGAGGAACCATTCTTGTATGTGGAATAATGAGATCAATATCAATCAATTTGTTGGTGAAACTATCCTATATGGATAGTACTTGTCATGTTATTTCTGGTGGTATGTGGAATTTCACATAAATCCTCACGGTTTGAGAGTTATGGCCTTACGACGTTGGAGGACCCTCACATGTTGGCTTGAAGCCCCAAAAGGTCAAAGTAGTCAAAATGCTTGAAAAGAAGAAATCATTATTTAAATAATAAAGTAAAGTGACAAAGTTAAGGTGGATTATTTAAATAATAAAGAGAAGTGACAAAATCAAGAAATATTATTTAAATGATAAAGTGAGATGACAAAATCAAGAAGGAATATTTAAATGATAAAATATTGGAGAACTTTCTATTTATCGAAAATGGTTAACCCTAAAAATAAGGAAAATAGGTTAAGTAACCTAGAAATGGGTTAAGTGACCTATAAATGGGTTAAGTGACCTATAGGATGAAAGTATAAATAAGATAGAAATGGTCTCTTGCAAAACATCCTTTGTATGGATCAATGGAGAGCTTCTTGTGAGAATATATTTTGGAGTATTGATGGAGAGATTCTTGTGAGAGGTTCTTGTGAGAGGTTCTTGTGAGAGAATCTTTGGTGTGGATCTCTTGAGCATGATTGAAGATCTATTCTTAGAAAGAGAGCATGAGGAGGATCTCATGGAATCATTGAATTTTCGACAAGTCTGATACCATGACTGTGGAATTCTCGAAATTACAGAAAAACCCTATTTTTTTGGTGCGTATGCCGACTATCTGTTTATAGGGTTCATATACGGAAGTTGTTTGTGTATAGGGTGCATACAATATGTGGGTTTTCAGTGTACAAGGAGATTATAGTGGATAAAATCATGGATATTTGTGGTTGAGTTGATGACAAGCTGTTGAAGTCTGAAGTAGGTTCTAGATCTGCATTCTATGGGATCAAATCTGTCATTGAGACACTGGTATGATTACATTATTGTCTTGATAGATAGTATATCTTGTTGTGTTGTGAATGCTTAGGGAATTATTGGTATGGTTGTTGTGATGTGGTTTATGTTGGTTGATAGAGTGAGCAATACTCTTGTGATTCAGTTGTGATATGATTGCTATGGTATACTAGTTGCTTATACATGATTGAGTTAGCATTCATATTGATTGGTTGTGGAGCATGAGTAAGATATTGGAGAGCTTGGAGGTGTTGTGACTGGATGGTGGTCAGTTTGGATAGTCAGAGACTGAAGAGAATGATAAATTGGTTGCATAGGATGTGAGTTAATCTTGAAGGATAAACCCCAATAGCTCAGAAGGTATACGCAGGCCGTTGTATACCCTGGCAGTGTACATACGCGGGTTGTAGTGAGCTAGCGTGTGTACACATGCGATATGCACTACTGACAGGTCGCATACCTATTGCAGATTGATATCTTTTGAGGATTGTTGCCTCATCTCAGTTGGTGCTGAGGATGTAATCTGATTCTTGTAGTATAGAGCTGGTGCTCTTGTAGATTTGTACTCTATTCATTTGTTGTTGAAAAACCCCAAGGATTGTAGTCTGTAATAAAAAGAAAATTGTACATACATCTTGTGTTCTTTGTGTTCCTTGTGGTGATAACTTATTGATGATATATTTCTGATATATGTTGTTGATATGTATTCACATATAACTGGTTATAAATGACAACAATGAGTAATGAGTAAATGTTGAATGCTAACTAATGAGTTTTGTGAAAGAGGGAAGTTTTGGAAAAATATCCCCGCACTCATTCACCCCTCCCCCCCTCTAAGTGTGGTAGGTGTGTCCAACATGAAAAACTTAGGGAATGGGTTCTTCCATCAAGTTTTTGCTTCTAAAATATTAAAACTATTGAAGATAATTTTTCGTGGTTTTCTCCCAATTGGGTTTCCATGAAAAAAATGTGTGTGCAATGTGTATGAGTTTATGTGATGATGAATGTAAAAATTAATGGTTAATTTTTATGTAGTGCTTGAAGGTTAAATTTTTTGAAATAAATCTATATTGATTCACCCTCCCCTCTTAGTGTTCTTGAATATTGTAACACCTTTGGGGTCCAGGGAAGATTGTTGAATAACATATTTTTAGAAACTACCAATACACACATTCTCTTTATAAGAGAAATAAATCATTCCAAATACAATAATTTTTTAAAGCTATGATAAGTTATAAGTGATGTAAATACAATATTCCAGTCATCGAAGTTGGTAGGAAATCAAGCATAATGGTTAATGGTGGAATTTATATATGAAAATCTATAAGATCTCGTTGAAATGATTAATATTGTGTATGGTATTTTTCCCTAGAACCTTTAAATATGATATCTTGTGTTTATTGATCTTACTTTTGATCAAGTGTCTAAGAATATTTTTCATAGAAGAGTTGGGTTTGAAGCAAACTGATCGATTGAGTTGTTTTCAACATCTAGTTCTCTGCCGCATCAATTATAGAATAATACTTCCAAGACAAATTACTCCTTGATAGTCCCCAAAGACACCAAAAGGAAAGGGAAATTAGTTGGGTGAATCATTTACTCTTATACCATTGGAAGGAGAGGAGCCACTAAAGAATGCAGATCCCATAATCAAGATTCCTTTAAAGATGGTTTCCATTCAACGACCTCTATACAGATATGTTGAGCCAACCATGGGAGCTAAGGTTATCCTTCCTACTCGGAATGAACTCTTCATTAAATTCAAGGATGAATATTATGGTTTTCCAACACCGCATAACGACCTAGCCATCAATGAAATAGATGACCAATTTTTCTCAAATATCTGATGCTCTTGGCTACATATGGTTGTAGAAGGGATCTCATCTTATTTTGCATCAAATCATTAGAATGGAATATTATCCTTGTTGACTGTAAGAATTGCATAATTAGCGATGAGAAAGGGTGGTGTCTGGGCACATTTCTCCCTGTTGATATTAGCAAGTATTACAAGTTACCTTAACCAGATCTATTACTCAACAAT
>JZKD02S2033337.1:811867-828697 GCA_000966675.3 Picea glauca | reverse complement strand
CACCTCAGGGGGGGGTCCGGAATACCACCTTCCTGAAAACAAAACCGCTTTCCTCATTTTCACCATTTTTTGCCTTTTCAACACGTCTTTTTCCGGAGGAGATTATGGGAAAATGAAGACGTATTTTAAAAATCCGAGAGAGTTTTTTTCTCAAAACGGGATGAAGAACAAATACCTCTCTCAATTTTTTCAATGGCGCTACGAGCAGGGAGAATCGAAGCCATCTTCGAGACCCTTTTTCCAGATTTTCACTTTTCCGTTACAGTCCTAATTTTGCGGGAGCTGTTACGACCAGCTGGGGATGAATTTGGTGAAACCGAAGGATTTTTTTTCCATTACATGCCCATATCCAATAACCTCCTTCAGTTTTTTCCCAGGTGTCATCGTTGAAGAGAAACAAATGTCTGTTCGGACCCCTTTTTCGTAGAAAACCGGTCCGTCTTTCATGGCGGGCAGTTCCAAATTTTGGGGGATTCGTGGCTATTCTTGGCCAAGGTGGTTAAATCTAACTAACACGACTCATTAGGAGATCTATCCTATTTATTCAGAGGATTTTAATGTAAAGAGGTTCGACCTGTGTGAAGTTTCTCCCTTTTGGGCTGGACTGTGGGCCTTGCTACTCCAGGAGGTTTTTTGTCTGTAGTTTTTGAATGAATAAGCAATAATAGAGAAGATGACTTACATGATTCTTATGTAGAAGCGTTGGTGGCATTCCTCTTCTGTGTTAAGTGTTTTATTCCAGTTATCATGCCATTTGTTTTCAATTTCCTATTATCGAATGATAGTAATAGAGAAAAATTTATTCGTGAATACTCTGCATCTGATCCTTTGGTAATATTTATGTTTTCTTCTAAAGCTTAGTTTATGAATTCTTAACTACTCATTTGCTCAGTTTTCCTTCCCCATTTCTTCCTTAATCGACACCATTCAAGCTTAAGACGATCCAACACATGTTACTATCTTGCTCTGTGGAGACATTTACCTCTAGATCTGACTCGATCATTATCTTATAAACAGACCCCATAGCCCAATGGTGATCTGCGAAACTCGTCAACCACATCTTCATCTAAATATTTCAAAAACCCCAACCCCATACTTGCATAACTAGCCTAATACCTTTTAAAACAAAGTTATATCAGACAGAGAGATCCCTCTTTATGTCTTAGAGGGCTAGATCCAATACTCGAAGTGGTTTTGATGTTTCCTCTGTGACTGCCATCACAGCCTTGGGCAAATTATAGAGTGCTAACAGGAGGTAGAGCTAAGATAGAGGTTCCCATGTATGAGAAAAATCTAGATGTTGAAGAACTATTGGATTGGATAAGATCGATGGATAAAATTTTTGACTATGAAGATGTCAATGAAGAGAAGAAAGTGAAACAAGTAGTCATTAGTCTAAAAGGGCATGCATCACTATGGTGGGACGAAATGCAGGCTGAGAGGAGAAGTAAAGGAAAACAGAGGATAAAGAGTTGGGACAAAATAGTAGCCAAGTTGAAGTCTAAGTTCATACCCAAGGATTATCATATTAATATGTTCAGGAAGTTACAAAACCTGAGACAGAAGGGGATGACGGTTAAGGAGTACACTAAGGAGTTCTATAGCCTGAACATCAGAACTGGAAAAAGGGAGAAATATGAAGAAAAGGTTTCGAGATATATAAATGGCTTGAGATATGAAATCCAGGACGAGCTCAACATGATGTCAGTCAGAACCATGGAGGATGCTTATCAGTTTGCACTGAAGGCAGAGGAGAAGCTGGCCAGAAAACAAAACCAGTGAGGAAGGGGTAAGAGTCTATCCCCAACCAAAAACAACGAGGTTACCCATGACAGAGCGCACAAGTCTAAGGATGAGGCTGAGAAACCACACAGTCACTGGAAATGAGGAGAAAGTTCCAGAGGAAGACAAGATGGTGCAAGAAACTCTTCTAGAGGAAGAGGCAGAGGAGGAATAAGGTGTTATGCCTATGGAAAGATAGGACTAATGTCTTGGGAATGTCCCAAGAATAATAAGGAAGGAGTAGAATTTCACATTTCATAAGCGCAATGAAGAGATGTTGAAGTAGAAGGAGCAGAGGATGGAGCATCCTTGATGTTGAGAAAAGTTCTCCTAAAACCAGAGGCAAAAATTGAAAAGCTAGTGCAGAGAAACAATCTCTTCGGGACAACTTGCAAGATGAAAGACAAGGTATGCAAGGTGATCATTGATAGTGGGAGCACTGAAAACCTAGTATCCACAGAGATCGTGGAGAAATTGGAGCTGAAGACAATGATATACCCAAAGCCATACAAGGTCTCATGGTTGTGAAAAGGACACCAGGTAATGATTACTAAACAATGCCTAGTTGAAATTAAGATAGGAGGTTATAAGGATGAAATCCTATGTGAAGTAATTCGCATGGACGTATGCCATATTCTATTGGGAAGACCATGGCAGTTTGACAGAAATGTCATTCATGATGGGAGGAAAAATACATATACATTGGAGAAGAATGGTAAAACACATATGTTGCTGCTAATAGAGGAGAAGAGAGTGAAAGAATAAGCAAGCACAAGCATACTTCTCATGAGTGGGAAGGAACTCCTGAACGAAGTCAAGGAAGAATAGGAGATGCATTTTGTTGTGGTAAGGAAACCCAAAGTTTTCCTTACAAGTACATCGATGGGTGATTTTCCTAAATAAGTTTAGGAATTGCTGGATAATTTTTCTAATATAGTGGTGGATGAGCTGCCAAACTCATTGCCACCCGTTAGGAGTATCAATCATCATATCGACTTGATACCAGGAGCAAGTCTTATGAACAAAGAAACATATAGATTAACACCTCGAGAGAATGAGGATGTGAAGAGCCAAGTCCAAGAGTTGCTAGACAAGGGGTTGGTTAGAGAGAGTTTGAGTCCATGCACAGTACCAACTTTGTTGAGCCCAAATAAATATGGATGATGGAAAATGTGCATAGACTCAAGGGCCATTAACAAGATCACTATCAGGTATAGATTCCCTTTACCAAGAATGGATGATTTAATGGACTGTTTAAGTGGAGTCAATTTATTTTCTAAAATAGATTTGAAAAGTGGATATCACCATATTAGAATGAGAGAAGGTGATGAGTGGAAGACAACCTTTAAGACAAATGAAGGTTTGTATGAGTGGCTTGTTATGCCATTTGTATTAACAAATACCCCGATCACTTTTATGAGGCATATGAACGAAGTTCTGAAATATTTCATTGGAAAATTTGTAGTTGTATATCTGGATGATATACTGATCTTTAGCAGGACTAAATAGGAGCATTTGAGGCACCTAACATTAGTGATGAGGAGGCTACATCAGGAGAAGTTGTTGATAAATCTGAAGAAGCCCTCTTTTATGAAGACAAATCTCATTTACTTGGGTTTTGTGATCTCTTCAAATGAATTGAAGATGGATCCAAAGAAGGTGAAAGAGATCAGAGAATGGCCATCACCAAAAAGTATGCTTGAGGCAAGGAGCTTTCATGGATTAGCAAGTTTCTATAGGAAGTTCATCAAAGACTTCAGTTGGATTTGTGCACCCATGATGGATACAATGAAGAAGAGACACAAGTATTTTAAATGGAAAGAGGAATCCAAGAGGAGATTTAATATATTGAAGGAGAAAATCACAGAACGACCAATTCTGGTCTTGCCGAATTTTGAAAATATGTTTTAGGTGAGATGTGATGCAAGTGGAGTTGCAATAGGAGCAGTTCTGAGTCAGGATAACAGACCTGTTTCCTATTTCAGTGAGAAGTTGAATGAGACCAAGAGGAAGTACTCCACATATGACAAGGAGTTTTATGCCATAATTTAAGCCTTGAAGAAATGGAGGCATTATCTTGTCCCACAAGAATTTGTCTTGTATAGCGATAACCAATATTTATAATTCATAACCAAACAAGAAAAATTGAATCAGAGGCATGCAAAATTGGTTGAATTTATGCAAAAATTTACTTTTTTCATAAAATACATTGTTGGGAATGCTAACAAGGTTGTTGATGCATTAAGCAGGAAATGTTTGATTCTGCAGGAATTCTAGGTGAAGACCTTGGGGTTTGAACACCTTAAGGATATGTATTGTGATGATACAGAATTCAAGGAAGCACATTAAGCATGTACAAACCTTGTGCTGAGAGATAGAAGCCAATGGACATAGTACATGATTCAGGAAGGACTGTTGTTCAAAGGAAATCTGTTGTGCATACCAAAATGCTCAATGAGGGATAACCTTTTGAAAGAAAAGCATAGTGGAGGGTTGGTAGGACATTTCATCCATGATAAACATTTGCACAGTTGAGCAGTTCATACTATTGGCCAGGTATGAGAAGAAAGGTGATAAAATTTGTGAACAAATGTAGAATCTGCCAACATGCAAAGGGGAAAAGACAGAACACTGGATTGTATCAACCATTGCCAATACCATAGAGGCCTTTGGGATGTAATAAGCATGGATTTTTTGTTGGGATTGCCAAGAACACAAAGAGGATTTGATTCCATATTTGTGGTGGTGGATAGATTTTCAAATATGGCACATTTCATCCCATGCCAGAAGACCAATGATGCAACACATGTTGCAAATTTGTTTTTCAGGGAAGTGGTAATACTTCACAGCCTACCCAAGAGCATTGTCTCGGACAGAGACACAAAATTTGTTGGTCACTTTTGGAGGACATTGTGGAAGAATATGGGCACAGATTTTTCCTTCAACTCATCTTATCTATGGATGATTTTAAGGATGGAAATTTATTTTAAAATGTAGAAACCTTGGCGAATATTACTAATCCTTCATATGTCAACTATAAATGTTTGGCGATATTTTTTTTAAATATTCAAATTTATAAGTATTTTATTTAGTTTTTATAAAATTTTGGCGATTTTTAAGGTAAAATAATTTTATCCTATAGAATTTGGGCGAATCATTTTTAAAATATTGAATCTCGTTTTTGGAAAAACCATGGAAAATTAGCCCATGAGCGAAATTTAGCCCCTAAAATCATCTCTGAGATTCTTATCACCCTCAGACAGATGGACAAACTGAGGTGGTAAACAAAAGTTTGGGAAATTTATTTAGGAGTTTAGTCACTAAGCATCATAATCAGTGGGATCAGATTCTGCCAAAAGTAGAATTTGCATACAATGACTCACAAAACAGGAGCACTGGGAAGATCGCATTCCAAATACTATATGGAATGCAACCAAGGGGAGTATTTGAGTTAAGAGACTCGGAAAAGGGTAAGATCAGAAGTGTTGGAGCAGAAGATTTTTCCGCTGAAATGCAGAAAATCCATAGCTAGATCATAGAAGAGTTGCATAGTTCTAACCAGAAATACAAGCACACAGCTGATCATCATCGTAGGGAACTTCAGTTTGAAGTAGGGGAGCAGTTTTTGGCACATCTCAGGAAGGAAAGGTTCTCTAGGGGGACATATGACAAGTTAAATATGAAGAAGATAGGACCATGTAAGATCTTGAGGAAGTTTGATGCAAACGCCTATGAGATTGAGTTGCCATATGGTGTGGGCATTTCACCCATATTCAATGTTTCATACCTGTATCCTTATAGGAAAGATGACATGGAGGGATCAGAAGATCATGAAAAGATTCAATGGGAGAAACAAATGCCTATAGAAGAAAAACCACAGATGGAGAAAATTGTTGATCAGAGGATTGGCAAGAAGACTAGAAGAAAAACCTATTTTGAATATCTGGTCAAATAGAAGGGACACCTAATATAATATTCCAGTTGGGAAAATGAAGCTGCTATCCAAAAGCAGGGAAAATCAGTGCAGGAGCTCATGGACAGGAGTCCATGAATTTTTTTCAAGGGGAGTATGATGCAGGAGCATTGTTGGCAAGCGCATAGAGGTAGGACCAACCATCACATGAAAATTCTTCCAGAACCTCAATGTTGGTAGCCACAACATATTTTCGAGGCACGCTTGAGCTCAACGCCAGAATAATATTTCGAGGCACGCTTGAACGATTCCACTCCGAATCTGGAATGTGATTGGTCTAGATAGTCGTTAGGTTAAGTTTATATTAGATAGGTAGCCAGGAAAAAAACCCTAAGAGCCCTCTGAGTTAAATAGAGGTTTTGTATGCCTAGTTGGGGTTAGCTGCAATACAAAGGGAAGTTAGTTGTAAGAGAACTGCAAGTTAGAAAAAGATTTCAATCTTTCAAAGCTATTGTAATTTAAATATGTTTGTATCCATTTTTCACTTGTGAATATAATAGAGAAGAATTGATTCAATGCATGGGGTGTGAATAGTGTTTGCAATTTCCTATCAATCTATTTTTATGAACAAGTGAATGAATTTCAATAGGAGAGAATGGAACTGTAAATGTTTATTTTTTCAGTTTCAATTGTTTCTCTTCGTTTGAAGCTCTACAAGGTGTGCATCGATTTAGAGGGGAACACCAGGAGATTGGGAGGAATTTCTCTGTAATAAATCCCTTCAATATGAGTTATCGAAATCCCTTAGACGCTAGGAGTGCACAGGAAATCGATGTCTATATAAGATAAATATTAGAAGGAATAACACTTCAGATTAGTGTTAGTGAGATCTACGAATCCCATTTCCCAGGAGGAATGAAGGGTGAAACCTTCAGAGACTTAGAAAATATTCTAAGTTTGAAAGATCAAAGCTCAGGAGAGTTGGCGCCAAGATATTTGGCTAGGACTAGTTTAGGACCTGAACAGATAGTGGAGAGCCTTCAAGGAGGAAGTGTTGATAGCCGTAAGCCTTTGGACCAAGTGAAGTCGTGTGGAGGATAACGGTGATAGTTTTTCAACTCTCAAAGCTCAGGAGGGATAGGAGCCATCAGTCAAGGGAATATATGGACCATTAATCCATTTTGTGACATTGGGTATCGCGAGTTGGGAGGACAAAGGTCCTTGACTTCCAAAACCCCGAAATGAAAAATCGTGACTCATGAAGACGAGATCTGAGATGTCAGATTGTGGGAAAATCAGGACCGTCAGATTGGGGCTCCGAAATATCGGCATTTCGACGATAATGAGAATGAGTGAGCCAGGTTTGTGAAGTACGAAGTTGAGAAATGCCGAATTGATCGTAGTCGCCGGTCAAGGGAAGATCCAAACCGTAGATCCCAATCCATCGCGATTTCAGATTTCAGGACTTGGAGGAGTCATATGCCTTGCATCGCAAAGTCCCAAAATTGTGAATCACAATGCGTCTTTGTGATAAATCCTATGGTCATAAGTGTGTGGTCACACGAGCAGAGGAAGGGGAGGGGCTAACCTCCATTAGCCCTCATCAGGGTTTCGGGACTTGGAGGAGTCGAGTAGTTGTTGCACTTGAAACCCCGAAGTCATGAAACACGACACACCTTTTGGGATAAGTCCATGGTCGTGCTTGTGGTCACGTGGAGTGGAGGCTCCTGCCTAGTTCTGGTTTGCGTGGGAAAAACAAAGACAAGGACCTGTGGATTTAGTGTTAAAGGTTCCAGTTTGGAACCAGGAGAGCCATTTCGGCTCTTGAGTCAAAGATCCTGACCAGGAGGTTGCGCAACCCTTACGAGCGATAGGGGGTCTGCATCAGGATTCCTTGGCCCTTGTGTACTCAATATTTTTTGGTCCCATAAATTTTGTATATCATATTATACTAAACTCTACCATGCACAAATACTTAGACAAAATTGGGTGACAACAACTTCCTAAACACAACTTCCAATTCATCCTTGAGTTTGGTTTTTCATCTCATTCTTCAAAAGTGGGCTTCAAGTTTGGAATTTCTCTAATGGTCATGTCTTTGAACCCACTGATTTCCTAAAAAATAGGATTCCAGTTGGTGTTATCTTCTTGGAATTTATGGGCATACTTTATTGTTGATATGTCTATCAGTGATCCATGTGGATATCGGTGGCCACCCACCTCTTCCAATTGGCTCACATAATTGGAAGAGGTGAGTGCCTAACTTATAGAATTGTATTTTTATGTCCATAACATTTATGATAGAGAAAAGATTACATTTGTGCTCCTTAAGGTCGTCCCCCATGTCAAATATTAGTGGGAGACTTTTTGTGAGAAAAATGAAACATAGGAATATCCATTATTTATAGTGGCACCCACTTGGGGTTATTTTATGGGTGCTATTAAGGAACAATACTACCATGTTTGAAGTTATGACGACTTATATACAAGATGGACCACACTATGGCAAGAAAGGGACCAAATAATGCCAAAGTTCACCAGTGTCTTCCATACCTTGTGCACCAAGATGGGTATCAAAGACTCTGAGCGACATCTAGTGCTCAATTACTACGACGTTCAGTATATATACATCCAGACATAAATGGAGTTTTTGTACATCTCATCCATGGGTGCAACCTATCGATATTCTTTCAAAATCGAGAAGAAGCTTACATAAAATACGTGACAATTTGGGTCTGTGAACCCCTCACAATAGAATTATAGCAAAGGCATCCCCAAACCACATAACAAAGGACATATACAGGATGTAAATCCTCAGGAAAACTAGTCTAATCTACAACAAAGAAGGACAATGGGAAGACAAAGAAATACACTAGGAACTGGTGCGAGTTCCATAAGATCCCCTGGAATAACGTTGTTGAATGCCACTCAAAGCAATTATTGGTGGCCAAGGTGGAATCCTATGAATTAGATGTGGGTTCCAACTCTAAGTCAGAACCAAAAAAAGGGAGATAGATCATTGATGAATAACCTAATTCCATTGTTTCTACTACCAAGATCCAACCTGGTGAACCCAATAAACCAGAGGAAGGTGAGTGACTCTTTCATTCACAGATGTGGGTAAAGGGTGCTCTATTGCACTTCATCGTTGATAACAATAGCTAGAAGAACCTCATCTCAATGGAGGTCATCAAGAGGTTGGATCTATCAACAACACTGCACCCACATCTGTACACCATTGGATGGCTCTGCCAAGGGAGCGATCTCTACCTCAACCAACACTGTCTCCTACCCTACGGCATAAATCCCTTCAAAGATGATGTATTGTGTGATGTCACCCCCCTTGAAGCTTGTGATCTTCTTTGGGGCCAACCTTATTTATGGAAACATCATGTTGTATATGATTTTAGGCCTCATAGTGTTATTATTACTTTGGATAGGAAATTGTACAGGATACCCGAGGTAGTCCCACCTACTGCCATTTCCTTGATCTCGTCCAAGCAATGTAGGAACGTCATCTCTCAGACCGGAAATTTTTTCTTCTTCATGATTCATGCTCAAAGTGAGAGGAAGGTTGCAACCACATCTATGGCCTCTGCGGAAGGTCTCTCCACGCAACAGAAGCAAGTGGATACAGTCATGGAGAAATATAAAGACATCTTCTCCTCACTCACTAGGGTATCTCTGCACTGTCAGGTTAATAAGTCAATCAATTTGAACCCCAACGCACGACTACCAAATGGGATGGTCTATCGTCGATATATGTCAGAAAATGAGGAAATCAAGAATCAGATCCAAGAGCTACTAAAAAAGGGGCACATCCCAATCATGGTTTTGCAGAAGAAAGACAAGACCTGATGAGTCTACATTGATTACCAGGCCCTAAATAAAATTACAGTCAGGAATCGGTACCCAATTCTCTGAATTAACAATATCTTGGACCACCTCAAGGGGGCTAAATAATTTAGTAATATTGATATAAATTCCGACCACCAAAAATTTAAAATATAGTAGATCAATGTATGGAAGATTGGCTTCAAGTCCAAATAAGGTATTTTTGAATGAATGGTCATGCCCTTTGTCTTGACAAATTCCCTAGCAACTTTCATGAGGATGATGGATGATATCTTATGACCTTTCACCAATTATTTTGTGGTGGTGTATTTGGATGACATCCTCATATTTATAAAGAGTTGGGAGGAACACTTGCAACATATTCAACATGTTCTGCACACTCTCCGACAACACAATCTATATGAAAATTTGGAAAAATGTTCCTTCACCATGAACAAGGTCTAGTACCTAGGATACATTGTTGATGAACATGGGTTACATGTCGATCCAGCTAAGATCCAGGTCAGTTTTGAATAGCTAGCCCTGACCACACTCACTAATATTAGAAACTTCTTAGGCCTTGCCAATTGTTATCACATAATCGTGTTGGAATTCTCCCACATCGCATGGGTCCTTAGCCAAGTGACCAGGGGTGGTGGTAAGGAAAATTTCATGTGGGTCCAGTTGAAAAAAAAAACATTCGATGATTTGAAGAAACACTTGTACTCAACCCCAGTGCTCTCATTACCTTACCTGCAACAACCTTTTGAGATAGAGACATATGTTTCAGACTATGTTGTGGTGGATTTCTCACTCAACATGGAAATTCCATGGCCTATCATAGTGAGAATACAACCACCTATCCTTGCCCCATCCAAGCTCCCTAATGTACAAGTATAATTATGGAACCATTGTCACACTATCACTATGAGATATACTGCTACAAACCTATACCAATAAACCTACACCAAACAACCTATACCAATAACTTGAACCATGTATCAACAATGCATCAACATGTACCTCAACCTGTAATCAACCTATACCATAAACAAGTTCATCAGCCATGCACCAACCTATACCAAACAACCTATAATCAACTTGTACCATAAAAAAGTGCATCAACCATGCACCAACATGTACCTAAACCTGCAAACCTTCCTTAACTTTAACAACCAGAGACTAGCATTTTTATCAAACTTTACTTTAGTCTCACATGACTAGTTTTGGATTAGTCAACAACCCTAACTTGAAATAATCATAACTATGTACCTATAATGAATAAAGATCTGNGAGGTAGTCCCACCTACTATCATTTCATTGATCTTGTCCAAGCAATGTAGGAAGGTCATCTCTCAGACCATAATTTTTTTCTTCTTCGTGATTCATGCTCAAAGTGAGAGGAAGGTTGCAACCACATCTATGGCCTTTGTGGAAGGTCTCTCCACGCAACAGAAGCAAGTGGATACAGTCATGGAGAAATATAAAGACATCTTCTCCTCACTCACTAGGGTACCTCTGCACTATCAGGTTAATAAGTCAATCAATTTGAACCCCAATGCACGACTACCAAATGGGATGGTCTATCACCGATATATTTCAAAAAATGAGGAAATCAAGAATCAGATCCAAGAGCTACTAAAAAAGGGGCACATCCCAATCATGGTTGTGCAGAAGAAAGACAAGACCCGATGACTCTACATTGATTACCAGGCCCTAAATAAAATTATAGTCAGGAATCGGTACCTAATTCTTTGAATTAACAATATCTTGGACCACCTCAAGGGGGCCAAATAATTTAGTAAGATTGATATAAAGTCCTACCACCACAAAGTTAAAATATAGTAGATCAATGTATGAAAGATTGGCTTCAAGTCCAAATAAGGTATTTTTGAATGGATGGTCATGCCCTTTGGCTTGACAAATTCCCTAGAAACTTTCATGAGGATGATGGATGATATCTCATGACATTTCACCAATTATTTTGTGGTGGTGTATTTGGATGACATATTCATCTTTAGAAAGAGTTGGGAGGAACACTTGCAGCATATTCAACATGTTTTGTACACTCTCTGACAACACAATTTATATGAAAATTTGGAAAAATGCTCCTTCACCATGAACAAGGTCTAGTACCTAGGATACATTGTTGATGAACATGGGGTACATGTCGATCCAGCCAAGATCCAGGTCAGTTGTGAATAGCTAGCCCTGACCACACTCACTAATATTAGAAATTTCTTAGGCCTTGCCAATTGTTATCACAAAATCGTGTTGGAATTCTCCCACATTGCATGGGCCCTTAGCCAAGTGACCAGGGGTGGTGGTAAGGAAAATTTCATGTGGGTCCAGTCGCAAAAAAAAATATTCGATGATTTGAAGCAACACTTGTACTCAACCCCAGTGCTCTCATTACCTTACCTGCAACAACCTTTTGAGATAGAGACAGATGTTTTAGACTATGTTGTGGGTGGATTTCTCATTCAACATGGAAATCCCATGGCCTATCATAGTGAGAATACAACCACCTATCCTTGCCCCATCCAAGCTTCCTAATGTACAAGTAGAATTATGGAACCATTGTCACACTATCACTGTGAGATATACTGCTACAAACCTATACCAATAAACCTGCACCAAACAACCTATACCAATAACTTGAACCATGTATCAACAATGCATCAACATGTACCTCAACCTGTAATCAACCTATACCATAAACAAGTTCATCAACCATGCACCAACCTATACCAAACAACCTATAATCAACTTGTACCATAAACAAGTGCATTAACCATGCACCAACATGTACCTAAACCTGCAAACCTTCCTTAACTTTAACAACCAGAGACTAGCATTTTCATCAAACTTTACTTTAGTCTCACATGACTAGTTTTGGATTTGTCAACAACCCTAACTTGAAATAATCATAAATATGTACCTGTAATGAATAAAGATATGAAAATAGTACACAATGTTGTTTTGTGTGTTTTATGCAATTCCTCCAAGTGTCACTACTTGGAAACTCTCAGAAAAGGAGTTATAGCAAAAATGACATACCTTTTTTAATTTTGGCTTATTCTAGAGAGAAAACTTGTAGAGCATGCTCCACACAGAATATTTTTTGTATGGATCTGAAAATTTTACACATAATACTATAGACTGTACCCTAACCAATTCATTTGTTCTTACATAATTTTGATTTGTTGTGAATAAGTTATGACGTTTTTACCCAAAACACTTGTTTTAGACTAGTTTCAAGACTAGCCACAAACCATATTTTCCACGGAGTGTAACTCCAAAAATAAAATGACCCACAAGATTAAATTTGTACCATAACTACTTGGATATGTGTTCTCAATGTCCTCCCAATTTCATGGTCTTAATCATTCTAGAAAAAAAATTATTTCAAAAATGATGAGATAACCTGTAAATAACATACCTTAGAAAAAAGAATTTATCCTCCCTTGAATTTCGGCCTTCTTTACTTCACCTTCCCTCCGAAATTCGTCTTAGATATCCTTTGGTTACCTCAGTCACTTGTAGATATTCAATATGCTCAAGTGTGATTAAAATGAGAGAGCCTTGCCTCTTATTTATACTCTTCAAGTAGCTTCCTTAGAAGCATCTTCTAGGCCACTTTGTCCACATAGGCACCTATGTCCAACTTTTCCCAAATTGCCACTTGTCCATGTATCCAATAGCCACTTGACCACTTAACCCATTTTCCTCATTTTAGGGTTAACCTTCTTGTAACCACTTTCCATAATTAGAAATTTCTCCATTTACTTTATTATTTAAATAATCCTCAACTTTCTCATTTCACTTTATTATTTAAATAATCCTCTTTGATTTTGTCATTTCACTTTATTATTTAAATAATCCTCTTTGACTTTGTCACTTAACTTTATTATTTAAATAATCTTATTTGACTTTGTCACTTCACTTTATTATTTAAATAATTTCTTCTTTGCAAGCACTTTGACTTCTTTTACCTTTTGGGGTTTCAAGCTAATCATTTGAGGGTCCTTCAACTTCGTAAGGCCATAACTCTCAAACCGTGAGGAGGTATGTGACATTCCACATACCACCGAAAATGGCATGACATGTACTATCCATCTAGAATAGTATTACCTGCAAATATATCAAAACTCATACCATTATACATCAAACAAAATTGAGTCCATTACCCAAACCTTTGTGCTACCGAAATTTGCTACCGGACTTTCTTCAAGAGTTGACATCAATGAAAACCAACCCAATTAATCAATAGAAACTTTGATGGGATGTCAGCAAGTATATCAGGTCCTACATGGAATGTTCCATTTCCAAACCGACCATTAAGAAAAAACGCATGTACACCCCTCTTCCCACTCTCGACGGGCCCTGGGAATCCATCTCGATGGAATACATGCCGGTACTTCCTTCAACCAAGCAAGGAAATGACTTTGTTTATGTGGTTTTTGATCGATTTTCCAAAAATAGTAGTGCCCACATCGCTGAAAATTCACCTTACATGTTTGAACCACCTCCCGGTGCATATCTTACCTTAAATAAGTGCTCACTAGAGATATACAATACGACTCCCACCTCATATTGAGGTGGATTCCCCTGGATATCCCTATCAAAAAATATCCAAGGGATACCTTCTAATAACATGAGCATAATGGGATTTCGCTGCTTGAGAGGTTTATGCTCACATATGAATTCACCCACTGGCTAAAGGATGAGCCTAGCCACCACTTTCCCTAGTATAATTGTTTTTTGTAAAATACTCATATTATGGGCCCACCATATGAAATATATAAATAAACAAGGAAGATATCCCACATCTTTAACCACAAATTCATCTTTCCAAAAGAAGATCCACTCTTATAGGCTTTCCCCTAAGGGCTAAAGAACTAACTTTAAAATTAGAAGAGATATTACACCACACCTATTGGGAATATAAACAATGGCTAAACATACGAGATGAGTATTTTTCATCACTTCTACAAATATAACATTGATTGGGCCCAATCCAACCTCTAATGAGACTGATATCCCAAGTTGTGAGCTTCTGATTAAGAACCAACCATAAAAATATATTCATGTGTTAAATGATCTTGCATGCACCATAACGTTAACCACCACCATTGCCTCTCCCATAAAAAGGATCCATCTACCAAGCCTCTATAACCCAAATTAGCTGTATCATTTCCATACTATGCATTCAATGACCAACAAAAGGAATCAACCTTTTCTTTCTGGAGAAAAATAAAAATGGATCTGTTAGCACTAAAATTATAATGTCATTTTTTTTTCACTTTCTCCAAAGTTTTGTTGAGTTACTTTGTTCCAGAAGAATTTTTGGTCTCCAAGAGGAAAAGTTATAGGCTCAAAATATTTTGGTTGCTGAAGTTCTAAACATTCAGTAGCGGATTTGTCGACTTCTTTAAAAGAGTCACTACCAGAAGTTTGAACTTTAGTTAGCGAAATTGGCGATCTTTCTAAAGGGCGTGCTATCGGAAGCTTTGCATTAAGGTTTGGAGGTTATAAAGTTTAGGTTATTTTCATGAAAAAATATGCCCAAGACAATTTAGTGCTCGAACTAGCAGGCCTCCATGAGGAGGTAGAGACAACTCACAGTTCTATAGTCATTTCATTACTCGTTGATGAATTCCATATAAATGGATGTATAAAAACATTAATTTATATTTATACATGTTTCCTGTGAGATATTTCCACAATATGCAAAGCCAAAATGCGCCAGCAACTGCCAAAGTGTGTGCCAAGTAAATATTACAAGTATGCCCGTGTGTCGAGGCAGGTGCCCACCAGAGTTCCCATGAATTCAATATATTGTGTACAACACATCGAAGGTTCAAGTCTGCATTAATGAGGGTGATCATGATTGTATTTTAAAGTCTCCAGTTTGCATATTAAGGGGAGGGTCATTTACTCATTGATTTCTAAATTATCATTGACAGAATGCATACAAAATATTCGGAGTCTTTTTGAATTTGCAATTGGGCCAAAAAATTTAAGATTCTTCTGGATACAAGATGGAGAGTTCATAATTCTTAAACACAAACCACTCTTATCTCGATCCAAAATTGTCAATACTTTTGATCGTTGTGGTGTTCTAGACTATCACAAGTATGATGAAAATGAAATTTAAGAATTGTTCCTTTTTCAATCATTCGACTTCTCACTTATAGATCCAGTTGCAAAATTTGGTTTCTTGGTAGAGGGTTATGAATTTTAAAAAGTTTGGAAAAAATTTCACGTACATGATTAGATTGGAAGCTTGGTAAACAGGTTCTCCATAGGGCGGTTTTTTTTTCTGGCATAAGTTTTTATCTCTCCAACAAGCCTTATTTTCATCAGTCAAGCATCAATTCCAAATTCGATAGAGGAATAATAACATCAAATATTTACCTAGCATTTTTGAGCCATCATTCCTAGTCAGAGTTATTTGTTTTTTTAATAAATCAACCCCAGATTGAAAACATCAATATTAAATCAATGTCATCATTTCCATGCCAGTGGTTGTCCAAATACAACTTCAGTTGTTCCAGATTCGATGGAGGAAAATTAGGGAGTTTCCGATCTTTTGCCACAAATCATAGATTCCATTTATTTTTGTTTTAGTGACAGATTTTATCCCCTAAAGTTGATAATAGCACGGATATTGTAATATTCTATAAATTATAGGATTCTAATGTAGTAGAGAGGTTGGAACTAGGGGATTCGGTCCTCAGTAGTATGAATTTGGTCTTAAAGTCCTATATTTTGTATTTGGGAAAAACCTGACTTATGCATATGTTACATTAATGAAGCATCTTTGTGCACTTGATTTCATAATTTTGTTCCTGTGTTCTATCACAATCTTTTCCTTCTTACTTAAATGAAATGATTTTGATGAAGCATTCATTAATAGTATGTGTTTTATGAATTTCTAAGTAGTAAAGCATTTATTGTAATTTCCCATACCTCACAAGTTTCATTTATATATTTATATTCATAATTGGAAAGCATTTCTAATTATTGGCTCTTCATTCTTGTGAATGTATTGATTGGGCAGCCTATGATATTAATATATTCATATATGTGTGTTTCCCATTTCTTCCCTCTTTCACCCTTTTATCYTAAGTGTATGAGAATTAAGTTCACTTACCTTCATCCCATGGATATATTGTATTAGTCCRTGAGCTTCCTTTGATCTTATATCCTAGTATYAGTCTACCTGATYCACCATCCCAATCAAACAAACAATTATATTTCAATATGTTCTAGKAATAGTTCTAATGTAGTTTTAA
>JZKD02S2033337.1:777069-811846 GCA_000966675.3 Picea glauca | reverse complement strand
GCACTAACATATTTTGGCATTGTTACTRGGGAGCGGAGGAACGAAGTTATATTCCTTAGGTGTATGACAATGATTAGTTCTATTTCTTTATAATGAACAAGAACTAGACATAATTTGGYTGCATATCATTCACYTGGCGAMTCCATGACTGAAGAATCYATCRACAACTCCATTATTTAAGAATGTCATAKWCATCTWATAATAATATGAATGCTATAATAGTTKCAAGGTATGTCTCCTTTGATTTTTCAAATATACYTRGMTTTCCCAATCTTATTCCTAACAAARATGAATGGTAAAATTCTCTTTYGAGGTTTAGAGGAGAAGATGAATAAATTCCTGSTAAACATTTGTTAGATTTTCATGAATGCATGCATCRACTAGGTATTGTTCATGAGGATGTTTTGATGAAGATGTTTAGATATTCTTTAGAAGGAAATKCCCAAGAATGGTGTAGATCTTTGYCTCATTCTAGAATCTCTTCKTTGAAGGAATTTCATACTTCATTTTATTTTCATTATAGAAGATATTTTCTTGATGATTTTCTATTTGAAAATTGCAATGAATAATTTGAATTGTATGTTCARCATAAYGTAGATGTTTCTTCTAGCAGTGCGGATGAAAGAAGATTTACTATTGAAGAAACYRAGTAATATTTTCATGATGTTATTTCTRGTATGATTCATGAAGRTTACAAATATGAGAAATTATTTCCTCCTTACCTRTTAATCAAAATGAGAATTGAGCTTGTTGTTTCTTTAGTTTKTTATAGTCAAAAAATGCCACATCTATGCATCCAAGACATTGGCCCATCCATTTGCATCTTTTGTCAAATCATATTGTTGAGRTTTCCTTAAAAAGAAAATTGGATAATRTATGTGCCCTSCTGCACTATCAGACAACATACATACRCGTGATGCATGTTAKTCCATCCACATTCATACGTGTGATGCATGCTAGTTAACTCRYGTTTACTTCCAAAAAATGCAAAAAAWAAWAAAAWWTGTGCKTATGTTGGTGGAGTTTACATGATATGAAGAGTTTCCTAACTATTTTACCCCTTGTATCCCTTMCCAAAAYRGAATAACCATCTTTTTCTCATWTAAAATGGGTCTAGGGGAGTCATTTATATATATGGAAAAGAGAATAAGAAAATTCTSCCAAAATCCCTTCCCTCTCATATCCCAAGTTTTGCATCTAGCTCTAAGATATATCCTTAGCTTTCCCTTCCATACATTCTCCTTATACAACCCTTCCTTCCCCCATTYTTTTTCATGTTGTTTGTGAGAATCCTAGGTGGGATTKGTGTACTTGGAGTAAYGATAGAGGATCTAGGACTTGGTTCGTAGAGCRGTGTCCGCAGGTAAAGGTTGTAACCTTTTCATCTTGTCAATGAATAAACGAGATTATATTTGTCCCAAAACTTTATTTGTACATGTTATTATMTAATTTGATCATTTACATATACATTTAGGGTTTTAAGTGATTACTAGAGATTGTATATGTTTTTGTGTTKTGTTCTTAKTCYRTGACAGGTCATCTTTGGGCACATATWTGTTATCTAAGAGGAAACAACAAGTGGAAGAGGTAGACATCAACCGAAAGGATTCAAGGTGMTCTGCTTAACCTTCTCTTTCCTCTCTCTTATCACTTAGTCTAGTTTTTTGGGGGGTAGATTAGAGATAAGTTAGTCTTTTAAGGGATTTATCGCTCTACCTAAGCTTTAKACCCAGCTTAGGKGGATTTTTCCCATAGMAAAWTTGGTGACTCCATTGGGGATTCTCTYTAGGGTCTTAGTGGGAGATATTGGTTTGATTTGATTTTAATTTGATTTATGRATTTTYTGAGTATTTTGAGTCAGGTCRAGTCTTTGGTCACCTCYCARGTGCCTACCMTCTTCTCTTTCCCTAGTTGTCTATCCAAATTTTTATTTTTGAAAATTTTGTAGAGGTGTATGTGTCCTTATCTCTGTGTAGCACAYRTACATACATGTAYTGCATCATACACAACCCACRTATGTACACATGTTTATTATKCTCAACACGCATCTCTATMTTTAGGAAGAGTTTTYTTCAAAAGACTTTTCTTTCCTGTTAAGAAGATCTTGGATTCTCAAGTMTTTYTGAGTTCTTTAGGGTCTCTGTTGACTRTGTTTGGYTAGGTTCAAGGCTCAGATTATCTTGCAGTTTGTAAAKAATMTTTTTGTTTCTTTATCTCTTTTGTTTGTTGTCAAGGTTAAGGATGAACTTATGAGCTTTAGGTCCTCYTGTGGATTCCATTGAATCACTTCTTTTAAGCAGTGACTTAGGGTCTKTGTTAGTCTTTGGTTTGTCTTCTCTTCCCCTTGATTATGATTTGAAAAAGRAAAAMATAACATTTKCTTGTTATTTTCATTTCTAAGAATATTAAAATAAAATAAAATTGTTGTAGTTTATTAACTGCATTTGCATTTTATTATGCATGTTTGTTTGGTGTTTGTAGCGTAAGTTGTTTTTACAAAAGAAAAGAGTTCCAATTCCAAAGTTCCTTGCAGGTTTATTCCTTGAAATTTCTAGTAGTTTGCATTGCATTTTAAACGAAAACACATTTAGGAAAAATTACATTTTAGGATCTTGGTCTATATTTTGAAAAGTTTTCACCTTCAAAGTTAAAAAGCCATTTTTTTTTCAGTTGTAGAACATAGTTTTCTTTCTGCAAAATGTTCTAAAAATATTATTAACTCTTCTCTTTCGTCTCTCAAGAACACCAYGAGTTTCACTTCCATAGGTTGAGGCTTTCTATCTTCTGAATTGGAACCTGAGAGCMTACTTTCTSAATGYCAKCCTTGCAATACATGCTAATGTAGTCCTCTATATTGTGTGGTCTTGGAGGRAAAGTCCTCAGTTTAACCGATTCCCCTATCCTAGAGAGATCGGTMAAAAATATATATATCCTYGGTGGTGGGAGTCAATGATTGGTCCTCTAGCATGAAGGCCTTTGYGTCCAAGTGTCATTATTCTATAAAATGATTTAGTAGTYTGGGTTGTTCCCTCATGAATGGACATTGAAAAAWATTCCATATTCCACACCGATTTAGCATGGAAATGGCCCATGTATMCTCTTCAACTAGTATGTCTAGCTCCWCATGCTCTCTTTCTATCAAATGGACATACATCMTGATGCATGAAAAAYGTTTGAGGTTARTGTCTTTTTCATTTTTTTTTTGAATACTTTAAGAGATGTACRTGGGTTGTTTTTAAGATAGGCRTGTATGTATGTGTGCTTCATTTTCCTCATCCCACATATATACACTTGATAAGYGTGAATATCCCATGTACACATAGACCTRAATCATTTTTAGGGCATGCACCCTCTAAAAAAATTAAAAAGAAAAATATAATGGATTGAAATGTTGGAGGACATCATGTGTACTTAATTGTTTCAAGTTTGAAGTCTTTTTGTCSACCATAGCTCCTTGAATTTGTGTTTTAAGGAAGAGGGAWTTTTCACTTTTTGGCTATTTTCCAAATTGCAATGGTTAAAATGAGTTGTCTACATCTATTTATAGACTTTTTYGGATCTTTTCCCCYTATTTTGGTCCTCTTTTTCCCTATTCTTGGCTTGGTGGATTAYTTGGTTTCTTTTGGGGGGATCTTTAGGTCGTTCTTATGTACATTTTATTTTGGTTTGATGTTTCTATGAGATGGGGTACATGTACATCATMTTATGGTGATWTTTTTTTTTTTCGACACTTKCATATAGGTTAGGTTCTCATCACCTTGCATTTTKCATTTTGTTGACTTTTTCCTCTTTACCATAGGGTCKATCCCATCGAAGTGCGATAMAAAACKTTCTATGATGTTTTAGAAGTGTCGTAGTTAGGTGGTAGAGCCTCCCTCTAAATSGATTCCATAGGTATATCCTTTGTTGCATTTTGGCATCCATGYTGTGAGTTTTCCATAGGCTTGGGAGTCCTTTTAGTCTCACCATGACTATGTGTTGAAGCATCATTCTTCTTCATATTTTTCTAGCTTTTACCTGAGGGACTCCCTAAGAGCATGGATTGTTTTCTTTCAAGCTCGATTAAACTTTGAAAGTGACATCTAACAAGAACTTATTTATACTTTTCGGTCTCGTTCAGATTACGTAAGAAAAGGAGCCCCCTTGGAGTCTTCTTTAAGCTCTTTTCAGACTCTTTAAAATTGAAAATATTGTTGAGCGATCTTGTTAACCTTCACACTCGTCAAAATAAATTTGAAGGAACATATGCCCAATGATAGTTTATCCCTTTTTCGGTCTAGATGGCTATTTTTACGAAAAAGGTACACCCTAGGAGCCATGGTTTGCTAGGAGTGTATTCTCAAGTATACGTTTAACCCTTTTTCGGTCCTGAGAGACTAAATTTGTGAAAAAGGGACATTCTCCCTAGTTTTGGTTTATCTATTTTTTGGGATTTGGACATTATCTACAAAAAATGACACCCCTGGAGTCTTCTTTAATCCCTTTTCAGACGCCCTAAATAAGAAAATATCACCGAGTGATCTTGTTCCTTTCACACTCATTAATTTTTTCAGAAGGAATATCTATTTGGCATAAGTTTAACCCTTTTTCTAGCCAATATATTACCTAGGAAAAAGGTACTCCTTGGGGGACATGTCTCGCCGGGAGAGTTCTCCTAAGTTGTGTTTTATACTTTTTCAGGCTCAGGGGACTAAATTACGAAAAAGGCGGTGAGTCCATAGTTAACCTCTTTTCAGACTCCTTAAAATTGAAAAGATGGTCGAGTGATATTGTCTCTATCACACTCGTTAAAATGGTTTTGAAGAGATGTACTTTTGGTATAAGTTTAACCCTTTTCCGGACCAACTAGACTAACTAAGAAAAATGAATACTCTGGCCTTAGTGACCAAAAGAGTTCTCCTTGGTATGATTTTTTTATTTTTCGGGCCCTGGAGACTAACCTTATGAAAAATATCACTCTAGAGTCTTCTTTTAGTGTTTTTTAAAACTCTCTAAAAGTGAAAAACCGTTGAGATTACCTTCTCTGGGCTCATAAAAAATTACATGGAAGGAGTCTTGTTGTGTCATTCTATAATCGCATCGCATGTCCTATCCTTGCATATTTAGCTTAATGCCAGCTTCATGTTGATATTAATGAAACTTTACAGAATTCCTTAGGTGCAAGCCTTTTAGCATTTTTTTCCTTTGCGATATGACACCTTGACCCATGGAGGAATTTTCCTGAGTATCCTTATCCTGCACATGTCTCCTTGCACTGAGCATAAATATGTTCCATGCAATTGGAACTAGTTTTCTTGCCCGTGACACCCGTTCCTCCTTTGTAACGTAGAATTCTTTTATTCCTTTATCAAATAAAAAGATGAAAAAATCAAATATTCCAAAAAGAGGGGACGAGATATACATTCTCTTTTATCGATAACAAGATCGCCATCCTTGGACAAATCACATCCATTCTTTTGTTCTGAAAGCATTGGGATCTAGTATGGCCTTAGGAGGTTGTTCTCGTTACATAGAGTTGTGTCCTCCTCCATTTGGTTACTCTTATAAACATATAGAGAGTTTGTGGTACCTCCTATGGCACAGACTTATGTCAATAATATGTTTCTTGAGTCTCATCATTTATTGTTATTTTTTCGAAGGGAAGTCTTCCAACCTGAGTCGACCATTCTGCAATTAGTCTCTTGAGTTTCATGAGTAGACCATCTCGAGAATCCAGTCAAGTGCATATTCAAAATCAACGAAGTTTGGTACCTGTTGTTCAAGTTCTTCCAGTCTTTCCACGATAATTTTTCAAATACCTAAGGGCAGTGAGTCTTACACTCCTAATATACTCCTAGCTGAGTTTTGAAGACCTTGAAGATATTGCTCGAGTTATGAAGCTACCATCTCCAACTACATGCATCGATTCTTCCTAAGGATGCATATCACATTGTATTTGTATCTCTTCAACTGATTTTGAGATGTATCTCTGTTGTGTATTATTCACTGCTACGTTCTATATAGACATTCTCATTTTTCTCGTAGTCATGATTATTTTATATGACATGGATCTATAGTGTACTTGATTGGAAACCATGCTTAGTTTATCTCGAGCATGGGTATGCCTGCCTCAGAGAAATTATCATTATTTTACAGATGACATGCTCACGAATAATAATCTTGGGATCACTCGACTCCAAGCCTTCCCACAGTGTAAAGATGTTGTAATGTATTTCGACCATCCATTTCTCTTCTAACCTCACACATTAGGGGGCATCTATTATAGTCCAAAAATGCCACATAAATGCATCCAAGACATTGGCCCATCCATTTGCATCCTTTTCCAAATCATACAACTGAGGTTTCCTTCAAAAAACAACTTTTTGGATAATGTAAGTGCCATGTTGTACTATCATACAATGTACATACACATGTTGCATGCTATTCCACCCACATATATACGCGTGTTGCATGCTAGTTAGCCCGTGTTTACTTCCAAAAAATGAAAAAAAAAAAAAATCATCGTATTTCAGCGGAGTTTAAGGGCTATGAAGGGTTTCTTAACTATTTTACCCCCTGTATCCCTTTCTCAAACTAAATAACCATTTTTTTCTCATAGAAAAATGGGTCCAGGGGAGTCATTTAGATATATGAACAAGAGAATAAGAAAACTCTACCAAAATCTATTTCCTCTCATATCCCAAGTTTTCCATCTTTCTCTGAGATATATCCTTAGCTTTTCCTTCCATACATTCTCCTTATACAACCCTTCCTTCCCCCCTATGTTGGCATATTTCTTGTGAGAATTGTAAGTGGGATTGGTGCACTTGGAGTAACGACAAAGGAGCCCGGACTTGGTTGGTAGAGTGGTGTCAGCAGGCAAATGTTGTAACCTTTTCATCTTGTCAATGAATAAAAGAGATTATCTCTGTCCCAAAACTTTATGTGTACATGTTCATATCTAATTTGATCATTTACATCTATATTTAGGATTTTAAGTGATTACTAGAGATTGTGTATTGTGTTCTTGGTCTGTTAGAGGTCAGCTTTGGGTGAATATTTGTTATCTAAGAGGAAACAACAAGTGGAATAGGTCTACATCAACTAAAAGGATTCAAGGTGTTATTCTTAACCTTCTCTTCCCTCTCTCTTATCACTTAGTCTAGATTGTTTTGGGGCAGATTAGAGATAAGTCAGTCTTTTAAGGGAGTTATCGCTCTACCTAAGTGTTGTTGGGAAAAACACCCTATGGACTAGCAAATTAGGGTTTGACTTTGCATGCAGATTTGATCGAATAGAAACTACTTTTTTACCTACATCCCAAGATTTAAACCCCTTTTTCTCAGTAAATGCATGGAAAAGGACCACCTACCTTATTACCGACGTTCAATGTAGATCCTCCATTGTGATTGATTACTTGTTTGCACTGCTCCTTCCAAATATGACCTACACTCAAGACAAACAACAACTATGCATGCATGTTACTTCTATACTCAAGGGTTAGAAATCAAACATAAACCAATCGAATCATAGACAACTCATGAATTGGGACGGGAAAAACATTCTTTTTATTACGTAAAGTGAATAAACTTACAAAAGCTGAGACCGACCACCGCTCCTTGAACCTGATCCTGGGCTCCTCTTCTTATGTCCTTCAACTACTTTGTGTTAAATCTCCTTTGGCATGAGGAAAGGCTAAAGGGTTGGGACAATGGATTACGTAAATGGGCAGAGTTTCTTCGCTATATTTTTTCCTCTTCCAAATGGTACCCCTACCCCTTCTTTTATAGGCTAGAAGGAGCTAGGGTTTTGGATGAACCCTCAGCCTTGCATGGCCGGGAGTTTCAGTTAAGTCACCCATAGCTTTTTGTCCCGTCGACAACTTTCCTTTTTTCGTGATTTTGAAGGTCCACGTGGGCTGTAGTGGGCCTGCTAGCGTGGACATTGTAGAACCACACGAGCAGTAGTGGGTCTGCTAGCATGGACATTGTAGATCCACATGGGCTGTAGTGGGCCAGTTAGCGTGGACTTTTAAAAATGGATGTTTTAGAAGATTTGTTCAGTAGTTTTTGGCAAAGAAGGGATATGAGTTGGCCTGATGCCAGGTAAGCATGTGTGGTGCAATTTAGGGTTATAACACTAAGCCTTAGAACCAATTTAGGGGGATTTTCCAGTAACACTGTTGAAATTCATGAACGCATATCATTTCTTTCCGATCTCGTTGCTTTGAAATCTACTAAAGTATTTTCTTCTCAAGAATATTATCAATAGTTTCAAGAGGACTTTGCTATCTCCAATTACTATGAAGCATATTATATTCATGGTTGTTTCAAGGTGTACAAGAAGAGCATAGTTTTGATGAAGCAGACTTCACATAGAAGCAACCTAGCCTTTTAAACCAGGTGGAATTATTTCATGTTCTCCAAGATCCAATAGCAGCTTGGATGGAATATTCTATTTTGAGGGTCCCAAATGTTGCATATTTTAGCTTGACATCAATTTGAAAATGTGAGTATTGGTTGTACATGGAATTTTTGTTGCACCTATTAATTTCTTTTGTGCTTTCAACTTCATGCCATAAGGTATGCTAATTAATCAATTTCTCGTTTGGATACATTGGAAATTCGATTACACATGATCAATAAAAGTTTCATTTGATTAGAGAAGGATAATAATCTCTCTTTTCCAAGTATTGGTTTGTAGTAGACTAGCTGAATATAGACTCAATAGCACAAAGGAAAAGCACTAGTGCAGAGTCAAGTCATTTTCTTTTCAAATTTATTGTTTGGTTTTTAGTTTACTTTAGCTGGTATGAGTAGTTTTAATTTGTAGGAATGGTTTTAGAGAAGGGTTCAAGAATCAAAATCATTGGAGGCACAAGGTCTACAAGTTCTTGATGCCTCACGGGGAGGACACCATCCCCAATTGGAGCTAGATGTTAGCACTAAAATTATGATGTAAAATTTTCCTACTTTCCCCAAAGTTTTTTTGAGTTACTCTGTTCCCGAATAATTTTTCGTGTGCAAGAGGAAAAATTACAACCTCAAAATATTTTGATATGTTGAAATTATAAAAATTCGATAGTGGATTTGACAAATTATTTAAAAGAGTCGCTACCAGAAGTTTGAACTTTAGGTAGCGAAATTGGTGATCTTTCAAAGATTTTGAGATGCTGAAATTCTAAACATTCATTAGTGGATTTGTCAAATTATTTAAAAGAGTCACTACTGTTACACATTATTTTGGTCACTTTGATGATGACTTTACAAGCATGTAATCAAGTCCTCAAAATCATCTTTTGCTTAAGAAATGTGACTGCTTTCCTCCCTTGCAAGACTAGTTTTTAGAAGGACGTCGTAGGCTACCCATAGTGTACAGTGCATAAATCCATGATTTCCACAGGTTTCTCTATAGTTGGCCTGCAGGATTTCTCCAAGCTGCTATGTAGGCAAGGTGTGACAGTGTTTGAAAGCCAAAAGAGGAAAGAGGTTCAAGAAGTTTCTAGAAGGGGAATCTTCTGGAATGTGAGGTGACATCTGTATGGTTACGATCCTACTGGCTTCTCTGATTTGGTGGGATCATCCTCATCCCTTTAACGACTTCAACTTCTCCTATATAATAATGGGCTTCTCATGGAAAAGGTTAAGCATAGTTAAGAAAAGTTGAGCAAAGGATTTCTGGAAGAATGGAAGAATAGGCTGGAGATTGTGTGAAGAATATTATTTCAGTTGATACTTGATCCGAAATCAGATCTAGAAGCCTGACAGGGCTAAAAAATGCTCAAAAATGAAATTTCTCGGAATGCGACGAAACTAGTGCCATTGCGTCCATCTCGTCTTCCTGATTCCGGTGGTATATTTACTTTGTCAAATGGGCTCTGTATGCGAAAGTTATCGTGTTCTGATCGGAAGCCCAAACAGGTAAAAAGTCAAAGGTCAACTGGTCAAAAAGTTAATGTTGATGACATCAACATGCTGACTGTGCAGGAGGTGAAGTGGCACTCTCTGGCTGATGGTGATTGGGCAGGTTCACTGACAGGGCAGACATGTGGCAGGAAACTGGACTAGTCAATGGTTGACAAGTGGCATTAATCCGTCGAATGGGGAGATGCCACGTGGCCCAGTCATGGGCAGCCACATGGCACCCAGTCATCAGTTGAAGTGGCATGTTTAAAAAAAAAAATGTTTTAGGGCCCATGGGTTTTGAACCCATGACCACCACCAAGCCCAACACCTTAAGAAATGGTCCTTTGCCAATACACCAAATTATTGCTTATGATATAAAACCTACAATATGAAATATATTGCATGGTATGTGCGCATAAAGGAGGGGGCTGGGGGCTAATCCCCAGCCCGTGGTCTATCCACCTGCATGTGATCAACGACTAAGAGGGCGCGGGAGCCACTACCTATTGGGCGCATTTTTTTTAGGGCACGGTTCTATCCATACACCATGTGTTTGTATGATGGAGGGCTTATCCCTTCAAAAGCGCGTGGTTAAGTTTGTTGAGCCATGGGGCATATGGTTACCAAGAAACTGGGAGCTAGCGCCGAAAAGGGGGGGCCAACGCACAACCCTTTGGGCTGGCGCTCGGCCACATGGCCCCATACGACCGAGAATAAAGGGTGCACACGCGGATGAAGGGGGCTAGCGCCGGAATTCATTCAAAAGTGGGTTTTTATGCCTAAGTTGGTTTTTCTATGATTAATATGCCTATTTTTAGTTGATTCTCTCCATTTTGGGGGGATATTGGGAATTTTTGGAGCCCAAATTCTTGGAGGAAGTTGGAGATGAGAAACCAACTTCAAATCTATATAAACCAGGACTGTTTGAGGCCATGAGAGAGCAATCAGAGCAGAGTTATGTTGAGGAAAATCCGAGCCAAAGTCATTTTGATGCAGAGAAGCTTTTGAGGAGGAGACGCTGTCGGACCATTTCTGGGAGCTCCGGATGTCCGTTTTGCATGTCGTTTTCTTTGCAGGTTTCTTGAGATCTGGACAAACATGACCAGATCAGTCTTGTAGCCATTTGGCATTGAAGCGATGTACTTTTGAGCATTTGAACAGAAATAAAGAAGCCTCCCCCACAGAGACAAAGGCCCGGAGACGTAGGCAAAAGTTGTGCCGAACTCTGTTATCAATCTGCGTGTTATGGTTTGCTGTCTATATTTTCATTTCAGATCTGCATATGTGTATATGGCTGTTATAATTCCTCTTCTTTCCTCATTCTTTCACTAAATTTCTCAAATGGTTAATTAACACATGCAAAATTAAAACTCAACCATAGTCATTTAAAAGATCCTACGGATCAATACTTGAGGTCTACATTTTCCCATCAAGCTTTTGAAGATCATCTTCATGCAAATCTCAGAACAAGTATATGTGTGTGTTGGAATGAAGGGCCACTAAAAGGGAACTTGCAACATAATACAATGGCATGTTTCTTTCCCATAAAATTATTCTTATTTTATTACATGACTCCTTGATCATATGTTTAAGTTTTCATTGAATCTATCATAGTTGCTTTCACTTCGGTTGGTTTGTGTCATTGCAGATTTGGTCTCACAAGAGAACTGGAGCGAAGTGAGAACAACAAAGATATAAGGAAGAAATATCAAAGGTAAGTCATCAATTCCTTATTTGACACTTAGATCAATGATTGTAACTTAGGGAAAGCATGATGTCCTATCCTATTTTGTTCTAGATCTAGGTGGATCTAGGGAGATTAGTTTATGTCTGCATTTACCGATTTATCCTATAACAAAATTGGCGACTCCGCTAGAGATGTTCCCTTGGGGGGGGACACTAGGTTGAACGTTTGAACCCAAAATGGGATTGGAAGAACCGAGGTATGACTGGCCTGAACTAGGGGGTAAAAAAGAGCTAACTTGAGGTTGTTTCCCCCTAGATGATTGTGGATTTCCTTGAATAGGAAGATTCCAATACTGGGCTAGTGATCTGGGGATGTTCTATCCATATTGTGGATTATATCCTCCGAGTGGGGGTTTTCCCCCAGGCGAGGATGACGCCCCAATTTGGGTTTGACCCCCAAATTGAATTTCCCCCCCTGGGTTATACTATCCCCTAATAGGAATTTGATAACTAGAAGTGAATAACGGAGTAGAACTTCCAAAGGTGGTAGAGCCGCTGGGTCCAAATCCTCCTATAAAAGGTGGATAAGACCCTCCAGAGAGGAACTAGGATGGTGTCAGAATGGAACCGAAAGAAGCATTATACCCAGGAGGAGTAAAGACTCTAGAAGCTCTGGATGGGACTTGGGTAGGAATGGGGATAGAAGCATTCAAATCATTATACCCAAGAGGGAGTGACAGGATTTGTCTAGACGAAAGCGGTGTGCCAATAAGAGGTTGGCTAGCCACCGTAGTCCCGATGGGAATAATCGTAGTGTTTGGGACCATTGTGGAATGGGTATGTTGAAGAGGGATAGTTGAGCTAGGACCAGCCTCTGAACCAGTGAAGAAATAGAAAGTTGTACTATTTAAGTGATCTAAAGGTATCGTAAATGTAGTAGATGTCTCAGGTGGTTCAGAAACAACATGTATCTCGGCTTCTGCCTCTGATCCAGAAGGGTTCCACCTAGAAGTCAGAGTTTGAGATATGTTAGTGGTCCAAAAGGGATCCTCGTTTTCGAGGCCAGAAAGGATTCCAGTTGGTATTCCAGAAGTGTCAACAACAAGTTCTCCAAACGAGTTCAGTTGGAGAATAGGTCTCTCGTATCCAGGAGGTAAGAAGAAAGCGTCCAAAGAATCGGAAATGTCAAAAACTTTCTAAAGAGTCAGTTCTATCTGCTTGTGAAGGTATGTGGTCTTGGATTTCACTCTATTGAGGAGAGTCCTCTGGTGGATTAGGAAGCAAGGTTGGAGAAACTTCCATATCTTCCGGAATTAGTCCTTGCATCCTACACAAATGACATGGAGGGTAAAAAAGCGCCCCATGACGGGATAGCCGTATCAAAAAGTAAATATCTTCAATGTCCAAGGAGAGAACATGAACACCCACATGAAATACTTGTTGGTTCACATCCCACCTATCGACCAAGTACTCTAATAGTCTTAGTTGGGCTCTCATGCCCTGGATCTTGAAGAAATTTAACAAGCCACACTGTCGAAGAGCATTGACGGTGCTTGAATCATTCAAAGCCATGAATTCATCATCCTCATGCTCTTGTTCTCTCCACTCCAACATTTTGGAAATCAAACACTTGCATGGAGATGAGAGAAGACAATTAGAAACTTTAATCATCATTTTTTGAATTCTTTTTGGTCCAACGCATGCATTTATTTTTGGGTTTTCGACCTCCACAACCAGACTTTAGTTACAGTGTGAGATTTCCGTAGGTGAGCCATTGGGCACTTGCAGAAATCCTTGATTTCCGTAGGGCCCGATACTAGTCACCTGCGGCAGCCCCATTGCATGCCTACTGGCCCAAATACTCACCCAAAAAACATCTTTTAACCACTAAAAACGAATTTCAATCCATTCAAAAGGAAGAGGATGAAGAGCTTACCGTCTTGATGGAGACCGTTTGCCAAATGGTCGCCTGTTCTCCTCACAATCAACAGCCAATGTAAGGGGTGAAAAAGGGGTTTTTAGACAAGTTCTTGACCAAATGCAAATGAAATGGTAAAAGGAACTCTTACTCTTATTTATTTCACTTTTTACCTTTTTTCATAATATTTTATATTATATAAATGTATTTGGATATAAACCCTCAAGTCTAATAGTCTCGTGAGTGTTTTGTTTCTTCCAGGAAGAAGACTAGGGTCCTAATTAACGGAGTATGGATGTTTGTTCCATAATTTTTTTTCTATTCGTTACACATATCAATACTTTTTAGGTTTTTTCTAAAACCTTGAGTTCACTCTTCGTTCGTTCTCGTGCTCGAAAATTTATGAGAATGCAACCGAGTGTACTTTTGTCATATTTTCCTATTCGCCATGGTAACACGAAAAGAGACAGACATTGAATATCATTTAAGCTCTTTTCACACTCCATAAAAATGAAAATATTTCCGAGCGACCTTGTTCTTTTCACGCTCATAAAAGTTTTTGAATAAAACGTTCGATGGGCGATAGTTTATCACTTTTTCGGTCTTGTCGAACTATTTTACGAAAAAAGAAATGAGAGAGTTATCTTTAAGTGTTTTTTAGACTCTATAAACATGAAAAAAACCCCGAGTTTTCTATCTTTGGACTTGTTAAATAAACATCGAAAGACCCACATGGGACCAAACCACTCCTTCTTAGGGTTCATTAAAAATACTCTGAGGGACTCGTCTGAAGGATGAGCTTACATTACAAGCATATATTATCCTCCTCAAGCTTGTGTAAAAATAAAGAGGTACTCTCCATAAATGGTGGGGGGGAATTTGGGAAAGAAATGTGTCTCTGTATCCGTGTCAGTGGAAGTACTAGTCGCTCTTGAACATGACACCCTCTTTTCATCATTTGAATCCAGGTTGGGAAATCCATTTGTCTCTCATCTGACTTTCTACAAGTTTACATCTTGGGTCGTCTTTGAGTCAATGTTGCCAAGACTGTCGTCGTGTCATCCATATGTTCAAGAGAAGTCTGAATAAGCCCTCTCTTGAGTCGGCCATATGCAGTTGTCAATTCCTACCATGTCAACCTTCCCTGTGTCAGTTTCAAATCATATTCATGTTTTAATCTATCCTAAATCGGTTACTTATTTTGTGTCATTAATGGGGGATACATCAAGGCTCTCTTGTGATGAGTCTCTTCCTATCGAATTCAACTCATTATCCAGGGACGAGACTTAGTAATTGTTTAGTACCTTAGAGCCTGCATGCCCTAATGGTAGGTTTCTTCGCTTTTGACAGTGGATTCACATCATTGGTCCCTGATCAAAAGATTCCATTGAATGTTCGACTTCAACTCATTTATTCGCATTCGTTGGATTGTACTATATTACCTTGGGAGTCATTGACATCAATGGTGATTTACTTCGCCCTTGTTAATGGTTTTCATTAATGACCAGTAATTAAATGGTTTCTGACCATGTTCGACTCCGACACCTGTAATCACAGGGCTAGATTCGTACTTATGAACGACGGGTTTGAAGACCCTGGATCTCATCATTCATGGTCCAGGGTGCGATGGAATATTGATGATTTGTATTGACACATAGATCCACTTTGTATGTCTCGTGGCTATGGTTGCATTCGAATTTTTCTCATACATAGATCCATAGTGTATTCCTGGTGGCTATGTAATATTTTGATGACATGGATCCACAATGTATTATTAGTGGCCATGACTTACACTTATGAGTTCAATCATTTGTAGTCTGAACATGGGAATGCCTACTTTAGATATGGTATCGTATTGTGCAGATGCTTGTTTGTTTGAAGGTTCCCGATTGGTGCGTTCTTTGTTCCCGACACACACACATGTATTTTACAAAGTATTTCGGGCGTCATAAGTTCCGACCTCATACTTTGGGGGGAATTCTGTTACACATTATTTTGGTCACTTTGATGATGACTTTACAAGCATGTAATCAGGCCCTCAAAATCATCTTTTGCCTGAGAAAAGTGACTTCTTTCCTCCCCTGCAAGACTACTTTTTAGAAGGACACCGCAGGCTACCCATAGTGTACAGTGCGGAAATCCATGATTTCTGCAGACTTCTTTATAGTTGGGCTACAGGATTTCCGCATGATGCTATGTAGGCAGGGTGCGATGGTGTTTGAAAGCCAAAAGAGGAAAGAGGTTCAAGAATTTTCTAGAAGGGGAATCTTCTGGAATGTGAGGTGGCGTCCGTATGGTTACAATCCTACTGGCTTCTCTAATCTGGTGGGATCATCCTCATCCCTTTAACCACTTTAGCTTCTCCTATATAATAATGGGCTTCTCATGGAAAAGGTTAAGCACAGTTAAGCAAAGTTGAGCAAAGGATTGCTGGAAGAATAGGCTGGAGATTGTGTGAAGAATATTATTTCAGTTGATAATTGAGGTCTACATTTGCCCATCAAGATTTTGAAGATCATCTTCATGCAAATCTCGGAACAAGTATATGTGTGTGTTGGAACGAAGGACCACTAAAAGGGAACTTGCGACATCAAGGCATTTCGGTTGTATCTTCTACTTGTATTCAAAATAATACAGTGACATGTTTCTTTCCCATAAAATTATTCTTATTTTATTACATGATTCCTTGATCATATGTTTAAGTTTTCATTGAATATATCATAGTTTCTTTCACTTCGGTTGGTTTGTGTCATTGCAGATTTGGTCTCACAAGAGCATCGGAGCGAAGCGGGAACAACAAAGATATAAGGAAGCGATCTCAAAGGTAAGTCGTCAATTCCTTCTTTGACACTTAGATCAATAATTGTAACTTAGAGAAAGCATCATGTCCTGTCCTGTTTTGTTCTATATCCAGGTGGATCTAGGGAGATTAGTTTATGTCCGCATTTACCAATTTATCCTATAACAACTACCAAAAGTTTGAACTTTAGGTAGTGAAATTGTGATCTTTCCAAAGGGTGCACTACCTAAATCTCTGCATTAGGGTTTGGAGGTTATAAAGGTCAGGTTATTGTCATGAAAAATTATGCCAAAGATCGTTAAGTAAGATCAATGGTTTATAACAACTACCAAAAGTTTGAACTTTAGATAGTGAAAATGGTGATCTTTCCAAAGGGTGCACTACCTAAAGCTCTGCATTAAGGTTTGGAGGTTATAAAGGTCAGGTTATTGTCATGAAAATGTATGCCAAAGATCGTTAAGTAAGATCAATGGTTTTGTGTGAACTTTAGATAGTGAAAATGGTGATCTTTCCAAAGGGTGCACTACCTAAAGCTTTAAGTAAGATCAATGGTTTATAACAACCACCAAAAGTTTGAACTTTAGATAGTGAAAATGGTGATCTTTCCAAAGGGTGCATTACCTAAAGCTCTGCATTAAGGTTTGGATGTTATAAAGGTCAGGTTATTGTCATGAAAATGTATGCCAAAGATCGTTAAGTAAGATCAATGGTTTTGTTTGAACTTTAGATAGCATTAAGGTTTGGAGGTTATAAAGGTCAGGTTATTGTCATGAAAATGTATGCCAAAGATCGTTAAGTAAGATCAATGGTTTTGTTTGAAGTTTATATAGTGAAAATGGTGATCTTTCCAAAGGGTGCACTACCTAAAGCTCATTAAGCTTTTCCAAAGGGTGCACTACCTAAAGCTCTACATTAAGGTTTGGAGGTTATAAAAAGTAAATGAATTTAACTAAATTAATGTTTCTCCACTCAAATACATTTTGTCGTAGAGTTTTGTAGTCTTCATAGACATGAATCAATTCTTAATTGGTAGGCATTTTTTTAGTTTCTCAAAATGCCTATGTTTGTTTGTTGTTTCACTTTGATGCTGCAGCCCATCATGTTTTACAGTTTGACACCTGGAACATTGTGTTTCAGGCACACTATCAGGCAGTCAGGCGCACACTATCCGCCTTGGTTGGAGCTTCTGGCCCTGCCTACTGATATGCGCCCCTTCGTTGATTTGTTTGCCTACCGGTTTGGTAAGGTTTTGATTCCCAATGGATGAATAAGGTTTGGAGGTTATAAAGGTTAGGTTATTGTCATGAAAATGTATGCCAAAGATCATTAAGTAATATCAATGGTTTTGTTTGAACTTTAGATAGTGAAAATGGTGATCTTTCCAAAGGGTGCACTACCTAAAGCTCTGCATTAAGGTTTGGAGGTTATAAAGGTCAGGTTATTGTCATGAAAATGTATGTCAAAGATCGTTAAGTAAGTAAGATCAATGGTTTTGTTCTGCATATATAGGGTCTATGTTCAACTAGCCCAATCTCCATGTTATATGCCACCATATTCTATTAATTAAAATGCCCACAAACGGATTTCCAAGGAAGAGTAACAAGGAGTATAAGTTAGGCACTATGCATCAAGTAACATTCCACACACCTGGATATATATACAGTTTAAATCTTATTTACCTTATGCATGTGGGATAAAGTCTCATACACAAAAAAAAAACAAAAAGTGGCCAACGTTTGAACACCGAACTCATCAAGTCTCAAGAATGACCAAGGGAAGGAGTGCCAAGGTAAGTCCAAGTGTTGATGCAAAAAAACAAATGCACCACCAAACTTCCAAATGTCAAGGCTGAGAGCTCATGGCCCAAAATCTCCCATGTGTTACTTGTTGTTCAAAATATTGCCTTGTCCGTGGGGCTTCTCCTATCATCCTACTTGTATTGTGGTTATCGAAAGAAAGGATCAAGAACATTAGTTCTTGAACTAGAAGGTTCCCATGCGGAAGTAGAGAGAGCTCATGGGTCTATATTCATTGCATTAATCGTTGATGAATGTCACATAAATGATTGTATACAAACATTATTATATATTTCTACATGTTTCATGTGAGATCTTTCCACAATATGGAAAACCAAAATGCGTCAGCAAGTGCCAAAGCATGCACCAAGTAAATTTTACAAGTATGCCCATGTGTCAAGGTAAGTGCCCACCAGAGTGCCCATGAATTCAATATATTGTGTACAATGCGTCGAAGGTTCAAGTTTGCATTAATGAGGGTGATCGTGATTGTATTTTATAGTTTCCAATTTGCATATTTTTTTGGCATACATCCAGCTGCAAGCGGAGGGGCAGTTCGTCATTGATTTCTAAATTATCATTTACATAATGCATACAAATTATATAGAGTCCATTTGAATTTGCAATTGGGCCAAAAAAATTAATATTCCTCTGGATGCAAGACGAAGAGTTCATAAAAGAGATAAGGACAAATCGACATACTACATTGATTACGGGTCCAAAATGGTTAAAAACAAAACACTCTTATCTCAACCCAAAAATATTTGATACTTTTGATCCTTGTGGTGTTCTACACTATCACAAGTATGATGAAAATGAAATTTAATACTTGCACCTTTTTCAATCATTTGACTTCTCACTTATAAATCCATTTGCAAAATTTGGTTTCTTGGTAGAGGGTTCTGAATTTAAAAAAGTTTGGAAAAAATTTCATGTGCATGAATAGATTGGAAGCTTTGTAAAAATGTTCTCCATAGCGTGATTTTTGTTTCTAGCATTAGTTTTGATCTCTCCAAAAAGCCTTATCTTCATCAATCAAGCATCAATTCTAGATTACATGGAGAAATAATAGCATTAGATCTTTATCCATCATTTCTGAGCCATCATTACTAGTAAGAGTTATTTTTTTTCGGTAAATCAACTCTAGATTGAAAATAGAGGATCAACATCAATATTAAATCAATCAAAACATTTCTAGGCTAACAGTTGTCGAAAAAAAAATTCATTTGTTCCAAATTCAATGGAGAAAAATTAGGTAGTTCCTAATATTTTTCCACAAATCAGAGATTCCATTTATTTTTGGTTTAGTCATAGTTGTTATTCCCTAATAACAACCAATATATTGTAATATTCTATAAATTACAGGATTTTGAATGTAGTAGAGAGGTTGTACCTAGAGGGTTTGGTCCTAGGTATTATGAATTTGGTCTTAAAGTCATATCTTTTGTATTTGGGAAAAATCATACTTATGCATATGTTACATTATTGAAGCATCTTTGTGCACTTGATTTAACACATGTGTTCCTATGTCCTATCATACTCCTTTCCTTCTTACTTAAATGAAATGGTTTTGATGAAGCATTCATTAATATTATGTGTTTTATGGATTCTTTAGCAGTAAATCATTTGTTGTAATTTCCCATACCTCACAAGTTTCATTTATGTATTTGTATTTGTAATTGGAAAGCATTTTTTATTATTGTATCTTCATTCTTGTGATTGTATTGATTGAGCAACCCATGAGATTAATATATTCATATATATGTGTTTCTCATTTCTTCCCTCTTTCACCCTTTTATCCTAAGTGTCTGAGAATTAAGTTCACTTACCTTCATTCCATGGATGTATTGTATTAGCTTGTGAGTTTCCTTTGATCTTATATCTCAGTCTCAGTCTACCTGATCCACCATCCCAACCAAACAAAAAATTATATTTCAATATGTGTTAGGCATAGTTCTAATGAAGTCTTATAACATTTCTAGATCTAACATCTTTTGTCGATGTTACCGGGGAGAGGAGAAACAAAGTTATCTTCCCTGGGTATACAACAACGATTAGTTCTATTTCTTGACAGTGAAAAATAAATAGACACAAAATTTGAATGCATATCATTCACCTAGCGACTCCATGACTAAAGAATCCATTGACAACTCCACTGGTCCATAATGTCAAATTTATTTGATACTCGGATGAATTATATAATATTTATGAGGTTTATCTCCTTTGATTTTTCAAATATACATGGCTTTCCCAATCCTATCCCTGACATAGATGAATGGGAAATTTCTCTTCCAAGGTTTAGAGGAGAAGATGAAGAAATTATAGATCAACATTTGTTACATTTTCATGAATGCATGAATCAGATGGTTATTTTTCATGAGAATGTTTTGATGAATATGTTTAGATATTATTTGTAAGTAAAAACTCTAGAATGGTGTAAATCTTTTCCTTCTTCTAGCATCTCTTCATTGAAGGAATTTCATACTTCATTTCATTTTCATTATAGAATATATTTTCCTGATGATATTCTATTTGAACATTGCTGCAAAGAATTTGAATCGTATGTTCAACATAAAGTAGATGTTTCTTCTAGTAGTGTGGATAAAAGAAGATTTACTATTGAAGAACAAAGGAATATTTTCAGGATCTTAGTTCTGGTATGATTCATGAATATTACCAAGATGAGAAATTCTTTCCTCCTTACATGTTAATCAAAATGAGAATTGATATTTTTTTTATTCTCTTGAAATTGATGAAAGTATATCATTGCTTTTCAATCTTCCATATTTTAAATCTTCTAAAGAATTTTCCGCTCAAGAAAATTATCAAATGTTTCAAGAGGATTTTGTTGTCTTCGATTACTATGAAGCATATGATACATATGGTTTGTATAAAGGCATACACAAATAACATAGTTTTATTGATGAAGCAACCTTCACACAACAACAACCCGACCTTTTAAACCAGGTGGAGTTCTGTCATGTTCTCCAAGATCCAATAATAGCTTGGATGGAATATTATATTTTGAGTGTCCCAAATGTTGCATATTTTATCCTGACATCAATTTGGAGCTGTGAGTATGGGTTGTACATGGAATGTTTGTTGCACATGTTACCTTCTTTTTGTTCTTTCAACTACATTCCATAAGGTATGCTAATTAATCAATTTCTCATTTGGATACATTGGAAATTCGATTACACATGATCAAAAAATGTTTTAGCCGATTAGAGTAGGAGAATAAGATCTCTTTTCTAAGCATTTGGTTTGTAGTAGACTAGTTGAATAAATAATCCATAGCCCAATGGAAAAGCATTGGTGGATATTCAAGTCATTTTCTTTTCATATTGATGGTTTGGTTTTCAGTTTACTTTAGCTAGCATGAGTAGTTTTGGTTTGCAGGAATGGTTTTAGAGTAGGGTTCAAGAATCCAAATGAGGAGGAATAGGGTCCACAAGTTCTTGATGCCTCACAGAGAAGACATCATTCCCAGTTGGAGCTAGATGTTAGCACTAAAATTGTAATGTGAAATTTTCCTAATTTCTCCAAAGTTTTGTTGAGTTACTCTGTTACAAAAGAAATTTTTCTCTCAAAGAGGAAAAGTTATAGGCTCAAAATATTTTGAGTTGTTGAAGTTATAAACATTCAATAGAGAATTTGTCGAATTCTTTAAAAGAGTTGCTACCAGAATTTTGAACTTTAAGTAGTGAAATTGGAGATCTTTATAAAGGGCACACTACCAAAAGCTCTACATTAAGGTTTTGAGGTTATAAAGTTCAATTTATTTTCATGACAAAGTATGCCCAATATCATTAAGTAAGATCAATGGTTTCATTCTATTCTGCAAAAATATTGGGTCTATGTTCAACTAGCCCAATCTCCATGTTACATGCCACCCTATTCTATCAAGTAAAGCACCCACACATGGAACACCAAGGAAGAGTAATGAGGAGTATAGGATATGCACTATGCATCGAAGGGAATCCCACACACCTTTTGATTAATTGGGTTGGTTTTCATTATTGTCAACCCTTGAAGCAAGTCCGGTAGAAAATTTCGGTATCCCGAACAATATGGTTAAGGGAATTAAGTTTGTTTGAGGTAGAAATCTATGAATATCAATGTATTTGCAGTTAATACTATTCTACATGGATAGTACATGTCATGCCATTTCCGGTGATATGTGGAACGTCACATAACTCCTCACGGTTAGAGATTTGCAGCCTTGTGAAGTTGGAGAACCCTCATGAGTTATATAGAAGCCCCTAGAAGGTCAAAGAAGTCAATTTATTCTATAAATTCCTAGAAGAAGTTTACTAATCAAAGTGGTTGTAACTAGGAGTTAATCTTGAGTTAAGTTGTTGCAAAAAGAAAATAATTAAAAATAAATTAGTTGCAACTATAAGTCGTGAGTTTACTATTTGTGGATAAAGTGGTTGTAAGTGGACAAAGTGGTTAGAAGTGGGTTAGCCCTAAAAGCATGAAGTCAGGTAAAGTTAGTTAGAAAGTAACCCCTTGAGGAAGCTACTTGGAGAGTATAAATAAGAGAGAAAGTGTCTCCTATTAGCACCTATTGAGCACATTGAATATCTATTATTTGTGAAAAGTTTATTCTAGATACTCATTGATACATCTGAATTACTAGAAAAAAACCCTAGTTTTTTAGGTGTATACAGGATGTAGTGGAGGAAGTCGTGTACATACGTGGGCTGCAGTGGATGAGGGCATGTACATATGTGGGCTAAAGAAGAGGAGGTCATGTACAGTTGGGAAAAATCCATGAAAGCTTGAGTAGATGAGGATGCTAGGTTCTTATATTCTGAAAGCAAGTTCCCCGGAAGGTCTATAGTGATTAGGTATAGAATATATATATATATACATGTTTAAAATGTATGTCATATTCTTATGTGTAGTTGGATATTGTTGTCTACATGAGATATGTTTATGGGAGTTTGAGGATTTTCTCTAGAGATGTTTTTGGTTGTATGACACTTATTGTATGAGTTAGATCTACATAAATACATCACTGGTATGTATGGTATTCATTATTGCTACATCTTGTTGGGTTGAGTGTTGAGGCATATCTTGTATTTCTTGATACATGGTTGAGGGTTTTTTGTTGTGATGTGTTGGTGAACTTGTTGGTGTAGCTTGAGGCTGCATATCAGTGAGGGTTTGATGTCTAGTCCATGCGATTGTTTATTATACATGATTATGATTGTATTCAAATGTATGGAACATGACTAGAGAGACATAGATACACTGTTACATATTGGATACAGTTATAGGATGCAGGTGGATGTGATAGAGGAAGTGAAGGTATGGAGGGTTGAAATTTTCTAAGTTTTAGAAAGGTGGAAACCCTATCTTTCTGACGGTGTATGCAGGCTATAGTCTAGACAGGTTGCGTATATACACAATATGCAATATAGACAGGTCACGTACATACGCGTGTTGCAGCATATACATGTCACGTATATGTTGGTATTTGTTGGTGCATGATGATTACTGGTATAGATTTATTACAGGTTATTGGTACAGGTTGGTTATAGGTTGTTGGCATAGATTGGTACATGTTTACAATGGTATATCTCACAGTGACAGTGTAGTAGTAGTTTCATCATTTATTTGAAACTTATATTTCAAGGTGGTTGGATGGGGAAAGGTAGGTGGTTGTAACCACCTTCCAGTTGTAGCCGGAGAACATAGAGGGTTGTATTTGCCTTCTAGTTGTAGCTAGATAATTGGAGAGTTGGAGCTTCCCTCGGGTTGTAGCCTGAAAATATAGGGGGTTGGATCCTCCTTCCAGTTGCAGCTGGAGAGAAAAGGAAGTTGGTTCTTCCAATGAATGTAATTCTTAAAGACATATAAGAAAAATAATTATGTGGTTTTCTCTCACATTGGGTTTCCACATAAAAATATTGGTGTATTGTGTATGTGTATGATTTCCCATTGTTCATGGTTTATTTATTATGCACTTATTGAACGATAATGGTAAATTCATCATAAGGATAAAAAAAAAATAACTTATATATTGCAATTGAAAATGATTAAAAATCTCTATTACTTATTCACCCCCCCTCTCAGTAATCCAACAATTGGTATCAGAGTAGGTTCCTTCAAGAATCAATTTAACCACTAGAAGGTAGATCATGGAGAGCAACAATATGTATAAAAATGGAATACCACAATTTTATGGAAAGAACTATGCATTCTGGAGAAGAACGATGAAAACATATGTACAAGCATAGGGATTTGAGGTTTGACAATCAATAATACATGGATATAAAGAACATGACATTCCTCCAACAAATGAAAATGGAAGGAAACTCGGTCTAAATAATTAGAAAGCCAAAAATGTTATCTTGAATGGTCTAGTTGATTCGGTATATGTCAAAGTTATGGATTGCAACTCCACAAAGGAGATTTGGGACAAAATTCAGAATATTTATGAAGGAGAAGCAAAAGTCAAGGCAACAAAACTTCAAACTTACAAAAGTCAATTTGAACAACTGAAGATGAAGGAAGATGAAAATATTGCAGCTTACTTTTTATGAGTTGATGAAATAGTGAATGCAATTAGAGGATTAGGAGAATAAGTTGATGAATCTATAATTGTTCAAAAATTACTAAGATCTCTTCCAATGAGATTTGATCCTAAGATCTCAGCACTAGAAGAAAGAACATATATGTATTCGATAAGCATGGATGAGCTGCATGGAATATTCATAGCCTATGAAATGAGAACAAAACAAGATAATCCAGTTACAAAAGAAGAAACATTCAAAGAATCCAAGAAGTCAAAGAAAAAATGAAAGAAAAATGAAAAGTTAGATAGCATTAACAGTGACATCTTAGAAGATGATGAAGAAGTAGCCAACTTCGTCACAAGACTAAAAAAGGGAACTGACAAATATAGAGGCAATCTTCCATTGATTTGTTTTAATTATGATGATATTGGTCATTTCATTAAAAAATGTCCCCATAATAAAAAGAAAAGGAATGAAGAATATGATTCAAATAAAAAACAAATATACAAAGGAAAAATAACCAATTTTTTTTTTTCAAGAAAAGGTTTTGCACCATAGAAGACAATACCTCATCAGACGGAGATGAAGTCAATGAAAGTGATACAAAAAGGGTTATATTCATGGAAGTAGAAGATTTCCATGAAGAAGGCACCAAAGAAGAATATGAAGAGGTGGAGGTTGAATACATAGAAGAACTGTTGAGTTCCATAGAAGTTATAAAAAGGGAAAAGAAGAAAAGCAAGTTACTACAGGAAGAACTAAAAAGAAAAGAGGAAACTCAAAATTCCAACTCCGAAGAACTAGAGAAAATTATCACTAAATCAAAAATCCAAGTTGAAGAAGACAAAAGAATTGAAGAAGCACTCAAAGAGCGGTTGGAAGAAAAAGATAGGATCATTGGAGGTTTGGAAGCAGAGATTGTCACATTGAGAAAAGACCTTCAAAAGAAAAACAAGCAGAACAACTCCAAAGTTTTGGATGATATTATTAGTAGTCAAAGGCCAAATCATGACAAGTCTAGACTTAGATACAACCAGACAGAAAAGGGATGAATATCTAAAAAACTAGATCAAAAAAGACAACCAAGAAGCTATGAAGAGACAGTTAGAGGAGACAATATTTTTACAAGGAAGATCACATAGACACTCCTCCAGCCAGAAGATTTAGATTTCAGAATCAACAACAATAAAAAACAAGAAGGCCTCAAGAAGAAGAAGGGTTCAAAAGAGTAACTCATTTTAGAATATCTACAACTCCCAGGTATCAAACCATTTTTATTGGATTATGTTATTCATGTAACAATTTTGGCCATAAGGTTGTGAATTGCAGAGAAAATAACATGAATAGAGACAATCGTGAAATTTATGCACAAAATGATTATTCAAGAAGGCCTAGTGAAACATAGTACAAAAGATACAACATGTTTGAATCCTTCAGTACTGAGATGGAATGCTACAAGTGAAACAACTTTGGACACATGGAAAAATATTGTAGAATGACAGTTCCTCCAAGAGAATCACAACATAATAACAACATCCACGGACATGAACCTCAAAGAATATGGATAAGAAAGAAGAATAAATTCAACAATGAATAATGCACACTTTCTCTATAAGATAAACACAAGAAATGTGGTCAGTATGTTGAAAGTGGATACTCAAAGCATATGACAGGTGATAAGGACATGTTTCTAACCTTGAGAAAGGAAAGATATGGACCAGTCTCCTTTGGAAAATACAATTAAGCTATAATCATTGGAAGAGGCACAATCATAATTGGAAATAATGATACCAAGGAAGAGAAAGCTATACTAGTGGAAGATATGAAACACAATATTTTGAGTGTAATTCAAATATGTGACCAAGGTCACAAACTTGTGTTTGATTCACAGAAGTGAGAGATAAGAAAATAAGGTTTAGGAAGAGTGGTTGCAATAGCTGTAAGAACTCCGAGCAACATATATGTATTAAGTGAAATTGGAAATGAAAAGTGTTGTCTAGGAACGAAATATGAAGTTTGTCTATGACACAAAAATAATGGGTCACATAAAATTTGATAACCTTGTCAAAGTCAACAAAAAGGAAGCATTCATAGAAATTCCCCAGATCACGAAGACAACCAACACTTTATGAAACCATTGTCAGCAAGGAAAGAAAACAAATACTAGCTTGAAGTCAAAATAATACTCCACAACAAAGCCGCTGGAAATTGTGTATATTGATCTTGTTGGACCAACTAGAACAAAAGGGTTGAAAGGTGATTAGTATTTTATGTTATTGGTTGATGATTATACAAGGATGACTACAGTTGTTTTTTCAGGAAGAAGCCAAAAAGATTTGATAATTTTAAGATATACAAGGAAATGGTTGAAAATGAAATAGATTCAAAAATAAAATGTTTGAGATCGGATAATGGAGGAGAGTTTACTTCAAAGGAATTTATGTATTTTTGCAGCAAGCATGGGACAAGAAGGAAATTCTTGGCTTCTAGGAAACCATAACATAATGGAGTGATCGAAAGGAAGAACAAGACAATACATGAAATGGATCGAACTATGTTAATGGATTCCAAGTTGACATACGCCTTTTGGGAACATGCAGTGCATACAACAATTTACATTCAAAACAAATTAATGCTTAGAAACAACAGAGATAAAACGCCCTACGAGCTATGGAAAGGGAGACCAACGAATGTGAAGCACTTCAGATTTTTTGGAAGCAAATGCTACATCAAAAGAGAATATGGAAAAATGGAAAAGTTTGATTCTTGTGTGGACAAAGGCATACTTTTTGGGTACTTGAGCACAAGGAAATCAAACAAATGTTTCAATCTAAGGCTCAACAAAGTTGTGAAGAGAATCAATGTGACATTTGATGAGAAAAGTGGACGAAAAATAAAGGAAGAAGAAAAGGAGTCAATGGAACAGGTTCATGAAGAAGAAGCAAAGGAAGAAGAAGTAACATAAGGGTAATATGAAGAAGAGAAGTTAGGATTAGAAGAGAAATAACAACAAGATTTTCAAGTACCTCCAAAGACACCTAGAAAACAAATACAAAAGAATCATCCATCAGATCAGATTATTAGAAACAAAGATGCATGAGTTGAGACTAGAAGAAGAATTTGTTCACCATAACAATTACACCTAGAACTCTTATATTTAATTGAGCCAAGCAACTTTGAAGAATCCAACAAGGATTAATTTTGGATAAAATCTATGGATGAAGATTTGGATCAGATAGAGAAGAATGAAACTTGGGAATTGGTTCCAAGGCCAAGGTACAAGAATTTTATTAGCACAAAGTGGGTCTTCAGAAACAAATTGAATGAATATGGACAAATTACCAGAAACAAAGATATATTGGTATGTAAAGGATACGCTTAGGTTGAAGGTATCAGATTTGAAGAGATGTTTTCCCCAGTCACCATAATGGAATCATTCTGACTGATCCTCACTTATGCATGCTCAAAGAATATTAAAGTGTATCAGATGGACGTGAAATCAACCTTCCTAAATGGGGATCTAGAAGAAGAAGACTACATTGAGAAACCATAAGGATTTTAGGTGTCAGAGAATGAAAATTATATTTGCAGATTGAAGAAGGCCTTGTATGGTATCAAACAAGGCCCCAGAGCATGGTATTCCAAACTGGACAGATATTGACAACAACAAGGGTTCAGGAAAGAAAATGTAGACAACAATCTCTACATCAAGGTAAATCAAGATAGTATTTTGTTAGTTGAAGTTTATGTTGATGATATTATCTTTGGAAGTGATGATGACATGATGAGCCAGAAATTTGCAAAGAATATGTAGAATGAAATTGAAATGTCATTACTTGGAGAATTATCCTTCTTTTTGGGTCTTTATATCTGACAAAGCAGCCAAGGAATTTTTATTTCTCAAACCAAGTATATCATAAAAATGTTAAAGAGGTTCGGAATGGAAGATTGCAAACTATTCAATACTCCTATGCAAACCATTTGTAATTTAAGTAAAGATGATGATTTAAGGTCTACATATTAGAGGCATTAAGGTCAATGATTGGAATCTTACTTTATGTGACAACATCCAGACCATATGTAATGTAGGCGGTTGGATAGGTGGCACGTTTTCAAGCAGCACAAAAAAAATCGCATATTTCAACGGTGAAGAGGATATTCAGCTATCTCAAGGGTATAGAAGAATTTTGAATATGGTATCCAAAAGGAGATTATCTATCACTTATTGCCTACACAGATGTAGATTGGTAAGGTTTCATTGATGACTGAAGAAGTACAAGTGGAGTAACGTTCTACTTGGGTGAGTGTTTGGTATATTGGCTAAGAAACAAACAGTCATTAGTATCATTGTCTACAACCGAAGAAGAGTATATTGCCGAAACAATATGTTGTACACAGGTTCTATGGATGAAACAAAATTTGATAGATATAAAGGTTGAGTATGATGATCCCATTCCAATATATTGTAATAATACAAGCACCATTAGTATATCAAAGAATCCAATGATGGACTCCGAGATGAAGCACATTCCAATCAAGTATCATTTTCTATGGGAACATGTTGCAGAGAAGAACATTTGAGTTGAGTATGTTGGGACCAAAGAACAAATGGAAATCATCTTTACAAAATCGCTTCCAAGGGAATCCTTCAAGTATATTTTTTAGAAACTTGGCATAGTTTCTTCCCCACAATGAATTTTGAATTCTATTCTTATATGTATTATATTTACACAAGGAAGAACAATAAAGAGGATAGTTTAGTTTGGGGAGAGTTCAATCAGGGGAAGAAACCTCGACAATAAGTTACCTTTTCCATTGTTATCATCAGAAAATGGCTCGCCACAAATACAGACAATGGATGAAGAAAAAATTAACACAAACACAACATACTACCAATATTCATGGAAGGATTACACTCAGTTTGGAAAGACAATCATAAAACTATGTAAAAGTGGTTTTGGAAATCCGTACACATTCAACAAAAGGAACACCCACATATCTATGTGGGATAACATGGTGTACGATGCACACAATGTGTGATTGAAAGTTGAAAGACCCATGCGAACACAAAAATGACGCATTGATGAGTTTGGTCAGGCCTCAACCACTTTTGGGATGAAGGGGATCTCCCCCATACCCAAAATATCCCCCAAATGTTTCCTTGGGATCACTGAAAAGGATGGAAGGTACCTCCAAGGGCCTCCCATTTACATTTGGAACTAGTTAAGAAAAATATTTCCATCCTCCTATAAATAAAGGGCCATTGTATTCAAAAAAAAAGAAGCATTTCACTGTTTTTATGCTGCTCATTTTTATCTTGGGGATGCCATTTTCCTCTTAGAAAGACTTTTGGAATCCATAGAAATTGTTAGGAATCTTTCCTCTTGAGTAGTCCATCACTCTTTTCTTCACCATTTTCCTTTGTTAGCCATTTATAGTATAAATAAGAATTTGTAATTTGGGACTCAAGAACCTTCCCAAGGAGGAGGAGGGGACTTATAAGTTCCCATATTTCTCCAAGGAGTATCAATTCAAAGATCAGATTACTTGGTATATATCTCTTGTGTTTTATTGTGCATTCATTTCAAGTTATTACTCGCTTAGTTTATATTTATTTCATTGTTTTTTTTTTCTTGTTCCTTTATGCTAGTTGAGCCACTAACCAACTAACTCTCTGTTATTCTTTCTGGATAGCCTAACACGATAGTTAAGGGATCTCCTTTTTCTCACCCTTGTGACAAAAGGAACCCAACAGATTAGAGACCATACTAGGGACTTGAATCAAAATTCTCCCCAATTAGGTTGTTATAATTTTCTTTCTTACTTGTTTTCATGTGAAAGGGTCAAACTCGGCCTAATATCACCCTTTGAGAGAAGGATTTCACCCCATAGTAAGAGAATTTTTTAAAATTTTCATCCTTCCAACTTCTCTACATGCACGTGAGTTCGGGATGAACAAACGTGTGGTCCTTACACTTCTGCACTATGCCAAAAATATCCAACTGTGTGGTCTACACATTGTGTGCAACTGTTTTTTATTCTTTCGTGCACCTGTCTTAATTTTACAAAATTGTAAGGCTTGAGTTTCCCACTGCCACTCAATAGTTTAGATTTTATTTTAGCACTTTGTAAAAGATAGTACAAGCAGGATGAGATCTCAATATTGCATACATAAACCCCACATCACACATAGATAATTATAGATATTAAAAATAACCACAATATCTTGGATTTCCTTGGTTTCCACGTGGATGGCTTAAAAGGTTTTTTTCATTTGAATCTTAGAAGAAATATTTCATTTTACAAAATCATCACATTAAACTAGGACTAGAAGACCATATAAACCAATATTGGAGTATTACCTTTCCTCACACCTTAGTGTGATATTGGAAATAAAAAAAATAGGTTTCTTAGATAAGTCTCCATATCCCTTGGTAAATCAAATCACTTTCAAAAACAGGCCAATCCTCTCAACTTGTTGAAAATTAATCTTGAAAGAGTTGTAAGGGCCCATATTCCACATACATGCAATTCTAGGATAGTTTTCATTTTTTTAGAGTAAGTCACTTAAGGAGTTTAAGGAAGTTGTAAGGGCCCACACATTCCCACATGCTCACAATCTAGGACTAGTTTCAAGTTTTCTAGATTACAAAGCTCCTTAGGAAGATAAAGGGTCCAAGTAAGGATTATCATATCTGTCGTGATAGCCTAGGATTTCCTTTCATTTGCAAGGGTCAATTTGAATGAATTTAGTAAGTTATCTAAACAAGATAAGTAAAGGACCAAACAATGTCCAACATGCTAAAATATTGAATTTAATTTATTAAAAACTTGTTTCACCACCACCACTCCTTGCACACACTATCACTCATTCAAAAGCCTTTTTGATAGATACTTGAAACTCTTATGGGATTCAGTTTTTTAGAAAAGGGTCTTTGTGCACACCTTCATAAAGAACGAAGTTGGTCCATGACCCCAACTTCACAACCCTCTTTCAAATTCTAAAAACAACCATAATCAACCCACTTTCTAAACTCCACAGGAGGAACACAAAATAATTTGGTAGTCTAAGTTAAGATTTTGGGGATAGGGATCCAAACAACTCCCCATCATCATTTATCATTTTAAACTTAGAAAGTTGTGAATTAGGGTGCTAAAATCCTCCCACTCAAGAATTCCTATACCATAAGGAAGGGAGACACCCATGAAGGATCGAAGGCCAAGGTCCAATTGTTCTGTGTGTGCCTCCTTGGGTCACCCAACCCTTGGAAAGTATCCATCCTGTGACATATTTCTGAGGCCGAAAATATAAATGTCGTGCTTGATGGAGGTAGCTTAGTAGACAAAACTTAGGATTTATCTACCCAAGGTGGAGGTTGTGGGCTGAAATCACACCTCATTCATATTTTGAACAATTTTTGGGAAATATAATGAATAGTTCCAGGATATGCCCCCTTCATCCCTCATTATAAATGATTATTCATCCCTTCACTAGTTTCTCCTCAAGTGGTTTATGGAACCAGTATCAAGAGATTTTTTGGAGGTCCAGTGTTTTTTGAGAGGAAGGATGTTACATCAGATAGGACATGTGCACTTGTTATTTTATTTGTATTCCCCCAAGAGGAGTTACAAAAACCTAAATCCCTTTTTACATTTTCTAGATGTATGATTTTCACCACCTAAAGAACATGCAATATTATGAATACGTTGTTTAAAGTAATTGGAAAGTAGTGTTTCCTATCATTTCTCACCACTATTTACACACACCCACTTCTAGGCTAGAATTATAGGAGAACCAAAATATCCCCATTGTTCTAGATGCTTGAGAAATTTATCCCCAATTTTGGGTAGTGTTCCTAATTTCACTGAGACATCAACAATACCATCACATACACCGGTTAGTGTTACGGTACTAGGCTCAGGATTACTAGAAGACACTTTTCTTGGAACCAATATCCCAAGAAACTCACAAACAAACCCTCCACAACAAGGACGCATAGCCCAAACTTTTTCACGAAGTACAAGCACCCAAGGAACCACTTCCTACCATAACATGGCAGGATCCACTCCTATCATGCCTTTTTTGGTTTCACTCAATATCCCTTATCTAACTAAAATAATAAATGATCCCATATTACACAACCCCACTTGGACGAATATGCCCACAAAACTACCTTCAAACATCCCTAAGTTTGAAGGGAAATTTGGAGAGGACCCCGCCAACCCTGTCATGTCCTTCCACTTGTGGTGTTCTTCCAATACAATAATGGAAGATTCCATTTTCTATGGTTATTTCAGAGAACCCCCACTAGTACAACAACCAAATGGTACATGGACGAGAAGTCCAGAGCCCACTCAACATTTGAATCATTAGCCAAATCATTCCTGTAATTTTTTCAAATTCCCATTTGTCATGATACTGGGTCTAAAATCTGGTCATAATTCAAGAAAAATACCACTACTCACATTTCATACCATATTCATGAATGACATAGATATCAAAACCTTTGTAAAGAGGACACCACCCCACAACAAAGGCTATATTGGTTCCTCTGATCGCTCATTCCTACCCTTTCTAAAGATGTGGCCACAACCCTCCCCTAAACTAAAGACGAAGACATCACTAAGGAAGAATAGTTTGACCTCATCTACTTCCAATCAGGGTACCTATAAATATTCCTTCTAGATGCTCCTCATCCTTTCCCTTCATTCAAGACAAACCTATAACATCACACACTAATGATGGGTTGATTGGATCCATGGCTCATATTCAACTACACGCACAACCGATACTTGTATATGGAACCAATCCATACCTTCAACCATATGGGGAAGCTTCATATTACCCTACCCCATCACCATTCATGCAACCTCCTCTTCCCCGCATGGGTACTCATCTACCGACATCCCTTCCCCAACCAATCCATGTCCCTCAATTGGTTACTCCACCAACACCATCCTATCCACCTAGTAATAATGGAGCCACCTCCACTTCTTACAACCTATATGAAACCCCACAAGGTAACCCATACTATCCCTTCCCAAGTCCACCACAACCTGTCACACCCCCACATGGACAACACCGGGAGGGGGTAAATTTCATCCAACCTTCCCATATTCAACATTTTAAACCTTTTGAATAGTTGAATACAACCAATCCACCTCAGTAATGCAACAATAACTAGAAGAAAGGAAAGAATAGGAACCAAGGAAAAGGAGGGAACCCCCCTCAACAAAAACCCCAAGCTGGGGCAAACCAGTGCCAACCCAACCAAAACCCATAAGGGGGAAATAATAATGGCCAACTACGACAAGGGAGAAATAAAAACCTTCGCACCAATTACCTTTGCACATTATGTGGTGAATATGGCCATTACACTCACCATTTCCCTAAAATCACCAACTCTAAATAAATGAAGGATGACATGAATCCTCAGTGGTATCCCAACCCTCAAGTTCCACCTCAAGGACCTCCCAATTAAATACCACCACCACCATCAAATGTATTACAAAACCCTATCCCACATCAAGAATTCATTAATACTCAACCAGAGGGGGTCTAACACCCACCCCCACAGGGGAAGTTCCCTCCACCTAAATATCCTCACCTAGGGAAAACCACCGACTATAGTATCCTCCTCAATAATGAAGAGTAAATCCTATTACAAACTCATAGTCTCCAATACAGTACATCCCTTGATCCATTACCTACCACTTCAGATGCTCCCTAACCACCAACTGTATAAACATTGATGATACCTCATCCTAACACAGAAACCATCTCCCACACACCTCACACACCCTTGTGTAGGAATGTGCATAATCCTCATGATAGAATTTCCCATAGCTACAATCTTATTAATGATCTCTCTCAATCACTCACTTCCATGTCAGTTGTGGAAGTCCTTCAAGCATGCCCTTCCCAACGAAATACATTACTTTCATAGTTGGGGGAAGTAGATCTTGCAGATACCCATCTAATCACATTTGATTTAGATAGAGAAGACCACTGAATTCCATTTCTAGTCGCATTCCAAATACCTATCAAAATATGGAATATCACAATGCATTGTTGCATCATAGATGAAGTAGAATCCACTTGCATGATGTCCAAATCAATATGGAAACAACTTGGTTCACCTGAGTTGATCCCCTCCAACATCACG
>JZKD02S2033337.1:754677-767033 GCA_000966675.3 Picea glauca | reverse complement strand
GTTCACCAAATAGTCACGCAGTTCCCTGTCCCCATGTGCATAGTGTTGGATTACTGAGAGGGGGGGTGAATCAATAATAGAGAAATTTAATCCTTTTTAACTACAATATGCAAGTTTTATATTTATTTATGATCAATGTAGCATTATCATCCAATAGTTGCAGAGTAAATAAATAATGAAAAAATGAGCAATCATACATATACAACGTACACCAATTTTTTTACGTGGAAACCCAAAGTGGGAGAAAACCATGAAATGTTTTTTCTTGTATGTCTTTAAGAATTAAATTCATTGGAAGCACCAATTTCCTTTGTTTTCCAACTGCAAATGGAAGGAGGTTCCAACTCCCTACTTTCTCAGGATACAACCTAAGGGAAGATCCAACTCCCCAATTCTTTGGCTACAACTAGAAGGAGGCTACAACAACCTATGTTCTCCAGCTACAACCACCTGTCCTTGCCCCATCCCACCTTCCTCATGTAGAAGTATAATGATGGAACCACTGTCACACTATCAAAATGAGATATGCCATTGTTAAACTGTACCAACCTGTAACATTGATTTGCAACCAACCTGTATTACTACCCTACAATCAACTTGTTCTTGAATTGAGAATGTATCAAACAAATACAATAGGTATGTGACCTATAGTTATGAAACATGTGTATGTATGTGCCCTATGTATACAGAAACATGTGTATGTACATGATCTATCTATTATGTAGCCTGCATATGCCTTCTAAAAACTAGGGTTTTCTTTCTTCTTAAAATTTTTGACCCTCTGCAACCTCTTTCACATAGATCTGCATCATGTCACTATATACAGACTGTAACTATACCATGTGCATGCATCCTCATTCATAACCTTTACCCAAAGACTCTATATCTCTTTCTAGTCATGTTTCAAATGAGTGTTTGTTATCATTAACTAATATAATAACCCTCACATGAACTAGACATTAAATCATTTTTTATATTTAGCCTCTCAATAATTCAACCACTTCTCAGATACAAGCTCTCAGCCATGTATCACAATAACCCTTAACCATATTCCAAGAAATACAATATATGCCTCAATAATAAAAAATGATAAATATTGATTTTACCGGTACTATATTTCTGTAGATCTAACTTATACATAAGGTCCCATGAATCCATTATTCTCTCTAGGGAAAATCCTCAAATCTCCATAACCATTTTTCATGTATACAACAAAATCCAACTAATCATAGAAATTAGACATACCTTTTGAACTAGTGGATAGACATAATGTACTTGATCACTGTATACCTTCTTGAGAACTTTATCTCAGAATCTAGAGACTTGGCATCTTCATCTTCTCAAGTTTCTATGGCTTCATCCTCATGTTCACACCCTAATATACTGCCAGCCCGCATACGTGCGCACCCTATTGTACTGTTAGCCCGAGTACACCTCAGAACTTAGGTTTTTTTTTTGTATTCTCTGTAATTCCGAAACTTTCACCATCAAACCTTCGTGCTACCTTAGACTTTCACAACTTCAGATATATCAATGACTACCTACAATAAGCCTTACACAATAATATATATTCAATGTTCTCAATAATGATTAAATTAGAGACCCTTGCCTCTTATTTATACTTTCATGTAGCTTCCTCCGGGGGTTACCTTCTAACCATCTTAACCCACTTTCCTTATTTTAGGGCTAACCCACTTCTAACCACTTGTCCACTTAAATTGACCACTTTCCACAAATAGTAAGTTCTCCACTAACTTTATTATTTAAATAATTTCTTTTGCAACAACTTTGACTTATCCATAAATAGTAAATTCTCCAATATCTTTATTATTTAAATAATTTCTTATTTTCACCCACTTTGACTTCTTTGACCTTTGTTGGCCCTTGACCATTTTTGGGACTTTGACAGGCTGGTCGAAGATGAAGCGCCAGGCAAAGCGGAGATCATGGGATATGGCCCTCTTTTGTGGGATTTTTGGGTTTAGGGTTTATGTAACAGGTATGGGATGTCGACCCATGGGTATTACCCATGTTTAGGCCCCTTTTGTAATATATAAATAGATAGCTAGGTGATGTAATAAGGATTCAGTTGTAAGCCAGTGAGCTAAGTGCAAATAGTTCTAAATTCTTTGTGCATACTTTGTGTTGAGAACTTGTAGAGCTAAGTGAAAGTGATTGTAAGAAGGCTTTGTGTTGTGCCAAACTCAGGGAAAGAGGATATGGCGAGGTGCGCGCATATCTCTTGTCCTATGCGGAGTGGGTTTTGTGGCTCTGTGCATGTAAGAGGATTGAAAGAAGATAATAAAGAAGACGAAGAGTTGGTGGACATAGCCCCATGCTGGGGGTGAACCACATATATCCTATGTTATGGTGATATATATTGAAGCTCATACCATTCTATATAAAAAATATTGTGGTCCATTACCCAAACCTTTGTGCTACCAGAATTTTCTACCAGACTTCTTCAATGGTTGACATCAATGACAACCAACCCAAATAATCAACAATCTCCCCCTTTGGAATTGATGTCAACACTCTGATGTAATACTGAAGTCATATCACTCATGCTCCCCCTATGACCATCACTCCCCCTAGAACCATGCCTCTGTGCTCTACCATATCCAAGCATTTAATTCTCTATCCTGCATCTGAGAAATCTCTCCCCCTTTGTCATCAATGGAAAGGGTATCTATCCATCTGGGGATGCTCCCCCTAACTGAACTATCCTTGGGGATACTCCCCCTAACTGAATTCTTCCTAAAACTGATCTCCCAACCTGAATTGTCCTCGTTATGTTTATTCCTAGTGTAAATCTAATAAATATAAGATAAGCATTCAAAAGCATTCATTTTGGAGTAGAAGTTACTCCAAGTCTCTGGTGAAGATACTCAAAGGATTCTCTTGGAAGCGGTTTTGTAAAGATGTCTTCCACTTGTTATTTTTTACCCACATATTCAACTCTGATGTTCTGCTCTGCAACATGTTCCCATAGAAAGTGATACTTTATTTTAATGTGCTTCTTCTTGGAGTGCATCATTGAGTTCTTTGAGATACCGATGGTTCTTGTATTATCACAATATATTGGAATGGGCTCATCATACTCAAATTGTATATCTGTCAAAGTTTTTTTCATCTATAGAACTTGTGTACAACATCTTGTTGCTGTAATATACTTTGCTTTAGTTGTAAATAAGGATATTGATGATTGTTTCTTTCTTAGCCAAGATACTAAACACTCACCCAAGTAGAACGTTTCTCCATTAGTGCTTCATCGGTCATCAATGCAACCTTCCCAATATGCATCTGTGTAGGAAATAAGTGATAGATCCTTTCCTTTTGGATACCATAATCCAAAATATTTTGTTCCTTTGAGATGTCTTAAAATCCTCTTCACTACTAAGACATGTGATTCCTTTGGTGTTGCTTGAAATCATGCCACCTATCCAACTGCCTGCATTAAATCTGGTCTAGATGTTGTCACATATAGTAAGATACCAATCATTGTCTTGTATTTCCTCTGGTCTATATAATTTAAATCATCATCTTTTATCAACTTGTAACTGGTTTGCATAGGAGTGGTAACTGGTTTTCAATATTACATTCCGAACGTCTTTATCATTTCTTTGATATACTTAGTTTGAGAAATGACAATTCCTTGGTTTCTTTGACATATTTTAAGACCAAGAAAGAAGGATAGTTCTCGGAGTAATGACATTTCAAATTCATTATGCATATCCTTTGCAAATTTATAGCTTAACCTGTCATCATTTCTTCCAAAAATAATATCATCAATGTAAACTTCAATTAATAAAATACTATCTTGAGTTACCTTGATGTAGAGGTTGATGTCTGCACTTCCTTTTCTGAACCCTGTCTGTTGTATATATTTATCTATTCTAGAGTACCATGCTCTAGGATCATGTTTTATACCATAATCTGCGTTCTATGACAACTGAAATACTTCTGGTTTTTCAATGTAGACTTCTTATTCAACTTCCCCATTCAGAAACACTGATTTTACTTCCATATAATAAACTTTAATAGTCTTGGAGCATGCATAAGCTAAGAGCAATCGGATTGCTTCCATTCTGGAAACTGGGGAAAATGTCTCTCCAAAGTCGATTACTTCAACCTGTGCATATCCTTTACATACCAATCTAGATTTGTTCCTTGTAACATGTCCATATTCATTCAATTTGTTTCTGAAAACCCACTTTGTGCCAATCACATTCTTATTACTTGGTCTTGGAACCAATTCCCAAGTGTCATTCTTCTCTATTTGATCCAATTCTTCATTCATGGCCTTATTCCAAAATTCATCCTTGCTGGCCTCTTCAAAATTGTTTGGTTCAATCATATATAAGAGTGCTAGGTGCATTTGTTCTGGTGAACAAATTCTTCTTCTAGTCTCAACTCCTACATCCTTGTTTCCGATAATCTGATCTGAAGGATGATTCTTCTGTACTCATTTGCTAGGTGTCTTTGGAGGTACTTGCTGAACTTTCTCTTCTACTTCCGTCTGATCTTCTTCATCTTCCCCTTCTACCTCTTCTTCATATTTTGCTTCTTCTTCGTAAATCTATTCCATTGATTCATTTTCTTCTTCCTTTAATTCACATACACTTGTTTCATCAATTGTTACATTGATGTTTTCCACAACTTTTTTCAACCTCAAATTGTAAGACTTGTATGTTTTCCTTGTACTTGAGTAACCAACAAGTACTCCTTTGTCCACACGAGAGTCAAAATTTCCCATTCTACCATCTTCTCTTTTGATGTAGCATTTGCTTCCAAATACTCCGAAGTGCTTCACATTTGTTGGTCTTCCTTTCCATAGTTCATAGGGAGTTTTGTCATTGTTGTTTCTGAGCATTACTCTATTTTGAATGTGAACTGTTATATGCATTGCATGTGTCCAAAAAATATCTGTCAATTTGGAATCCATTAAAATTGTTCGAGCCATTTCCTGTACTGTCTTGTTCTTTCTTTCAACAACTCCATTCTATTGAGGTGTCCTAGCAACGAAGAATTTCATTTTTATTCCATTCTTGTTGTAGAAGTCCATAAAGTCATTTGAAGTGAACTCTCTTCCATTATCAGATCTCAAACATTTGATTTTTGAATCCATTTCATTTTCAACCATTTCCTTGTAGACCTTGAAGTTTTCAAAAGCTTCTGACTTATTCCTGAGAAAGAAAACTATAGTCATTCTTGTATAATCATCAAATAATAACATGAAGTATTTCTCACCTTTTAAACCCTTAGTTGTAGTTGGTCCAACTAGATCAATATGAACAATTTCCATTGGTCTTGTCGTTGAATATTCCTTTGATTTGAAACTGGTCTTTGTTTGCTTTCCTTGTTGACAATGCTTGCATAGAGTGTTGGTTGGTTTCGTGATCTGGGGAATCTCTCTAACTGCTTCCTTTTTGTTGACTTTGACAAGGTTATCAAATTTTATGTGACCCATTCCTCTGTGCCATATCCAACCTTCATCTTCCTTTCCTAGACAACATTTTTCATTTCCAATTTCACTTAATACATATATGTTGCTTGAATTTCTTGTAGCTGTTGCAATCAATTTTCCTGAACCTTCTTTTCTTATCTCTCACTTTTGTGTATCGAAAGTAATTTTATGACCTTGGTCACACATTTTACTTACACTTAGAAGATTATGTTTCATGTCTTCTACTAGTAGAACATTTTCTGCCTTGGTATTCTTGTTTCCAATTCTGACTGTGCCTTTTCCAATGATTTTAGCTGAATCATCATTTTTGAAGGAGACTGGTCCATCTCTTTCCTTTCTTAATGTAAGAAACCTATTTTTATCACTTGTAATGTGTTTTGAACAACCATTATCAATATACCAACCATGTTTCTTATGCTTATCTTGTAGAGAGAGTATGCATTCTTCATTGCTATAATGATCATGTCTATGACTGTTGTTGTTCTGTTGTGGTTCTCTAGGAGGGACTATCATTCTACAATATTTGGCCATGTGTCCAAAGTTGTTTCACTTGTAGTATTCCACTTTAGTTCTCAATGATTCAAACATGTTGTATCTTGTTTTTGGTGTGTCACTAGACCTTATTGGATAACCATTTTGTGTATGACTTTCAAAGTTGTTTATGTTCCTGATATTAGCACTGTAATTCACAACTTTATGTCCAAAATTATTCCATGCATAACATAAATCAAAAAATATAGTTTGATACTTGGGAGTTGAATATCTTATGAAAGGAGTTGCTCTTATGAATCCTTCTTCTTTAGGCCTATTTGTTTCTTTTAGTCGTTGATTCTGAAATCCAAATCTTCTCAGTGGAGGAGTCTCCCTGTAATCTTCCTTGTAGGTCTTCCTATCCCCTTTGATTGTTTCTGCATAGATTTTTGGATATGTTTCTTGTTCTGTTGTTTTGGATATTGATCCATTTTCTGTTTGATTGTATCCAAGTTCGTACTTGTCATGATGAGGCTTTTGACTGCTGATAATGTCATCCAAAACTTTTGAGTTGTTATGTATATTTTTCTTTTGAAGATCCTTTCTCAATGTGACAATCTCTACTTCCAAATTTCCAATGATCTTGTCTCTTTATTCTAACTATTATTTGAGTGCTTCTTCAATTATTTTATCATGTTCTATTTGAGCCTTCAATTTCATGATCATTTGTTCTAGTTCTTGAGTGTTTTCTTTCTTGTCTAGTTCTGCTTGTAATTTTTTGCTTTTCTTCTTTTCTCTTCTTATAACTTCTATGGCACTCAACAATTCTTCTCGGTAGTCAACTTCTTCCTATTCATATTATTCTTTGGTATCTTCTTTATCAGAGTCTTATATTTTCATGAATAAAACTCTTTATGTCTCACTGTCACTGACTTCATCTTCATCTGTTGAGGAGATGTCTTCTTTGGTGCATAATCTTTTCTTGAAGGCTTTCTTTTTGGTTCTTTTTCCTTTATATATTTGTTTTTTATTTGAGTAATATTCATTATTCCTATTATTTTTCTTATGAGGAAATTTGTTACCGAAATGACCAATACCATCATAATTAAAACAAATCAATGGAAGCTTACCTTTATATCTTTCATTGGTTCCATTTCTTCATCATCTTCCAAGAAGTTACTATTGTTGTTATGTTCTTTTTCTTTTTGCCTTTCCTTTTGCTTTGACCTTTTAGATGCTTTGAAATATGATTCTTTTATATCTGGATTTTCCTGTTCAGTTCTCATTTCATATACTATGAATATTCCATGTAGTTCTTCCATTCTTATTGACTCTAGATCTACTCTTTATTCTAGTGTTGATATCTTAGGATCAAAACTCATAGGAAGAGATCTTAGTATCTTTTTAACAATTATAGATTCTTTAATTTCTTCTCCCAATCCTATGATTGAATTCACTATTTCATCGACTTGTAAGAAGTAAGTTGTAATATTCTCATCTTCATTCATCATTAGTTGTTCGAACTGACCTCTGTAAGTTTGAAGCTTTATTGCTTTGACTTTTGAATATCCTTCATAATATTTTGAAGCTTGTCCCAAATATCTTTAGCAGATTTACAATGTATAACTTTAGTATATACCGATTCACCAAGACCATTCAGAAGTGCATTTGTGGCTTTGGAATTGTTTACACTAAGTTTCATTACTCTTTCATTTGTTGGTGGAACTATTGGTTCTGTGTATCCATCTACAACTAATTTCCAAATATTGAATCCCTGTGCCTGTATATATGTTTTCATCCTTCTGCTCCAAAATGCATACTTATGTGCATGAAACTATGGTTTTTTATACACATTTTTTCTCTCCATGATATACCTTTCAGTGGCTAAATTGATCTCTGAAGGAACCTGCTCTGATTCCAATTATTAGATCACTGAGAGGGGAATTGAATCAGTAATAAAGAAATTTAATCCTTTTTAACCACAATATGAAAGTGTTATATTTCTTTATGATCAATGTAGCATTATCATCCAATAGTTGTAGAGTAAATGAATAAATGAGAAATCATACACATACATAGTACACCAATGTTTTTACGTGGAAACCCAAAGCAGGAGAAAACCACATAATCATTTTTCTTATATGTCTTTAATAATTGCATTCATTGGAAGCACCAACTTCCTTTGGTTTCCATCTGCAATTGGAAGGATTCTCCAACCCCATAGTTTCTCAGGCTACAACCCCCTATGTTCTTTGGCTACAACCAAAAGGTGGCTAAAACCACCTGTCCTTTCCCCGTCCAACATCCCTGATGTAGAAGTAGAATGATGGAACCAATTTCACACTATCACTGTGATATATGCCACTGTAAAACTGTACCAACCTGTACCATTGATTTGCATCCAACTTGTACTACTTCCCTACAATCAACTTGTACCATAACTGAGCATGTATCAAAAAAATAGAATAGGTACATGACCTGTAGTTCTGCAACATGCGTATGTATGCACCCTATGTATACAACAATACACATATGTACGTGACCTATCTGTTATGAAACCTGTGTATTCCTTCTAAAAACTAGGGTTTTCTTTATTCTGAAAACTTCTAACCCTCTGCAACCTGTCACTGTATCCAGACTGTAACTATACCATGTGCATGCATCCACATTCATAACCTTTACCCAAATACTCTATATCTCTTTCTAGTCATGTGTCAAATGAGTGTGTGTTATCATGAACCAGTATAATAACCCTCACATGAACTAGAAATTAAATCCTTTCTGATATTCAGCCTCTCAATACTTCAATCACTTCTCAAATACAAGTTCTCAGCCATGTATCACAATAACCCTTAACCATATGCCAAGAAATACAATATCTTCCTCAATACTAACAAATGATAAATATTGATTGTACCGGAACTATATTTCTGTAGATATAAATTATACAGAAGGTCCCATGCAACCAATATTCTCTCTAGGGAAAATCCTCAAATCTCCATAACCGTTTCTCATGTATACAACAAAATCCAACTACTCATAGAAATGAGTCATACCTTTTGAACCAATGGATAGGTATGATGTACCTAATCAATGTAGACATTCCTGGGAACTTTCTCTCGGAATCTAGAGACTTGACATCTTCATCTTCTCAAGTTTCTATGACTTTACCCTCATGTACACACCCTAATGTACTGCCATACCATGTACGTATGCACCCTATTGTACTGTTAGCCCACATACACCTAAGAACTTAGGTTTTTTTTGTATTCTCTGTAATTCCAAAACTTTCACCATCAACCCTTCATGCTACCTCAGACTTTTATAACCTCAGATATATCAATGAGTACCTTCAATAAGCCTTACACAATAATAGATATTCAATGTGCTCAATAATGATTAAATGAGAGACCCTTTGACGCAACACCCCTACCTCAGCAGGGTCTGCATGACCTCCTGGTCTTTGGATCTTTCTATATCCCTGAGCCGAAATGGATATTTAGTTCCCACTAGATCCTTCAATGCATATAATACCACATGTCCTTCTTTGAAGTTATGCCTATGCGAACAAGCACTAGGCGTGAACCTCCACTCCACATGACCACCCGACGTGATCACTGACTTAACCCAAAAGATGTTTCGAATTTCGGGACTTTGATATTTTCTATTGTGAGTACCTCTCGACTCCTTTGATTCTCGAAACCTTGAAAAGGGATAATGGGTCTTTAGCTCCTCCCTTATGCTTCTGACATATGACCTCCAACCAAGTCTCGGGGCTTCACCTCTGAGCGCGTCGGGATTTCGTGACCTATGAGTTCACGATGCAACTCTTATCCTTTTCCCGAAGTCCGAACTCGCGAATTCCTCTCCATAGATTAATGGTCTTGAATCTCCTAAGATCTGATGGTCCAAATCACGTTGATATTTTGTGTATCGGGGATTCCTGAAAGCAGCTTCTACCACACTTCTGAATTCTGAACTGCCGAAATTCAAAGCGCAAAAATAACGAATCTCGTTGATTCAGATATGATGACTACTAATCCTCTCGATATTACAAGTGTTTAAATACACTCAGCCTTATCCTCTCTGTTGATCCACTGTATCCAACGGTCCACGAAAAAAATGCGTTTCTCCCTCTGAGAAACTCAACCATCCGTTCAAGTTCTCAGATATTCCTAGCCAAATAATTCGGTGTTCTTCTTCTTGAGCTTGGTTTTTACGAAGCGACTTCGACCCTATTCCTTCCTTTGAACATTCCAAGACTCTATCCCTCCTGATATTGATTCTGGCTGCAAACTCAAGGATTCCAAGGGATTCTTTTGCATGCACTCCTTCCAACTCCATGATAATATAAGATTATCTGAAATCTTCCAACTCTACACACCCCTTGCGAAAACATTCCTTCAACCACTCACTTGGTTGGAAAAGTCTAAGGCTTCAACCTGGATTGCACACACCTTGCACGACTCTATGCTATACTTTCACTTCTGTTGGTATGAGGACAACTCTATCTCTCCTGAGATTTTCTGAGGTAAAACTCAGAATATTGTCAACGCGCTCCTTGTGGACCTTCACTTCACTCCTTGCAAGAATTATTAGGATGAGAAGAAATTGAAACTCATACTCTCCCTCTCATAGACTTCATACATTCAACATGAAATCATACACACAAAATCATTGAAACAAATGCATAACATAGCATATAAGAAAACTGTAAACATAACATTCAATAGATGCAAACAATATTCATAAAAAAACCATGAAATTGAGTCAAAGAATTCTTTATATTAACTCAAGTGCTTCTGTACATGGGTTCTATAGAAACAACTATCTGCTTATACAACTTCTATAGTCTTTGTTCTTCTCTGCTCTCCTATTCTCTTGCTCTACTACTCTACTCTTACAATGATAATAATGATACAATACAATACATACGAGGGATATTTATCGAGTTTTCCCTCCTACAACCTCAAGCTATCTAATCGAATTAAAGTCTACATCTAATTTACATTCATTACATTAATTGTATACAATCGATAGATGAGAGAAATCGCTCAATATCTGCATTACAATTCCAAAAAATTTAAGAGCACTTATGTCTCTCTAGATATTACATTAATGTGCCATCCTTTTGAAATTCAAAATATCTTCAAAATGTGCATGGGTGCGTATTCAACTATCCTCCGCTTTGCGCTTGCTTGTGATGCTCCTGCACCATACTCCTCTGGCTGAAAAATTCATGAGCTCCTGTATTGTCTATCCATTTTTTTGGATATCTTCTTCACTTTCCCAACTAGCATCCTCAATCGAGTGTCCCTTCCACTTTATCAAATATTCAAAATATGTCTTTCTACGGGTCTTCTTACCAACTCTCTGATCAATGATCTTTTCCATCTACGACTTTTCAGCTACATGCATCTATTTGACCCACTGAACTTATTTTTTATTATTTTATCATCTCACTTTGTCTTCTTTGTAAGGATATAGATATGCTACGTTGAATATGGGTGATATGCCACATCATCTGGCAATTCTATCTCATAAGCATTCACCTCAAATTTTCTCAAAATTTTACACGACCCTATCTTTTTCATATTCAACTTATTATATGTTCCCCTTGGGAACCTTTATTTTCTTAGATGTGCTAAGACCAGATCTCCCACTTTGAATTGAAGCTCTCTTCTATGTTGATCTTATTTGTGCTTGTATTTCTGGTTGGAACTTTGCAACCACTCTTTAATCTTACTTTGGAGATCTTACATATCTTCTACAAAGTCTTCCACTCCAACACTTCTAAACTCACTCTGCTCTAAGTCTCTCAAGTTAGATACTCCTCTTGGCTTCATTCCATACATTATCTAAAATGGGCTTTGTCACGTGCTTCGGTTAGGTGAGTCATTATATGAAAATTTCGCTTGTGGAAGAATCTGATCCCACTGACTATGATGTTCACCTACTAAAATCCTCAATAAGTCTCCCAAAATTCAATTTACCACCTCAGTCTATCCATCCTGTTGGCAAATATTGACCCATCAACGAATGTGTGTTGATGGTTGTTGTCATTAATGGCAACCGCGGAGATGGAAGGATAAGAAGGACACACGTCAGACATCCGGAGGAGAGTCGGAGGTCAACTCATCGAAAAATCGGAGTTTCTGTGGACATGGAACTCCTGTATATTGGATTCGCGATCCGCGATCTCCGATAGGCGGTTTGAATCGTCCATTTGTGAGAACACATGGCAGGAGATCCGGACGAGTCGGTATTCGGCGTTTCGGAGTTCTCGGTGACAAGAAACTCACAACCGCCGAAATCACGATATCCCGATACGTGATTTCTCGATGGAGGTAAGCACCTACTGGGGTCCAGGTGACAGCGCAGAGGACAGGTGGCATCGGAGAATCGGGAATCGGAGGTT
>JZKD02S2033337.1:652490-741917 GCA_000966675.3 Picea glauca | reverse complement strand
CTGCAACTTGCTGAGAGCACCAACTCTCTGTTTTCTCTAGCACCCACTAGAAGGAAGCACCAACTCCCTAGTTTCTCTAGCACCAACTAGAAGGAAGCACCAACTCCCTGGTTTCCCTAGAACCAACTAGAAGGAAGCACCAACTCCCTGGTTTCTCTAGTACCAACTAGACGGAAGCTACAACTCCCTACGTTCAAGCACCCACTTGAACCTTTGAGGACACCAGTCCTCCCTAGCACCTCCCTACCACCCTGGTTTATGAATATGAATTACTGAAAATTATTACAGTGATATAGTGTTCAACAAAATCTTACCTGTCTCATCACTGTTCTACAAGATTTCACTGCTCTATCTTCCTCACTGTCTTCCTGCACGCATCCATTGCACTTTTCTGTTCTTCTGCCTCTTGTGCTTTTCACACCATTCCCTTCAATTCACCTTTTGTCTTCTGTCCATTTCAGCTGCTGCACTCCACCTCCTTATTCACACATGCATCCCACACCACTGCAACCACACGATCTCTTCTTTGTTCAACCTTCTTATGCTCTCTGTGCATCTTGTGCATGCCCTGTGTCCAATGGTTCTGCATGCTCTGCATGTCGAGTGCTCTGCCTGTTCATCATGGAAACTCTTTAGCTTCTCTGTTTGTTAATCCCATGTGTCCATCATCACTGGGTGTCATGATCAAATTACTTTGCATCACCATCAGTTAAGATTCTTCATCTTCTATTACATTCGAGCTCAACTACTCTGTTGCAGTTACAGGCTCCAACTCTCATCCAACTGTTAATCACCTCCATGAACAGTCGGTGTTCTACTTCCAGTTGCCTTGAGATTCCTTACCTCCTCTGTTAATCACCTCGAAGTATCTTTGAGTTCTCTGGCATAAACCATTAGTGGTTTCTAGTAGTTACACTGTGACGTGCAATAATAGCCCTCTGATTTGACTCAATTTCATCTGCACCGTTGGATTACTTTCATTAGTATTGCATTCATTTCGACATGCTTCTCTTCGGCATTTCAATATTTGTGTGATCAAGTGTCTTGAAACTCCATGTCGCGATCCCTGAAATGGAGCTTGTTTTCTCTATCTCTTTCCTCTATCTCTCGCCGATGTGACCAATGGATGTGACCATAGCCTTATTCAAAAACTGCATTTCGCAATTTCGCGTTTTGGCACTTCGACATTTTGGTACTCCTGTGGTGAAGTGTTTCGACACTTCATCTCCTGGTATTCGAAACTCTGAAATGGAGTTAGATCAACGGTCTGGTACTCTATCATTTCTCATTTTGGTGAATCGACATTTCGGTATTCCTGTGGTAAAGTTTCTTGGCTCTCCATGTCGCAGTCCTCGAAACTCTGAAATGGAGCTTGTCTGTGACATTTCGCGACTTCGGGTTTTGTGATTTCAGGACTCCTCTGATGAAGAGTCTTTACTCTTGACTCATCCTACTCTCGGTATCCAAAACTTTGGTATGGAATCTTTATCATTTCTTGACTTCGGGTTTCACAACTTCGGGACTCCTTATGGTGAGAGTCTTTGTCATTCCCATCTCCCAGTATCTGAAATCCTAGTATCCAATACTCCAAGTGATGCGCCTATTTAAGGTTTTCGCATTTCGACACTTTGGGACTCCTGATGATGTGAGTCTTTGACATCTCCATCTCTCGGTAACCGAAATCTCGGTATCCAACACTCCAAGCGATGCCCCTGTTTTGGGTTTTCACATTTCATCACTTTGGGACTCTTGATGATGTGAGTCTCTGACATCTCCATCTCTCGATAACTGAAATCCCAGTATCCAACACTCCGAGTGATGTGCCTTTTTTTGGGTTTTAGGATTTCACATTTCAACACTTCGGGACTCCTTATGATGTGTGTCTCTGACATTTCCATCTCCCGGTAACCGAAATCCCGGTATCAAACACTCCGAGTAATGTTCCTTTTTTTGGGTTTCGGGATTCGCATTACGGCACTTCGGGACTCCTAATGACGATATTCTGTGACATCCCTATCTCCCGGTATCCAAAATTCTGGTAGCCAAAACTTCGAGCGATGTGCCTATTTCACGATTTTGAGGTTTCACATTTTGTGACTTCAAGACTCATGTGTTGGAGAGTCTCGACTCTTGACTTCTCCATCTCCTAGTAACCGAAACTATGAAATGGAGTCTTTGTTGAGGTGATTTTTTAGGGTTTCACATTTCACCTTGCTCGTTAGAGAGAATGTAAGTTCTCTTGGATCCAACGTCGGTCGAACCTCGGGTTCATATATGACGTTCATCGGGAAATCTTCAATGAGATCCATCGCTGCATACTCTGATCTTGTCGAGCTTGCTCTGCAGTGTCTTCCCAAAATACTTCTGGTGCCCGCCTAGCACATCCTTCCTATACTCAGGCCATCATTGTTGTTGTACTTCCCATCAATGAAAGGCATACTCTACCTGTAAAACATGCCAACATGTTCTTCCTCAGTCTTACTAAATATCAATATATCGTCAAGATATACAATTATAAACTTTCCAATGAAATATTTCAAGACTTCGTTCATCAATCTCATGAAATTAATTGGCGCATTCATCAAACCAAACTGCATGACAAGACATTCATACAACCCCTCATTCATCTTGAATGTTGTCTTCCATTCATCACCTTCGCTCATTCTAATATGATGATATCCTCTCTTCAAATAAATTTTTGAAAAAAACTTTGCTCCACTCAAGCAATCCATCAATCATCCATCATGGGTAAAGGAAATTTGTACTTGACGGTGATTTTTTTTATAGCCCTCAAGTCTGTACACATCCTCCATCCACCATCCTTCTTCGGACTTAACACTATTTGCACAATGCATGGACTCAAGATTTCTCTAATCAACCCCTTGTCCATCAAATCCCAGACTTGCTTCTTAACTTATTCATTCTCCTGCGGCATCAATCTATACACTGCTTTGTTTAGAAAACTCACTCCTGGTATAAGGTCGGTGTGATGGATTATACTTCTGATGGGAAACAATGAACAAGGTAAATTGTCCACCACTATATCAGTGAAATTCTCCAACATTTTGATGCAGAAGCATCTCTCCACGTCAGCCATCCAACCAACTAGCCACATTGAGTGCATGCATTCAAGTTGAAGAGAGGCGTAGCCTCATTTGAAATTTGAATTGAATGTAATTTAATGTCTAGGCTGGTGAGCCATAGAATCCATGCCTTTGCACAGGCTGTAGATAAGATAGGCATTTAATGTGTGTATGGCTGAGATCTAGATCCGATTCTGGACTAGACAGCCCATTCAATGCAATTGAATAGGGTAGGTAGGTTGGAGGGAAGAGCTCTAAGAGCCCCCTCAGGTAAAAGAGATTTTCAATATCTCATTTTAGAGTTAGTTAGGATTGAGATGAGAAGAGCCAGAGAGATCTCGAGAACACCTTGTACAAACAGGCATTTGTCAATTTAATATAACAGAGAAGTTTTTCCTGCATGATATTCTGTGTTGTATGGATGTCTGTGAGTGTTCTGCATATGTTGTGAATGTATGCTGTGGTTGTACATTTACAGGTTGTTTTGATTTCAGGTGAAGGTCTTTGAGGCTTCACACCAGAAGGGTGTGACAAAACACTGTGGGTTCTGAGAGCTGTGCACAGAGGATGCACTTCTGAACACTGCAGGGTTTAGACAAAGGCATGCTAAGGCACAAGAGCTGAAATCAACAACTCAGGAGGAAGACCTTTGAGGTTGTTGAACACCTCAGGAGGCAAGGCTGTGTAGGAGAAGACACAATTGCAGATAGAATCTCTTAAGAGTTCTGTAAGGCTTTGCCAAGTGGGCATTGAGCACAGGCACAAGGTGCAGTTGGAAGAACTCTGCTAAGAGTTAGAAGAAGAAACCAAAATCATTGAGGATTCTGTGGAGCTCTGCCAGGTGGGCATTGAGGAGGTGCAAGGAGTTCACAAAAGAAGAACTCTGTTGTGAGTTCAGAAGATATAGAATCACTGAGGATTCTGAGAGCTCTGTCAGGTGGGCATTGAGCAAGTGCATAAGTGCATAGGAGGATAGAACTGCTGGAAGTTCTGAGAAAAGAAGAAACTCTGTCAGGTGGGCATTGAGACTGTGTGCAGGCACAGACAAAATAGAAGAGAACTCTTTGTGTTCTACTACTGGAGGAAGTATCCACTGAAGGATCTTCACTGGGTTGATGAACACCCAGAAGGACTCAGAAAGAGGTTGCTTGAGCAGGAAGCCAGGAAGGCATTATATTCTCCGTCTGTAGGAGAAGGAAGAAGGACAAAATCCCTCAAGGGGTTTGAGTGTTTGAAGAAGCTCAAGATAGATAGCACCAGCGTGTGCGTGAAGAGACTCTGCAAGGAGCGCATAAGTTGAAGAATTCCTCCATGGATTCGAAGATAGAAGCTCAGGAGGAAAAATGGTTTTATAAGTGCAGCAAATATCAGAGTCGAGGAGTTCGCAGAGGAGAAAAGAAGCAAAGGTCGAGGCCTTTGAGGAGTTAAAGTTTTCTCCCAAGTCTGGAAGAAAGCGCGCAATAAGCTCAGGTGAGAGCATAGTCGTCGTCAGATCGGTAGGAGAAGAGATATGGACCGTTGATCTACGTCCAGGAGGATCTCAGGAGAAGCACATAGGAGAAATGATCTGAGCCATCAGATCTAGGGTAGAAATCCCGTCAGCCATTGGATCGGGAGGATATGATCAGAGTTTAGCAGCCGGAGGAGCGTAGCAAGGGAGAATAGATCTGAGCCGTTAGATCTGGTGCAGGATCGTCGACAGTCGTCGGATCTGCAGAAGTTGTGAGGGAGTTAAGTCCTCGTGGACAGGAGGAGAAATCCCGACAAGGGTTCGAGCCATCAGGATATCGACACTCGGTAAATCAGGATACTTGAGGTCGTGAGAATTGGGACATCATAAGTCTCAAAAAACTGGGAGGATCTGGACCATCCATTGGTGGAGACACGTGGCAAAGATCGAGTGATCGTCGACATATTAGCTATCGGGAAATCGAAGTTCCTGAGGTTGAAGGAAATGGGACATCACAAGTCTCGAAATCCCGGAGAGATCAGGACCATCCATCAGAGAAGGGACGCATGGAAATCATCAGTGCCATTGGGAAAAGTCTTGATAAGGAGGATGCCCATTGGTGTTGGGGTCATCGGGATATCGAGGATCCCGGTGACAAGTTGTTGTGCACATTGGAATCGCGAAACGTGATACCCCATTGAGTGGGAGCCAGCTATCAGCAAAACAGAGGAGGAGGAAAATGCCATCGTGAGAGGCCAGCTGTCAGCCAACCGGAGAGTCGGGATTCGAGGAATTGGGAATCCCGTGAGCAAGTTCTCTTTGACATTTGAAACCCCATAGCCCCAACGGGAGACAGGACTATGGTCACGAGGAAAATGGTCATATTGGCCAGAAGCTAGCTAGGAGAGCTAACGTGTGAAGGGCGCGTTGGGATTCGAGGAATCATGAGTCCTGAGGACAATTGCATTTTGACATCGAAAACCATGAAACCCCGAGAAGAGGTTTGACGACGATCACGGGGTAGTGGTCACATGGACTAGGGGTTGAGCCAGGAGGGCTAGCTGATATTTTATAGCGTGTCGGGAATCGGAAGATCGTGGATCCAAAGAGCAAGTGCATTTTAGCATAGCAAAGCCCGAAACCCCGATAGGAACCTATGACTGTGGGCATATGAAGGCAGGGTCACGTGGACCAGCAGCACAGATAGGAGGGGCTGAGGAAAAGGGGCGCGTCGACAAATTGTCCCATCGGTGATCGGGGAATCGAGAGGACAGTGACTCTCGACAGTAAGAAGCTCGAAACCCCAAACCACGATATTGAGTCGGGAAAAGGTCACGGTAAAGAGTAGAATACCGTACAATAAAGGGAAAGGACCTGTGGGTCAGGTTTCAGAGGATTCCATTAGGGAATCTAAAGAGCCGCTTCGGCTCAGAAGGGGATTTTGATCGATCCTGATAGCGAGAGAGTGCGATGGGGGTAAGTTCGAATCTCTACTGCGTCAAGTGGTATCAAAGAGAGAATCTTGCTTGTATATTTCAGGCAGGAAGAGGTAGGAAAGGAAAGCACTCTGATACACATGTCGAGTGGTATCAGAGAGGGATTCTGTTTGTATATTGCAGATAGAAGAGGAAAGAGGAAGACAGAGCACTGGAGGACTCTGTAAGGATTGTTTGCAGGTAGGAATCAATCAAGAATATAGTCAGGGAGACTGTAGGATGAAGCTGGTAGAACTCTTAGTGCAGAGTGACAGCAGCAGGTTTGCTAGGAGAGTGAACAGAGACAGCAAGATGGCTACTGAAGGCCGTAGATATGCTGGAAGAAGAACCTCAGAGCTATGGATCCAAGAGGACATGGATGAAGAGCTCGCATACATAAGGAGAGAATTAGTGAGGCTTGAAATCAAGCTGCGACATGATAAGAATATGGTTCAGGTATGCGAACCAAAGACTAGGGAAAGTCTCGATGATTTTGAAAATGAATTGGGATCAGCTGATGATCTCAAGAAATGCCATGAGGGAAGGGATGAAATTCTAGATTTCCAGGAGGGAAATGAATTGAGATCACTGATGGGTCTCATAGACTGTTAGGAGGACAGCCAGGGAATTTCACATTGCCAGTTGGGCAATGATAAGAGGTCACTGCGGGATCTCGAAGATTGCCAGGTGGGTAGCGGAAGCATCTCAGATTGCCAGGTGGGCAGAGATGAGAATGCGAGACTAGATGAAAGTCTCATGGAATCGGAGGTGAGTTCAATTTAGCAAGGAGTGGTGATGAAGATGGGATCGGTTGATTTCATAGTCTGCCAGGGAAGTAGCGGAAACATCCCATATTTCTAGGTGGGCAGGGATGAGCAGATGAGACCATCTGAGGGTCTCATAAACTCAGAGGTGAGTTGGAATCAGCCCGAGGAGCTGACAGAGTAGGTGAAAGAGATGAAATTAGATCAGTAGGTACAATTGATAGAGGAGGAGGATCTGAAGGATCTTATGATGATTGGGGGAATTGGGATATTCCTACCACTTGCCCAGGAGGAGGCGGAAGTCTGTGTTGCAGATGATTCAGCAACAACAATAGAACAGTTAGCTAAGACTGTCAAGGAAGAATTAGAGCAGACTTTAGAAGCTGCTCAAACGGGAGAAGATAATGAGCATTCTGAGGAATGGCTCAATGACTTCAGCTAGGAAGATGAGGAAGTTGTAGCACTGAAGCTAACATCAGAGGAAGCAGAAGAGGATGATGAGCATTCTAAGGAATGGCTCAATATTTTCAGCAAGGAAGTTGAAAAGACTGCAACAGGGGAGTTTGCAGTAGTAGAAGAAGAAGAAGCAGACAACATTTGATTTTCTGATATGTGGGATCAAATTGAAGCACTAGAAGAGAGGGTGAAAGTGCAGGGCGTACACATCCAACAGCTGAAGTTGGAAGCTGATGAAGGAGGCATGGGAGATCATGGTGATCTGCTCATGTGCCGAAAATTTTTGCAGCTGAGGAGACTGCAAAAACAGGACCAACCATTGGAGCAGATGGATGCAGTGATTGAGGAGATGAGAAGGATGATGTTTAGGTCAGCAGAAAATGCCAGTGAGGAGAGGCTGAGTAGAAAGGAAGCAGCAGTAGTAGCAGCACAGAAGCAGCAGCAGCAACAGAATGGAGCAGATGGGAAGCTCCAGATATTTGTTTGGGATCCAGGAGGATTTCCAACCACTTAGAGGGGAAGCACATGAGCAGGAGCTCATGATTTTGTAGCTGAGGAGTTTGATGCAGGAGCATCTCTCCACGTCAGCCAGCCAGCCAGCCAGCCAGCCACATCGAGTGCGTGCATTCAAGCTGAAGAGAGGCGAAGCCTCATTTGAAATTTGAATTGAATGTAATTTAATGTCTAGGCTAGTGAGCCATTGAAGCCATGCCTTTGCACAAGCTATAGATAAGATAGGCATTTAATGTGTGTATGGCTGAGATCTAGATCCAATTCTGGACTAGACAACCCATTCAATGCAATTGAATAGGGTAGGTAGGTTGGAGGGAAGAGCTCTAAGAGCCCCCTCAAATAAAAGAGATTTTCAAGATCTCATTTTAGAGTTAGTTAGGATTGAGATAAGAAGAGCCAGAGAGAGCTCGAGAACACCTTGTACAAACAGGCATTTGCCAATTTAATATAATAGAGCAGTTTTTCCTGCATGATATTCTGTGTTGTACGGATGTCTGTGAGTGTTATGCATATGTTGTGAATGTATGATGTGGTTGTACATTTGCAGGTTGTTTTGATTTCAGGTGGAGGTCTTTGAGGCTTCACACCAGAAGGGTGTGACAGAAAACTACGGGTTCTAAGAGCTGTGCACAGAGGATTCACTTCTGAACACTGTGGGGTTCACACAAAGGCGTGCTGAGGCACAAGAGCTGAAATCAACAACTCAGGAGGAAGACCTTTGAGGTTGCTGAACACCTCAGGAGCAAGGTTGTGTGGGAGAAGACACAGTTGCAGACAGAATCTCTAAGGAGTTCTGTAAGTCTTTTCCAAGTGGGCATTGAGCACAGGCACAAGGTGCAGTTGGAAGAACTCTGCTAAGATTTATAAGAAGAAACTAGAATCATTGAGGATTCTGTGGAGCTCTACCAGGTGGTCATTGAGCAGGTGCAATGAGTGCACAAAAGAAGAACTCTGTTGTGAGTTTAGAAGAGACAGAATCACTGAGGATTCTGAGAGGTCTGCTAGGTGGGCATTGAGCAAGTGCATAAGTTCACAGGAGGATAGAACTGCTGGAAGTTATGAGAAAAGAAGAAACTCTGCCAGGTGGGCATTGAGACTGTGTGCAGGCACAAACAAAAGAGAAGAGAACTCTTTGAGTTCTTCTATTGGAGGAAGTATCCACTTAAGGATCTTCACTGGGTTGTTGAACACCCAGAAGGACTTAGCAAGAGGTTGCTTGAGCAGGAATCCAGGAAGGCATTATATTCTCTGTCTGTAGGAGAAGGAAGAAGGACAAAATCCCTCAAGGGGTCTGAGTGTTCGAAGAAGCTCAGGATAGATAGCACCAGCGTGTGCGTGAGGAGACTCTGCAAGGAGCACAGAAGTTGAAGAATTCCTCCACGGATTCAAAGACAGAAGCTTAGGAGGAACAATGGTTTTATAAGTGCAGTGAAGCTTAGAGTCGAGGAGTTCGTAGAGGAGAAAAGAAGAAAAGGTCGAGGCCTTTGAGGAGTTAAAGTTTTCTCCCAAGTCTGGGAAGAAAGCACGCAGGAATCTCAGGTGAGAGCACAGTCACCGTCAGATCGGTAGGAGAAGAGATCTGGACCGTTGATCTACGTCCAGGAGGAGCTCAGGAGAAGCACACAGGAGAAATGATCTGAGCCATCAGATCTGGGGAAGAAATCCTGTCAGCCGTTGGATCGGGAGGAGATGATCAGAGTTTAGCAGCCGGAGGAGCGCAGCAAGGGAGAATGGATCTGAGCCATTAGATCTGGTGCAGGATCGCCGACAGCCGTCGGATCTACAGAAATTGCGAGGGAGTTAAGTCCTCATGGACAGGAGGAGAAATCTCGACAAGGGGTGGAGCCATCGGGATATCAACACTCAGGAAATCAGGATTCTCGAGGTCGTGAGAATTGGGACATCATAAGTCTCGAAACACCGAGAAGATCTGGACCGTCCATTGGTGGAGACATGTGGTAGAGATCGAGCGATCATCGACATATTTTCTATCGGGAAATCGGAGTTCCCGAGGTCGAAGGAAACGGGACATCACAAGTCTCGAAATCCTGGAGAGATTGGGACCGTCCATCAGAGAAGGGACGCATGGAAATCATCAGCACCATCAGGAAAAGTCTCGATAAGGAGGACTCCCATCGGTGTTGGGATCATCGGGATATCAAGGATCCCGGTGAAAAGTTGTTGTACACTTTGGAATCGCGAAACGTGATACCCTATTGAGTGGGAGCCAGCTGTCAACACAGCAGAGGAGGAGGACAACGCCATCATGAGAGGCCAGTTTTCAGCCAACCGGAGAGTCGGGATTCGAGGAATCGAGAAGCCCGTGAGCAAGTGCTCTTTGACAGTTGAAACCCCATAGCCCTGACGGGACACAGGACTATGGGCACGGGGAAAATGGTCATATTGGCCAGGAGCTAGCTAGGAGAGCTAACGCGTGAAGGGCGCGTCGAGATTCGAGGAATCGCGAGTCCTGAGGACCATTGCATTTTGACATCGGAAACCCTGAAACCCCGACAAGAGGTTTGACGATGATCACGGGGTAGTGGTCATGTGGACCAGGTGCTGATCCAGGAGGGCTAGCTGATATTTTATAGCGTCTCGGGTATTGGAGGATCACGAATCCAAAGAGCAAGTGCATTTTAGCATAACAAAGCCTGAAACCCCGATAGGAACCTATGACTATGGGCATATGAAGGCAGGGTCACGTGGACCAGTAGCACAGATAGGAGGGGATGATGAAAAGGGGCACGTCAACAAATTGTCCCATCGGTGATCGGGGAATCGAGAGGACAATGACTCTCGACAACAGGAAGCTCGAAACCCCGAACCCCGATATTGAGTCAAGAAAAGGTCACGGTAAGGAGTAGAAGACCGTAGAATAAAGTGAAAGGACTTGTGGGTCGGGTTTTAGCAGAGGATTCCAGCAGGGAATCTAAAGAGCCACTTCGGCTCAGAAGGGGATTTTGATTGATCTTGAGAGCAGGAGAGCGCGACGGGGGTAAGGTCGCGTCTTTACTGCATCACATTTCCTGAATCTACTCAGGTAGATCATCTATTGAGGTACTAGTCAGGATCACTCTAGGTTTTCTCACCACAAAAAACTGCATTTCTTCATATTTCTTGACTTCATCTAGAATATCCTTCCCACTCATGAGAAGTATAGTATTTATTGTTTCTTATTTCACCTTCTTTTCTTCAATTGGAAGAAACATATGCATCCTACCATTCTTCTCCAAGGTGTATGTGTTCTTTCTTCCGTCATGAACAACATTCATGTCATATTTCCATGACCTCCCCAACAAAAGATGACAGACATCCATGGGAATAACATCACATAATATCTCATCTCTATATCCCCCTATCCTGAATTCAACTAAACATTTTTTAGTGACAATTACCTGATGTCAATTTTGCAACCAAGAAACCTTGTATGGGCTTGGATGTGCAATTGTTTCCAATTCCATCTTCTCCACCATTTCTATGGATACTGTATTATCTATGATTCTAGTTTCAACTATCACCTTTCATACCCTATCCTTGGTCTTGTAAGAAGTTATTAACAAACTGTTCCTCTAGATTGTATTCTCCATCTCTTTCTCTGGCTTCAAGAGAATTTTCCTCATCATTAAGGATCTCCCGCCTTTTGCATCTTCTACCTCAACATTTCACATTTTCACTTATGAAATGTGAGCTTCACCTCCTCCATCTCTTTTTTTATCGATACATTCAAAATATTTGTGTCCTATCTTTCCACAGACAAAACACTTTATTTCACCTCCTCTGCCTCTTCCTCTTCCTCTTCCTCTGGCTCAAGTAAAAGTGTTCCTATTGGCATACTGTCCTCCTTGTGAGCTTCCCCCCCTTTCTGGGTGGTTATGAGGATTATTTTCTTCATATTTTGGCTTCTGTACTCTATCCTGGACAATTTCTTTGCCTCTTCTCTGACTTCTACCTCTGCCCCTTTGACCTTGCTTTCAGGCCAATTTTACTTTTTCCTTTGAAGAAATTTGATAAGAATCTTCCACATTTCTGATTGTCACCATGATCATCTCATCTTGAATTTCATATCTCAAGCCATTCATGTATCTAGCAACTTTTTCATCATCACTCTTGCAATGACTAGCTCTAATGTCGAGTCTGTAAAATTCTTCATTGTATTCCTTCATTGTCATCCCTTTCTCTCTCAAATTCTACATTCTTCGAAACAAATTAATTTGGTAATCTCTGGGTATAAACTTGGATTTCATTTTTTCTACCATCCTAACCCAGATTTTTATTCTTTGTTTGCCTTTGCAATGCTTGTCATCCTGCAGTTCATCCCACCATAGTGTTGCATGCCCTTTCAGTCTAGTGACTGCATGTTTTACTTTCTTATCTTCTTCGATATCCTCATAGTTGAAGTATTTACCTAGATCTATAAACCAATCTAACATCTCCTCAATGTCTAATTTGCCTTCATACATCGGTATGTCATTTTTTTCTCTGGATCCTATTCTTGCAACAACTTTGAATAGACGTTCCTCTGCAACATCTTCGGCTACAACTTCTTCTTTGGCTCTAGCTTTGTTTTCACTTTTGGCCTCACTGATATCTCCAGTATCAGGTGTTCGCCTCTGTGTTGTCTCCATAGATTCCAATTGAGCACAAAGTTCTCTCATTTCACTTTCCACGACTGGATCGGGCATGGGTCTATCTTGACATCGTCTTGGAGAAATTATTTCAATCTTTCCACACAAATTCAAATCACAACCATCCTATGTCTTCCATCTATAGAAAACAAAAGTTGTATGCTAAGCTCTGATACTACCTCACGCAGCACCCCTACCTCAGCAGGGTTTGCGTGAGCTCTTGGTCTTTGGATATTTCTATATCTTTTAGCTGAAATGGCTCTTTAGTTCCCACTGGAACCTTTAATGCATATAATACCACATGTCCTTCTTCGAAGTTACGTCTGCGTGAACAAGCACTAGGTGAAAACCTCCACTCCACATGACCACTCAGCATGACCACTGAATTAAACCGAAAGGTGCTTCAGATTTCGAGACTTCACGATTTTATATTGTGAGTCCCTCCTGACTCCTTCGATTCCCAAAACCCCAAAAAGGGATAACGATTCTTTAGCTCCTCCCTTATGCTTCTGACGTATGACCTCCAACCAAGTCCTAGAGCTTCACCTCTGAGCACGTTGGGATTTCGTGACTTGTGAATTCGAGATGCAACTCTTCTCCTTTTCCCGAAGTCCAAACTCACGACTTCCTCTCCATAGATCAACGGTCCTGAACCTCCTAATATTTGACGGTCCAAATCGCATCGGGATTTCATGTATCGGGGATTCCCGAAAACAACTTCCTCCACACTTTTGACTTCCGAATTGCTGAAATTCAAAGAGCCAAACCAACGACTCTCGTTGATTCAGATATGATGTTTTTTAATCCTCTCTAACTTTCAAGTGTTTAAAGAAACTCATCCTTATCCTCTCCATTGATCCACTGGATCCAATGGTCCACAAAAAATATGCATTTCTCCCTCTGAGAAACTCAACCGTCTGTTCAAGTTCTCAAAGATTTCTGGCCAAATAATTCGACGTTCTTCTTCCTGAGCTTGGTTTTTGCAAAGTGACTTCGACCCTCATCCTTCCTTTCAACATTCCAAGACTATATCCCTCCTGAGCTTGATTCTGGCTGTAAACTCAAGGATTCCAAGGGATTCTTTTGCACACACTCCTTGTGGCTTCACGATAATCTCTGATTATCTGAAATCTTACAACTCTACACACTCCTTACCAAAATAGTTCTTCAACCACACACTTGGTTGGAAAAGTCTAAGTATTCAACCTATCCTGTGCACACCTTTCATGACTCTATGTTATACTTGCACTTATGTTGGTATGAGGACAATTGTATCTCTCCTTAGATTTTCTGAGGTAAAACTCAGAATCTCGTCAATGCACTCCTTGCGGACCTTCACTGCACTCCTTACAGGAATTCTCAGGAAGAGAAGCAATTGAAACTCATACTCTCCCTCTCATAGACTTCATACATTCAACGTGAAATCATACACAGAAAAGCATTGAAACAAATGCATAACAGAGAATATAAGCAAACTGTAAACATACCATTCAATAGATGAAAACAATATTCATAACAACACCATGAAATTGAGTCAAATAATTCTTTATATTAACTCAAGTGCTTCTATACATGGGTTCTATAGAAATATGTATCTGCTTATAAAACTTCTACAGTCTCTTTTCTTCTCTACTCTCCTATTTTCTTGATCTACAACTCTACTCTTACAATGAGAATAATGATACAATACAATACATACGAGGGAGATTTCATGAGTTTTCCCTTCTACAAACTCAAGCTATCTAATTGAATTAAAGTCTACATCTACTTTACATTCATTACATTAATTGTTTACAACCGATAGATGAGAGCAACCACTCAAGATATGCATTACAATTTCCAAAACATTTAAGAGCACTTATGTCTCTCTAGATATTACATTAATGTTCCATCCTTTTGAAATTCAAAATATCTTCAAAATGTATGATGGTGCATATCGATTTGTCCTCCGCTTTGTGCTTTCTTGCGATGCTCCTGCATCACCCTTGCCTCTTATTTATACTTTCATGTAGCTTCCTCAAGGGGTTACCTTCTAACCATCTTAACCCACTTTCCTTATTTTAGGGCTAACCCACTTCTAACCACTTGTCCACTTAACTTGACCACTTTCCAAAAATAGTAAGTTCTCCACTAACTTTATTATTTAAATAATTTCTTTTGCAACCACTTTGACCTATCCATAAATAGTAAATTCTCCACTATCTTTTTTATTTAAATAATTTCTTCTTTGCACCCACTTTAAATTCTTTGACCTTTTAGGGGCTTCTAGATAACTCATAAGGGTTCTCCAACTTCACATGGCCATAACTCTCTAACTTTGAGGAGTTATGTGGCATTCTACATACCACTGGAAATGGCATGACATGTACTATCCACATAGAATAGTATTACCTTCAAATATATTAAAACTCATACCATTATACATAAAAAATAAAAATAAAAAACTTGGGTCCATTATGCAAACCTTTGTTCTACCTTAATTTTCTACCAAAATTCTTCAAGGGTTGACATCAATGACAACCAACCAAAATAATCAACATGTAGTTGTACGTTCGAAAACCACTCACATTTGCATGTTTGTATTCCTTATAGTTGTGCACATGGGCACGGTCATTTCTAAAACAATCGTGCCCATGTTAAACCCTCCCCTGTGTGGCTGAAACTTGTAATTCCACACACATAGGCACGGGTTACATTGATACAACAACGCACTATACAAGGCTTTATAAATTAAACCCGTGCATATATGTGCAGGGATCACATGATTTCCCATGTGGACCCACCATCCCACCCCCAAAAATGGTTGTACAACCCCCTACCCTCCCAAAAACATGCCTACACTATCCATGATGTTTTGATGGTTTACCTGGGTCTCTCGCTACTCGAATCTGGCCTCACCTACTCTCTCATGGATCATAAAATTCCACATTGGAAGCCCTCAGACCTCCATAGTAGAAAGTAAAAATGAGGTGGTTATCTGGGCCCCATGCCCTTATATACTCATGTTTTCCCAACTTCCTCACATCCATTTGGGAGCATTCAAGCTGCGTTGCTCACACCATTCACACCTACAAGATCTATATTCCCTCACCTTCACAACGGTATTCTCGGATTCTCATTTTAGTCTAGATCCCCAGGGACCCCTTTTGGGCACCCCAAGTGCAGGTGTGCATCCCCTATCCACATTTCATTCTCACACATCTTTTATATATATGTTTTATTTCCAAAATATGTTTCACGTCAGGCATTTTTTTAAATGTCCTGGTCCTCACCCACACTTCCCTTCATGATGTCAGTCATGGAATCTCGTGGCTCCTCCAAGTATATATTCCAAACTAGCATACCACTCAACCCTCTGCTCACACTTTTATCTCCCAATCATACCCCCTTAAAGTCATCCTCAGGTTCCCCATACCCATCTCTATGGTACCATCACCTCCATTTCATTCAGGTACTTTCATTCAGTATCTCTCTCACCTCCATGATTTGTCCCACATATATTTACCCTTGGCATATTGACACTCATGTTGTTTTACTCATTAGCCTTGGGAGTCCTGGTAGTGTTATACCCTAGTGCAAGAACCTCATACTTCTTCCTCATCATCATACTAACCACCCCATTATGGACTCCCATGTTATGATTTTTGGTTACATTCAATGCACCTATGAATTATCATTAACTCTTTGTATCATCCAACATCCATTGCTCGTCTGTAATATCATTCCCCATTCATATACTTAGTATAGAAACTAATCAATGGGGCCCCAACCCTCCACCAATATCTACTTTTGTCCTCTATAAGCCAATCCATACTTCACTGGGGCACCTGTTTCTATACATGTATTTTCAACCCCATTACAAGGGAATTTCTAGAATCTCATATATTCCAGACATTGTTCATGATTATCACCCCATTTACTAGTACCAATACAGTTTTTGAAACCATTTTTATCAACCAGATATACATAATCACTTTTCTCCTTATTCTATCCTTACCTTTTGTGTCGACATCAACAAATTTCCAGAAAAGTGACAGTATCTTGGCTCTCATTCCATTGACAATGAATATCCTTGGATGACATAGAGAGAGTCCTAATTGTTTTATGATGTCATTGATCCCTATGAAATTTGACTCCATCACAATCTCATGTTATGGTGGATCTTAATTTTCAACCATTACAGTTTTCAGTAGCAGTTGAATACCTCTAAATTTTTTATTCGATCAATGCCTCTGATTCCTTCACCACTCAATTCAGATCCAATTCCATCATCAAAATCATCACCTATTGTTTTTAACGCCCCATAGGGTGCTACAGATATCTACTTCATTGGCAAGTTCAATTACTGTTATCTCTTTATGGTTTCATGATACAAGCATGGGGAATGTCTGCCTCATTTGTACACACACTTTTTGTTTTTCTAGCATACTTTGTACTGATCTTCTGTCCCCTCTCCCTCTGACAGATGTCTCTCACAACCCCTCACGTTCAAGTTTTCTCACTTTCTACACAATGTCGTCATCACCAAAATAAAATATGATGTATTTTGGATATACATATGATCCTAACCTTACACATCAGGGGACATCTCTTATCACTGAAAAATGGCTCGCCACAAATACAGACAATGGATGAAGAAATAGTTAATAGAAACACAACATACTACCAATATTCATGGAAGTATTACACTCAGCTTGGAAAGACAACCATAAAACTATGTAAAATTGGTTCTGGAAATTCATGCACATTCAACAAAAGAAGCACGTGTAGATCTATGTGGGATAACATTGTGTACGATGTGTATAGTACACGAAGCACGCGAATGACAGTTGAAGGACCCACACAGATGCAAAAATGATGCATTGATGAGTTTGGCTCAACCACTTTTTGGATGAAGGGGAACTCTCCCATACCCAAAATATCCCCCAAATGTCTCCTTGCAATCACTAAAAAGGATGGGAGGTACCTCCAAGGGCCTCCCATTCACATCTGGAGCTAGTTAAGAAAAAAATTTCCATCCTCCTATAACTAAAGAGATATTCTATGCAAAAACGAAGAAGGATTTGAGTATTGTTATGTTGCTCATTTTTAGCTTTGGGAAGCCATATTCCTCTTAGAAATATTTTGGGAATCCATAGAAAGTGTTAGGACTCTCTCCTCTTGAGTAGTCCATCACTCTTTTATTCACCATTTTCTTTTGTTAGCCATTGATAGTAGAAAGAAGACTTTGTACTTGAGGACTCCAGATCCTTCCTAATGAGGAAGAGGGGACTCATAAGTTACCATATTTCTCCAAGGCGTATCAATTCAAAGATCATTTTACTTGGTACATATATATTTTGTTTTCTTTGTGCATTCATTTCAATTTATTACTTGCTTAGTTTAGATTTATTTCATTGTTGTTTATTTATTGTTCCTTTTTGCTAGTTGTTCCAGTAACCAACTAACTCTTTATTGTGATTTCTGGATAGCCTAACTAGATAGTTAAGGGATCTCCTTTTTCTCACCCTCGTGACAAAAGGATCCCAACATCCATTATTGTCAAAGGGGGAGAGATTTATCAGATGCATTGAGAGAGATTTAGATGCTTGGAGAGAGAGTATAGAGGCATGATTCCATGGGGAGTGATGATCACAGGGGATGCATGAGCAATATGAATTTAGTGTTTCAATAGAGTGTTTCCATCAATGCCAAAGGGGGGTATTGATGATTAATTGGGTTCATTTTCATTGATTTTAACCCTTGAAGAAATTTCGGTAGAAAATTATGGTAGCCCCAACAATATGGTTAAGGTACTTAGGTTTGTTTGAGGTATAAAGGTATGAATATCAATGTATTTGTAGTAAATACTATTCTAGATGGATAGTACATGTCATGCCATTTCTGGTAATATGTGGAACATCACATAACTCCTCACGGTTAGATATTTATGGCCTAGTGAAGTTGGAGAACCCTCATGAGTTATCTAGAAGGTCAAAGAAGTCAATTTATTCCATAAACTCCTAGAAGAAGTTTACTATTCAAAGTGGCTGTAACTAGGAGTTAATCATGAGTTACATTGTTTCAAAAAGAAAATAATTAAAAATAAATTAGTTGCAACTAGAAGTGGTGAGTATACTATTTGTGTATAAATTGGTTGTAAGTGGAAAAAGTGGTTAGAAGTGGGTTATTCGTAAAAGAAGGAAGTTGGGTAAAGTTAGTTATAAGGTAACCCGTTGAGGAAGATAATTGGAGAGTATAAATAAGAGAGCAAGGGTCTCCTATTATAACCTATTGAGAACATTAAATATCTATTATTTGTGAAACTTTTATTGCAAGTACTCATTGATACATCTGAAGTTACACAAGTTTGAGGTAGAAAAGGAGGGTTGATGATGAAAGTTTTGGAGTTGCAGAATTACTGAAAAAAACCCTAGTTTTTTAGGTGTACACAGGTTGCAGTGGAGGAAGTCACGTACATACACAGGATGTAGTGGATGAGGGTGCTTATATACATGGGCTGAAGAAGAGGAGGTCACGTACAGTTGGGAAAAATCCATGAAAGCTTGAGTAGATGAGGATGTCAGGTTCTCAAAGCCTGAAAGCAAGTTCCTGGGAAGGTCTACAATGATCAAGTACAACACATCTATCTACAGGTTCAAAAGGTATGTCATATTCTTATGTTTATTTTGGATTTTGTTGTCTACATGAAATATGGTTATGGGAGTTTGAATATTTTCTTTAGAGAGGTTATTGGTTATATGAGACTTATTCTATGAGCTAGATCTATAGAAATACAACACCGGTATATCTGGTATTCATTATTGCTATGTCTTGTTGGGTTGAGTGTTGAGGCATATCTTGTATTTCTTAGTACATGGTTGAGGGTTTTTGGTTGTGAAGTGTTGGTGAAGTTGTTGTTGTATTTTGAGGCTACATATCAGTGAGGGTTTGATGTCTAGTCAATGTGAGGGTTTATTACACATGATTATGATTGTATTCACATGTATGGCACATGAATAGAGAGACATAGATACACAGTTATAGATTGGATATAGTGATAGGTTGTAGGTGGATGTGATAGAGGTAGTGAAGGTTTGGAGGGATGGAATTTTTTGAGTTTTAGAAAGCTGAAAAACCTAGCTTTATAAAGGTGTACGCAGGCTACAATATATACAGGTTTTGTACATATTCAAGCTGCAATATAGATATGTTGCATACATACACATGTTGCAACATATACAGGTCATGTTTATGTTGGTATTTGTTGGTACAATATTATTGGTACATGTTGATTATAGATTATTGGTACAAGTTGGTTACAGTTTATTAGCATAGATTGGTATAGGTTTATAGTGGTATATCTCACAGTGATAATGTGGCAGTGGTTTCATCATTTATTTGACACTTTTTATATAGGACGGTTGGATGGGGCAAGGATAGGTGGTTGTAGCCATCTTTCATTTGTAGCTGGAGAACATAGGGGGTTGTAGCCTCCTTCTAGTTGTAGCTAGAGAAATGGGGAGTTGGATATTACCTCAGGTTGTATCCTAAAAATATAGGGGGTTGAATCCTCCTTCTAGTTGCATTTGGAGAACAAAGGAAGATGGCTCTTCCAATGAATGTAATTCTTAAAGACATATAAGAAAAATCATTTTGTGGTTTTCTCTCGCATTGGGTTTCCACATAAAAATACTGGTGTATTGTGTATGTGTATGATTTCTCATTGTTCATGGTTTATTTATTCTACACTTGTTGAATACTAATGGTAAATTGATCATAAACATAAACATCACTTATATACTATGGTTGAAAAGGATTAAAAATATCTATTATTGATTCACCCCCCTTATTAGTAATCCAACAACACATGAATATATGTGTGTGTGGTTTAAATATTATTTACCTTTTGCATGTGGGATAAAGTCTCATACAAAAATAAATAAAAAAGTTCCCAACATTTGAGTGTCGAACTCATCAACTCTCAAGCATGCCCAGGGGAAGGAGTGCCAAGGTAAGTCCAAGTTTCGTCACAAAAAAGAATGCACCACCAAACTTCCAAATGCCAATGCTAAGAGCTCATTGCCCGAAATCATCCACATGTCACTTCTTGTTCAAAATATTGGCTTGTCCGTGGGGCTTCTCTTGTCATCCTTATTATATTGTGGTCATCCAAAGAAAGGATCGAGAACGTTAGTGCTCAAACTACTTCTTATATTGTGGTCATCCAAAGAAAGGATCGAGAACATTAGTGCTCGAACTAGAAGGCGCACATGAGGAAGTATATATATCTCATAGGTCTATAGTATTTTCATTACTCATTGATGAATGCCATATAACTAGGTGTATAAAAACATTATTTTATGTTTCTACCTATTTCATGTGAGATCTTTCCACCTTGTAAAAAACCAAAATTCGCCAGCAAGTGTCAAAGCACACGCCAAGTAAATATTATAGGTACAACCACGTGTCAAGGAAAGTGCCCACCAGAGTGTCCATGAATTAAATATATTTTGTACAACATGTCAAAGGTTCAAGTTTTCATTAATGAGTGTGATCATGATTGTATTTTAAAGTCTCCAATTTACCTATTTTTTGGCATACATCTAGCTACAAGAGAAGGGGAATCCCATCATTGATTTCTAAATTATCATTGACAAAATGCATACACATTATTTGGAGTCCATTTGAATTTTCAATTGGGACAAGAAATTGAATATTCTTTTGGATGCAATATGGAGAGTTCATAAAAGCGCTAAGTGAAAATCGACAAACTACATTGATTTCGGGTGCAAAATGGTTTAAAAAAACCACTCTTTTCTCAACCCAAAATTTTCAATACTTTTGATTGTTGTGGTGTTCTACACTATCACTAGTATGATGAAAATTAAATTTAATACTTTTTCCTTTTTCAATCATTCGACTTCTCACTTATAGATCCAGTTGTGAAATTTTTTTTCTTGGTAGAGGGTTTTGAATTTAAAAAAGATTGGGAACATTTTTGCGTACATAATTAGATTGGAAGATTGGTAAATAGGTTCTCCATAGGGAGTTTTTTTTTTGGAATAAGTTTTTATCTCTCCAACAAGCCTTATCTTCATCAGTGAAGCATCAATTCTAGATTCGATGGAGGAATAATAACATCATATCTTTACCTAGCATTTTCGAGCCATCATTTCTAGTCAGAGTTATTTGTTTTCTTTTGTTAAATCAACTACGGATTGAAAACAAAGGATAAACATCAATATTAAATTAATATCAACATTTCCAGGATAAAATTTTTCCAAATACAACTTCAATTGTTCCATATTCGATGGAGGAAAATAAGGCAATACTTCCTGATCTTTTGCCACAAATCATAGATTCCATTTATTTTTGGTTTAGTGATAGATTTTATTCCCTAAAGTTCATAACAACTTAGATATTGTAATATTCTATAAATTATAGGATTCTAAATGTAGTAGAGAGGTTGGACCTATGGAGCTCAGTCCTAAGTATGATGAATTTGGTATTAAATTCATATCTTTTGTATTTGGGAAAATATAGACTTATGCATATGTTACATTATTAAAGAATATTTTTTCACTTGATTTCAAAATTGTGTTCCTGTGTTCTATAATACAATTTTTCTTCTTACTTAAATGAAATTATTTTGATGAAGCATTCATTAGTAGTATTTTTTTCATGGATTCCTAAGCAGTAAAGCATTTGTTGTAATTTCCCATACCTCACAAGTTTCTTTTATGCATTTGTATTCATAATTGGAGAGAATTTATTATTATTGGATCTTCATTTGTATTGATTGATCATCCTATGAGATTAATATATTCATATATATGTGTGTGTGTGTGTGTGTGTGTGTGTGTGTGTGTGTGTTTCTCATTTCTTCCCTCTTTCACCATTTTATCCTACGTTTCTAAGAATAAAGTTCACTTACCTTTAGTCCATGAATGTATTGTATTAGTATGTGAGATTCCTTTGATATTATATCCCAGTCTTATTCTACTTGATCCACCATCCCAACCAAACAAAAAATTATATTTCAAGATGTGTTATGAATAGTTCTAATCAAGTATTAGAACATTTATAGTTCTAACAGGATCTAAGATTCCCCACAAAATAACTCTATTCCTCTACTTGGTCCTCGCCTAATCCCAACACTTCTGCCAATTTCCATTAAATCCAACTTGCGATATCAAGAACCTACACCTATGCATCCCAAAGAGAGAAAATACCTTGATTTTGAAGGACAGACACTAGATGCTCAAATAATTTAAAGACATTTTCTACATGAACCCATGGGTCCTCCTCAATTCACACACTTTTTTCATTTTCGATATGCCACATAGTCCAGTATCTAATGAGAGGAAAATATTCACCCGAATTTTGATACTCACAACAATACTGAGAGGGGGGGTGAACAATATTGCATTAAGCTTCTATATTTTTCTTTCCTTTCAACCAGTTAAGTTATTTAGAAATGGGCACTTAATCACGGATACAATCAAAAATAAAAATAGTCATCTAAGATATTTAGAAGTGAACACTTAATGACATAGACAAGAAGAAATCAAATCAACAAAGTGAACATAGTACACAAATATTTTTATGTGGAAACCCAATGCGGTAAAAAACCACATGACATCTTTATGTTCTTCTGCAAGCACCAACTTACAAGTTATAAATTTTTATCTCAACAAGCACCCGCCTATTGCAGAAAATGTGGACACCAATCCTATCATGCACAAACCTACCATAGATAATGAGAGCACCAATCCTCTCAGGAACCAACCTATTACAAAAAAAGGGACACCAATCCTTAGTGAGCTTCGACTCACCCTAGCACCACCCTACCACCTTAAACTCAGGAAAAAATGTTACATCACTAAATCTTTCAGCACATCCTGAAAATTTTACATTTTTGTTCATATGAAATGTTATAGTATCATCTTCCACTTCACTTCATGCACACATCCATGATTATATAACTTCCATACTTATACTTATTTTCCTAAGTTCACCTTCCTGTATGGGGATGTGTAACAATTACAATGTGGACAAACTTTGACCACATCAAAATCCTATCAATTACGATTTTGTCTAAATAAAATATGATGGTTATATTGTGGAGAAACTTTGACCATATCAAAATCCTGTCAATGTAACACCTTGTTTCCCCTAGTTTGTAAATATAACTCTATTGGTCAAGAGACTATGGAAAACTCAATATGTGTGAATGTTTGATTTGATGGACCTTTGTATAAAAGGTCAATGAATGTAAATTAAGTTATCTAATAGAAAATGGATAAGTGTTGCATGACTGCTGAAAGGGGGGTGTACTAAGAAAGACCATGCATGGTATGAAAAGAGATGGTGAAGGGGACCAAGAATGGTTTCATTAACCTTAACCAAACTAGTACCTTACTAGATTTAAATTGCTCAGGGCTAGAACAATCCTCTGATCCAGAAATGAATTACAGTCAGGCTGGTAGGTGGGAAGACCTACTCAAGAGTTAATAAGGGGATGGGGAAGAGCACCCATATGTTAGGCTTCCAGACCTAACCATGGACTCAGAATTCAATCCACACACAAACTTGCTGAGACAAGAAAGAAATAAAGGTGTGGTAGGCAGAGGAAGATGCACGAAGAGTGCAAAGACGGGAAGCTAATCTCCAGGGTTCAAGGAAGAACGAGGAGATAAGCGTTTTGGTCGCAGGAAATGGCTGAGAAGGTTATGATACAAGATGATAAATGAGGTCAATCCTCCTTGCTTGGTATCGTGTAAACCATTTCGAAGGTCCCGTGGGAGAAGGAGAGTAACCTTTGTCCCTATCTATTTCTGTTTCAGAAGAATACATTCAATCTAAAAGCATCGTGGTCTATCTTGGGGGTGGCTAGTGGTAAATCCATTAGGAGTGAATGAGCCTATGGTTGGGTGGAAACGAGAACCCCTTCCAACAGTCATGTCACGTTATCTAGTTTTGATAAGTGCTTTCATACTCTATGCATTGAATTGGGAATTAATGATTATATGCATGTATTTACATATCTATAAATGGTTTTTGTATTGAAATGGTTAAGTTATGTGTATACGTTGGCTTCCTTGAGAACTTGTGCTTCTGCTTTTCCAGTATGCTCCAGTTTAACCCTCGAAGGAGTTTTCCCAAGGAGCTACCTCATAGTCCAGAGTCAAAGAAATTCTCTTGGCACTACTACCATCTTGGTAATCCCACGGGTTTACCCCACCCTATTTCAGAACTTAAAGTTCTACGAGATAGGAAGGCATTTCCTTCAAACTAGTAGCCTGAGAGACCTTAAACTCGTGCCCATGGCCTTGACCAAAACTTGAGAAAGAATAGATCTCATAGACCAAGAGTCATCAAAAGGTCCATGTGACCTAGGTCTAGGAACCCTGCACTAAGAATGAAAGGAGCTAGCTCATGATGGTTTAAGAGTTTCAGGAACTCGAATCCCTGGGATATCAAACTTCACGATAGTCAAAATTACCCGAACTCCCAGAGTAAAAAGAGTCGTAGATAAATCAAGAACCTGACAGAGGAGATGAATGCGAGTTGTTCATCGGAAGGATAACTGATCTTAGTCATCATATTGACTTAAAGATCCACTGGAGTTAATGGATCAAACAACAACCATTCAATTATATCGATGGTTGGGAATCATTGCAAAGCACAAAGGTGAAATTAATGGATGTGCTAGTTCACGACACACAATCAACCAACTTCATTTATCTCATCAGGGTGGAGGATGAATGACCATGATTAAACAAAGTTGAGTGGGCACTTTTCAGATTGCAGAGATTGAAATCTCTGATAAAGAGTGAGCACGTTGGGGTCCTGCAATCACTATGAACCATCGATTTGTGAACAAATTGGTATTGGTCGGATCTCGACTGTGAGATCTAAGGGATGTTGAAAGACGATCAGATTGGAGTGATAAGGCATAGTGATGCCATCCATGGTGACATGTACTTAAGCTTGATGAGCCATGTGCCACCTGGATTCATGCGTATCACATACCCTAGAGCCCTTGGAACGTGACACTGTCATCCCGTGTGAGGGTACGTGTTACCCCTAACCCATCTATGTGTTAGCCCCTGGTACGTTCCCACCTAGCCAACATGGTTGGTGAAGGGACCCAAAGTTATGAAGTGTCGTAGTAGATCCTAGTCATTGGAACAGGGAGGCATATGGTAGTATATTGTTAACTCTAGAGCATAGCCACTCTGAAGGAAATGAAGTGTGGTGCCTAGAAAATCCCTGAATCCTGAAGTAACAGATTAGATCTGAGTCATCCTTTGGTAAGGAAAGGTGTCGCCAACTCCAACACTCTGGAGCAGAAGTACTCCAAAAGAGTTGAAGAGTGGAGGGTTGAAAACTCATGAAGGTCAAAGAGTCAAAGTTCATCGTGATCGTTGAATAGAGAAGGATGTGTGTCAAAAGATTCGACACTCCGAAATGATTTGAATCTGGGGGTTTTCATGTGTGAAGAATCGAGAACTGTCGAATCCTGAAGTCCCAATGTGAATCAAGGCTATCAAATTCTCTGAGGACATGTGGCATCATATTATGAACTTCAGAGATTTTCTACTCCATAGGATTCACATGGGGTTTGTCTTGGCACCTGTTGTCCTGGATTTTGGTCATATCCCATGGTCATATGAAAGTGTAGATGGAGGGAAGGGGCTAGGCTTGGAATTCAAATCTGAAGGCTGAACGCCGAATTCCCTGTTAACCTGTGAGTTAGCCAAATACCAAGTCTAGTCGTTGGATTTGTTGGTGGATGGATTTCCGCCATAGAATTAAGAACACTCAAATTTCTAGGATATCATAGAACTCAGGGAGAATCATATTGAGTCAGACGCACATGAAAGCCAAATGGCCTCGACCTATGAACACCCGAGGAACTTGGGAGAGGTATATCTTTCGTCTATGAGCTCGGTTCTGAGCATGGAGACTATGGCTGGAAATCTCTGGATGAGCAGACTGGGATAGAGACCCCAAATGGAGGTCTTGATTTCTTAAGAAGAATGAAATATTGATGCCCCACCATGGGTTTGTTAAAAATTGGTATCAAAGCATGGTTACAACACTTGGCCTTCTTGGGCTCATGGATAAGTCGCTTAAAAATCATTTTCAAAGAAAATATTAAGGGTGATGCCCTACCTTACCTATTTCCTAAAGAGTCTGGTTAAACTATTACTAAAGAAAACAATGAAAAATTTATAATGTGTGTGTGTATTTAAGAAACATGAACTATGTGTTGTTCATGAACTAATAGACTATTAGCTAACAAAAAGTGTTTTGTCATCACTCCAATAATCAGTGAATCACGGGAAATCACATGCATAAAGGATGGTGATGCGCCATGAAGTGGGGGATGGATCTCACAATAGAGACAAAGAGTCTAATGAGAGGAGGGAGGTGGAGACCCCTATGGATCTAGTTGAAATTGTAAGGATCCTTGTGGGCAAATTACAGAGTTGCAAGGATGATAACGAGAGATTGATAAAGGATCAATAAAAACAAATGGAAATCAATGCAATATTGCTGCAGAGATTATCTGATATATAGAGGCAGCAAAAGCATGGACCTGGAACCAGTCATTTGTACCGAAGACATACGAAGAGGTGTCAAAGTCCACCTAAAATAAAATAAAAACGTGTTCCCATAAGTGGCCACACAGGGAGAAGTACCTCAAGGAAGGCCCACCATGAAGGTGGGGGATGTTCATTGGGAGAGTCCTCTCGAAAGGAAACCGACAACTCTAAGGGATATTCTAGTATCAAAACTAGCTCACATCCTTAGAAGAAAGGAAAGAAGCGAAAGCATTCCAAAAGTCATGACCCTAAAGAGTTCAAGAAAGCCAAACCACCCTCTTTTGATGCGGAAATTAAGAAAGGGGAATAGGAAAAATCTTGGCTTCTTGGTTTAAATAAGTACTTCAGAGTCCATGACTACTCTAAAAACTTGAAGGCACGAATAGCCATCTTCAACCTGAATGGGAAGGCTTCCATTTGGTGGGAAGATACTAGGAATGTGAAAGGAATCCATGAGAAGTACTTATCATGGAAGCAACTTGAGAAATTAAGGATTGAATTAAGGTATGGATACCATCAAGTCCGAATCAAGGATGAAGACATCCACAAAAAAACCTTCAGGACCAGATATGGTCACTAGGAATTTGTGGTGGTGCCATTTGGATTAACCAATGCCCCCGCCACTTTTGTGTGCTTGATGAAAAACATACTCAACAAATTCCTAGACAGATTTGTATTGGTTTTCATTGATGATATATTAATCTACTCCAAGAATAGAGAGGTCATGAATAACATCTTAGACTTGTACTTCATGTACTAATAGAGCATCAACTCTACGCTAAGTTTAGAAAGTGTGACTTTTTCCAGAAGAAAGTACATTACTTGGGCCATGTTATTTCTAAAAAGGGGTGGCAGTAGACCCTAACAAGATCAGATCTATTATGGAATGGCCTACCCCAAAGGATATATCTAATATCAGATACTTTATGGGATTAGAAAGATATTATAGAAGGTTCATAAAGGGATTTTCCAAGATTGGTTGTCCAATCGCCGTCCTCCAGAAAAAAAGGGGTTAAATTCACTTGGACATCAGAATGTGAAGAAATATTTCAGGACCTAAAATACCTTCTGACCCATGCACCCATGCTGAATATTGCATACCTTGATAATGAATTCCCCGTGTGTACAAATGCCTGCAAGGAAGGACTCAGAGGATTCCTTATGCAAGAAGGAAGTGTAATCTTCTATGAATCCATAAAATTGAAATAGCATGAAATCAATTATGTGACCCATGATCTAGAGTTGGTTGCCATAGTGCATGCTTTACAAATGTGGAGGCATTACCTCCTAGGTAGGAGATTTGTACTTATGATAGACCATTGTGGGTTGAGGCACCTGTTTGATGAATCAAAACTCAATACTAGGAAAGCTAGGTGGATGGCTCTCCTTAGTGAGTTTGATTTCGAAATCAAACACATCAAAGGAAAGGAAAATAGGGTGGTTGATGCCCTTAGCAGAAGTGTGAAAATGATTCACCTGGAAGCACTAAGCACCTGTGAAACTAATGTCAGGGAAAGGGTAAAAAATGCACAAGAGACGAATGCATTTTTCAATACCATGACATCATACCTAAAGCAATATCCCACAGGGATAAAGTATGAAGGCTATTAGATTCTTGATGAAGGCCTGTTGACCTACAAAAATAGATTGTATATCTGAAGTTGTGATGACTAGAAGAGGTTCATAATGGATGAACTACACAAGAGACCATATACTGATCACCCATGATATCAAAAAATTATCATGGCCACTAGGAAACAATTCTATTGGCATGGACTGAAAAAGGACATAGCTGACTATCTAGATAAGTGCCTAGAATGCCAACAAGTTAAGGCAAAACACCATCATCCACCATGGTTTTTATAGCCTATACCAATTCCATAATGGAAATAGGAAACCATTTCCATGTATTTCATCACCGGATTACCAAACTCGACTAAGCAAAATGATGCCATCATGGTAGTGGTGGAAAAATTGAGAAATTTTTCTCACTTCATTCTTGTCAAGTCAACTTGCAAGGAAATAGATATTTCCAACATCTTCATGAAGGAGATATTCATATTGCATGGCATTCCTAGAGACATTGTGTTGTGTCCCTTTTGTCACCTAAATGAGAAAAACAAGGATGCTTACAAGTCCAATTGGGTTAGCTGGACAATACAACAGTGAATGCAAGAGTTAGAAACATCTAGCACAAGAAATAAACAAAGAACTAATGCTAATAACAATAAAAAAAACTAAACTAGAGTGCATAGGAGAAATAGAACAAAAATTAAACAACATGCATGCCACCAATGGATAAGTTGTATTAGTGGGAAAACACCAAAGAGAAAGGGAGACTATGGGTCCCCTCTTCCTCCAAGGGAGGGGTCTTGAACCCCCAATGATTGAGCTCTTCTTACAAGTAGGAAACTAAAAGGAAATGGTGAAGAAATCCAATTGTAGTGTCCCCAAGTCCGAGCCCCGTTGTAAACCATGTTTTGAAAGGAATTTTAATTATGTTTTATAGGCTGGTGAGCCAAGTTTGTATAAGTTGGAGGCTTATGTGTTGTTAGGCCAGGGAGCCTGAGTGTTGAAGGCCAGGAGCCTGTTGTTGTACTTGTATGTATGCAGAACATTTAATAAAATATAAACACTGCCAGGTGCAGACCGACCACGATGAATGAGTGAAGGGGGACTGAGCATCCACAAAGTGGGCAAGGAATTAGGGGATGGAAGGTGGGAAAGGGGATAAGTATTGAACCTAGGGGGCTTAAGCATGAGGATAATATTTTATTATTATTCCAAAAGTTATGTGCATCATATGTTTTTATCCTAAGTCCTTTTGGAAGGACACGTGATTTCCCAAGTGGTGGGAGGAACGCGTGCTGGTGGAACGCATGCAGTTCCATGGGTGACAAGTGTCAACCCTGGTGCATGCGAATAAAATGGCCAGGGTGAGCCGTGAGAAGGTTTTGATTCCATTCCACCAGATTGTCTGAACGGGTAGGGAGCCTGAGCAGTATGACTAACCTGACTCCTGTAGAGAACCTCGTTGAGACCCTGTGACTCGAATGTCTGTTTCTGATTCTGAGAAATCTAGTGCGTGTAACCCCAGCCTACAAGAAGTCTGTGTTGAATTTGGGGAAGAGTCTTTACTTGTACGAGAAAAATGAGCGAGCTTATGCGAGTAGTCCCTGTTATGAAGCCGTGACTGTGAAGCCATCCTGTGATTGCCGAACCAGGTTTTGGAAAGCCTGTGTCTGTTTTTCCATGGGATTGTTGAGACTAAGCAGTACTAGACTACGTGAGGCTTGTTGGCATGTGAGCAACTCCCTCCAGGTGAGAGAGTGCGTAAGGGAAGGAGAGAACTCCTGGAAGGAACCCTGTAGCTGCCATAGAGCCCGGAGACTTCTGATTCGGTCTGTTCCTGCAACCCAAGGTAAGGGAGATTAGCAGTTGAAGGACTGTCCAAGTGACAGAGAAGGTGCATTCTTCTGGGGTGGAATAGGCATGTGGGGAATGAGGGTCTGTGGGCAATGAGCATGGGAGATTCCTGGGAGAGAATTTCATCCTTGTGGTTGTGTGTGATGTTTTCCCTGTAACCTCAGCCTGAGCCTAGATTCCTTGCCTTGGGGTGGAGCTTAGTCCTAGCTCGGGGGTGACCCACTATTGTGATGATGAGCAGTGTGGTCTAAGGCTGGGAGGTTCATGGAAGGCCTGCATTTGGTTGGTGTATTTCATCACTGTCACAAGATAAGTATCTAATTATGTTCTTATCACATTTCCACATGACTGTGCTGTATATATTATCATGATTCCGCTGTGTATATGAATTATTATGGAATGCTATGGATTGTTAATTATAGCAGTAAATAACATGTTTTACTCTGAGACTTAATCATGTTTAATTGTTAAATGCATGTGGAGTATATACTGGACTGTATGTGTTATGTAAATCCAATGCAAGTGTGTACAGATTGTTACATAGTGCACTAAAAGCCTTGGTAAGAAAAAAGGTACACTACAAATTGGTATCAGAGCGAAGGCTTCGACACTCAGCCTAGATGGGCTAGTGGAGCGGTCTTTGGACCGAGAACGTGAGGGGAAATTGAGTTGGGAGGACCAATTTTGGACCTTGGTTTGCTCCGAAGTGTCAAGGAGATACTTGATGAGTTTTTAAGCTCAGGAGGTTTAGCAGTGCTGTGAAACCATAGCTGGTATGGTCTATGACCACAGGAAGATGGGTCTCCACACCAATGGTGTTGGTTCCTTAGGATCTGTTCGGGAGGGAAGACAAGCCCTCGTGACCGTTAGATCGAAAAGTGTGCACGGGGTTTAAAGCTTTTTTTTGAATTGCACAGGAGTGTGGAAATCGCGATACGCGAAATCCCGAATTAGTCAGGACTGTAGATCCAAGCCGTAAGGGCCTTTGGATTTATGCGTGGAATTTCATATCAGAGTTTTAGTGTTGGAAATCCCGACATCCCTACAATAGGAATCACGAAACGCGATATCCCGACGGACAAAAGAACCGTGTGGGGCCACAGGATCCATGAGGTGGATAGGTGGCATGCCTTTTCGGGTTTTCGCGGCGAGAAGTCCCGAAAATTTATGCATTTAGGATTCGCGATATTGAAAACTCCGAAACACCGATGGAGTGAGGGACCGTTGAAAAGTCAAATGTGCAACAACATATCAGGGTTCGGGAGTCGGTAAAGCAAGTTGTCTGACATCGCGAGTGCTGAAATTGCGATAGGGGAAAAACCCCGATAAGTATATAAGGTTGTGGTCTTATGTGAGGGGTCACATGGACCTTGGCATAGCCGGGAAGGGCTAAAGAGAAAGGCACATCGGAAAATCAGATATTGGGAGTTTGTGAGAATAGGAACTCATGTCGTCGGGGATCACGAAACCCCGACACCCGAAGCTTTAATCAGGGAGATGGACTACGTGGACACATGTAGAGTACCACGTGCTAGCGTGTGTATAGACAGGAGAGAGTGGTGGGACCCTAATGATGTCATCGAAGGTGACGAGGATCCTCCAAAACACACCATGTACCACTACAGTTGAGGGCGACAGCTGTGCTGTGGAACCGTAGAGTATAGTAAGTCAGAATTTCAGAAGTCGGGGGTTGGAAAGGAGAGTGAAACGGGAGTTCTCCAGTACCCAAAGTCCAAAACCCCGATAGGAGGTATGATTTTGGTCATATAAGGGGAGCTCGTGTGAACCACGAGTCTAGCCTGGAGGGATAATGGGAGTTAGAGCGCATCGGTGTTCGGAAACCCAAAAATTGCAGAGCCGAACGAGAGCTCAGAAAACCATTAGAATCGAAATATATTTTGTTCTTGTTGGTATTAGTTACAAATGTTGTGGTTGTTTGTGAAGGTTTAATGTCCTGACAATTTTGAATTGGATTGCACAGTGCATGTGCAGAGTTCAACAGAGGCCAAAACTCTAGTTAATCAACGCTGAGTATGGACTGGGGAAGAATGCAAATTACCCCTGAAATGGAAGACGAACGGGAAGGAAAGGATGTTAACCTAGGAGTCTAAGGATCGAACTCTAATGGGAATGGAAAGGAGATGGATAAGGAAGGACACATAATGAAAATCATTGAAGGGTTGCAAAGAGAGGCCAAGGCTCGCCGAGATGATCCCCAAAAGCTTATGAAAGTCAAGGATCGACAGGGTGCATTAAACTTAAAATTTTTGAAGAGCCTGGAAAGAATAGAGAAGAAACTCTAGAAGGGAAGAGACTCAAGTATGATGGAGAGTCGCAAAACCCATGAAAGAAGAAGAAGATCGAGGAGCGGTAGCCGACATCTTAGTCGCTCCCAAGAACATTCTGACAGGAAGACACACAATAGTTCAAGCCCGTCCCCTGCCAGAAAACATCAAAAATCTGGAAAGGAGGAATTGAAAGGAGAAATGAACAAGATTAATCCTCCAACATTTGATGGAGAACATAATAAGGAGGAAGATGCCGAGACCTGGTTGCTTGGAATGAAGAAATACTTCCAACTGCAGAATTATTCTACCCATGCAGAAGGAAGAATTGCAATGTACCAATTGAAAGGAAAAGAATCCATGTGGTGGGATCACTTTGTATAGGTGCAACACATCAGAGAGAAAGAGGTCACGTGGAAGGAGTTTAAGAGGTATTTCGAGAAGAAATACCTGACAAAGAGATACTATGACAGAAATATGAAGGAGTTCTTTGAACTCAAGTTGGGCAGTATGACCATTGATGAGTATGAACGAAATTTTCTGGAACTACTGAAGTATGTTCCATTCATCAAGGATGAAGCTGTTAAAATTCAGAGGTATCTAAGTGGATTACCACCTTTCATGAGTGACAAGATTCAATATGACGATCCTAAGACCATGGAAGAGACCATCAGAAAAGAGAAATGCTTGTATGAATAGCAAGGAGAAAGGCCTATCCTTCGGAAGGTCTGGGATGATCGGAGGAAATTTAAGAAGGAACAGAGGCAGAAGGGAAGCAAACCTTCCTTTTTCAGAAATAGTCCTTGGGGACAGTCATCTTTTAAAGAGACTAGGAAGGTTGAAGGGAGTGAGCAGATGCCAAGGCCTCCACCTATAGAGTGTTGGGGTTGTAAAGGAAATCATAGGTACAAAGACTGCCCCCACCGAAAAGACAAAGCAAGAACTGTCCATACTGTTCAGCAAGCTGAAACAGTGGAGGATATGGGCAGTAGAATGATGAGGATCTACGCAACCCTGGACAACAAGCAAGCAGAATTTCAATCACACATGATTGAAGTGGAAGGTACGATCAACAACCGACCACTTGTTATTTTAATTGATTCAGGGGCTAGCCATAGTTATGTAGATCCTAGAGTGGTGTAAAGTTTGCATCTAACGAGAAGAAAACATGAGAAGTCTTGGTTAGTGTAGTTAGCCACAGGGACCAAGAGGAAGGTCACTGAATTGGTTAAGTCCTGTTCAGTGGACATGAAAGGAATGAGCACTAAGGATGAATTGAACATTTTTCCTTTAGGCTCATATGATTGCTTAATTGGGATGGACTGGTTGGACTAGCACCATGCCCTTCTGGATTGTCATAATAAGAGGTTCACATGCCTGAACGAAGAGGGAAATCAGGTAACTGTCCAAGGAATTCCCAGAGCCATGGCTGTGAGGGAAATCTCAGCCATGCAGCTGAAGAAATGTTACTGGAAGGGCTGTCAATTATTTGCAGCCCAGGTGGAAGAAGTATTCCAAGATGTGGTCTCAAATTTGGAAGACCACAAGGTACTCAAAGAATTTAAGGACGTATTATAGGAGGTGCCTGGACTACCCCCAAAGAGGGACATCGATTTTTCTATAAATCTGATGCCTGGAGTAGCTCCAGTTTCGAAGACTCCTTATAGAATGAGTACACCAGAGTTGAAAGAGTTGCAATTGCAGCTCGAAGAGCTACTAAAGAAAGGTTACATTCACCCCAGTGTGTCACCTTGGGGAGCCCCGGTCCTATTCGTGAAGAAGAAATATGGGACGTTGAGGCTGTGCATTGAATTTCGGTAGTTGAATAAGGTCACTGTCAAGAACAAGTATCCTCTGCCAAGGATTGATGATCTTTTCGATCAGTTGAAGGATGCGAAAATATTTTTGAAAATAGACCTCAGATCGAGATATCACCAAGTGAGAATAAAGGATGAAGACATCAGCAAGACCGCCTTTAGAACAAGGTATAGTCATTATGAGTTTACAGTGGTGTCGTTTGGATTGTCCAACGCGCCTGCTGTTTTCATGTGCTTAATGAATGGAGTGTTCAGAAATTATTTGGACAAATTTGTTATAGTCTTCCTGGATGATATCTTGGTGTATTCCAAGACAGAGGAAGAACATGAGCAACACCTGAGAATGGTGCTGCAGGTGTTGAGATAACACCAGTTGTACGCAAAACTGAGCATGTGCTCATTTTACCAATGGCAGATCCATTACTTGGGACATATAATATCTGAAGAAGGGATCGCTGTGGATCCTGAGAAGGTATAGGCCATTCGAGAATGGCCAGCGCCAAGGAATGTGGCAGAAGTTAGATCTTTTATGGGTCTGGCAGGCTACTATAGGAGGTTTATAGTCGGATTCTCAAGGATAGATCATGCTATCACTTCCTTGCAAAGGAAGGAGAAGAAGTTTCAGTGGACTGAAGAATGTGAGAGCAGCTTCCTACGATTGAAGCAACTGCTAAATAGTGCTCCAATCCTGAGGATTGCAGATCCAAATAAGGATTACGTAGTGTGCACTGATGCATGTAAGGAGGGGCTGGGAGGAGTTCTCAGCCAAGAGGGATTTGTAGTTTGTTATGAATCCTGAAAGTTGAAGGAACATGAGAAGAATTATGCCACTCACGATTTAGAGCTGGCAACAATCGTACACGCCTTGAGGAAATGGAGACATTACCTCATGGGCAAGAGATTCGAGTTGAGAATAGACCATAATGGTCTGAAGTATTTATTTGATCAGCCGACCTTAAATGCCAGACAAATTAGATGGCTGGAGTTTCTGTGCGAATATGAATTTGATATCCATCATATCAAAGGGAAAGAAAATAAGGTGGCTGATGCACTCAGCATAAAAGTGCACGAATTACATGCTACAACCATTAGCATGTACCAGACTGAGATGAAGATAGAATTTTGGAAGCTGCAAATGCTGATTTGCAGTACAAAAATATTGTAGAAAAGCTACAGCAGCGTGAGAGACCATAGACAAAGTAAAGTTACACCTTGGGAACTAATGGTTTACTTCTGTATAAAAACAGAGTGTATGTACCCAATGTCCGAGAATTGAAGCTAGCAATTCTAAAGGAGATGCATAACATGACTTATGCTAGACATCTTGGATATCATAAGAGTGTGGCAGTAGTCAAAAGCCATTATTTTTGGCCGGGTTTGAAGAAAGAAATCGTGGAATACATCACTAGATATATGGAGTGCCAGAAGGTTAAGGTGGAGCATAGGCACCCAGCAGGGTTGCTGCATCCTTTACCTATTCCTGAATGGAAATGGGACGTGGTAACAATGGATTTTATCACAAGATTACCTAGAAAAAGCAAGCAGCATGATGCAATCATGGTGGTGGTGGACAAGCTTACTAAAGATGCCCATTTTATTCCACTGAAAACCACCCACAGAGAAGCAGATGTTGCTGAAATTTTCCTAAAAGAAGTTGCACGCTTGCATGGAATTCCTAAGACAATTGTGTCTAATAGAGACCCGAAATTCACTTCGAATTTCTGGAAAGGATTGTTCAAAGGATTTGGAACGAATCTGAACTTTAGTACAACATATCATCCTGAGTCTGATGGACAGACAGAGAGAGTAAACAGAGTAATAGAAGACATGCTGAGAATGTATGTGATGGATAAAACATCAAGGTGGGAAGACTACCTGCATTTGGTAGAATTCACCTACAACAATGGGTATTATGCATCCCTGAATATGAGCCCATTCGAAGTTCTTTATGGAAGAAACTGCAACACTCTAGTGAGCTGGGATAATCCAGCTGATAGAGTAGTAGTTGGATCTGAATTACTCCAAGAGATGGAAGATCAAATGATAAAAATCAAACAGAATCTGAAAGCTGCCCAGGACAGGCAGAAAAGTTACGTTGATAGTAACATAACCCATAGAGAATTCAAAGTGGGTGACCATGTTTTCCTGAAAGTGAAAACTAACAGGAGTTCCCTGAGGCTGGGAAGTTGCGCCAAGTTGGCAGTGAGATTTTGTGGGCCATTTGAGATCTTGGAAAGGATTGGGCCGGTTGCATACATGCTTGCATTACCTGCATCTATGATTGTACATAATGTGTTTCATGTTTCACTGTTTAATAAATATGTACCTAATGCTAATCATGTTATCGATTGGAATGTGATTCAGGTGGAACCAGAAGGTGTCATGCAAGTGCATCCTGTGCGCATATTGGAAAGGAAAAGAAAACAGCTCCAGAATCGAGCTATAGAGCTTGTAAAGGTCCAGTGGACTTGGTATGGTCCTGAGGACGTGACATGGGAGCATGAAGAGGTTATGCGAGCAGAGTACCCGCATCTTTTTGAAAATTTTGAAAGGCTTGTAGAGACAGTGTAAGTTGTACTGAGGACAGTGAAAAAATAAGGGGAGGGGGATTGTAGTGTCCCCAAGGCCGAGACCCGTTGTAAACCATGTTTTGAAAGGAATTGTAATTATGTTTTATAGGCTGGTGAGCCAATTTTGTATAAGTTGGAGGCTTATGTGTTGTTAGGCCAGGGAGCCTGAGTGTTGAAGGCCATGAGCCTGTTGTTGTACTTGTATGTATGCAGAACATTTAATAAAATATAAACACCGCCGGGTGCAGACCGAACACGATGAATAAGTGAAGGGGGACTGAGCATCCATAGAGTAGGAAAGGAATTAGGGGCTGGAAGGTGGGAAAGGGGCTAAGTATTGAACCTAGGGGCTAAGCCTAGAGGGCTTAAGCCTGAGGATAATATTTTATTATTATTCCAAAAGATATGTGCATCATATGTTTTTATCCTAAGTCCTTTTGGAAGGACGCATGATTTCCCAAGTGGTGGGAGGAACGTGTGCTGGTGGAATGCATGCAGTTCCATGGGTGACAAGTTTCAACCCTGGTGCATGCGAATAAAATGGCCAGGGTGAGCCGTGAGAAGGTTCTGATTCCATTCCACCGGATTGTCTGAATGGGTAGGGAGCCTGAGCAGTATGACTAACCTGACTCCTGTAGAGAACCTTGGTGAGACCCTGCGACTCGAATGTCTGTGTCTGATTATGAGAAATCCCATGCATGTAACCCCAGCCTACGAGAAGCCTGTGTTGAATTCGGGGAAGAGTCTTTACTTGTACGGGAAAACTGAGCGAGATTATGTGAGCATTCCTTGTTCCGAAGTCGTGACTGTGAAGCCATCCTGTGATTGCCGAACAAGTTTTTGGAAAGCCTGTGTCTGTTTTTCCATGGGATTGTTGAGACTATGCAGTACTAGACTGTGTGAGGCTTGTTGGCCTATGAGCGACTCCCTCCAGGTGAGAGAGTGCGCAAGGGAAGGAGAGAACTCCTGGAAGGAACCTTATAGATGCCATAGAGCCCAGAGACTTCCGGTTCGGTCTGTTCCTGCAACCCAAGATAAGGGAGATTAGTAGCCGAAGGACTGTCTAGGTGACAGAGAAGGTGCATTCTCCTAGGGTGGAACAGGCATGTGGGGAATGAGGGTCTGTGGGCAGTGAGCATGGGATATTCCTGGGAGAGCATTCCGTCCTTGTGGTTGTGTGTGATGTTTTCCCTGTAACCTCAGCCTGAGCCTAGATTCCTTGCCTTGGGGTGGAGCTTAGTCCCAGCTCGGGGGTGACCCACTTTTTTGATGATGAGAAGTGTGGTCTAAGGCTGGGAGGTTCGTGGAAGGCCTGCATTTGGTTGGTGGATTTCACCACTGTCACAAGATAAGTATCTAATTATGTTCTTATCACATTTCCACATGACTGTGTTGTATATATTATCATGATTCCGATGTGTATATGAATTATTATGGAATGTTATGGATTGTTAATTATAGCAGTAAATAACATGTTTTACTCTGAGACTTAAACGTGTTTAATTGTTAAATGCATGTGGAGTATATATTGGACTGTATGTGTTATGTAAATCCAACGCAAGTGTGTACAGATTGTTACATAGTGCGCTAAAATCCTTGGTAAGCAAAAAGGTACACTACACCAAAGCCCATTCACTCAAGAGGTGATGTGAATAGCTAAATGAAATGGTGCTTGTATGCTCTTGGTGAGAAAAGAGGATTCTCCATGAGAATATAGGAAGCATAACAATACAAATGAATTCCTTGAAATTATAGTGCACCCATGGCCGCTTTTTATAGCAAATATTTGAGGCATTATTCAACCAGTCTTTAGTGCGAACAAGGGGATATTTAGGGAACCCTTAGGTCCTTGACTAGCCCCCCACTAGGATTCAACTCGGATATGGGTGTCAAATTGACTTGGGAGATGAACCAGAAGTGGGTGGAAGGTCGACCAAAATCATAAATGCATCGTTCTGAGGTGTGCGTGGATTTTTGCATCCATAGTCACGCATCAGGGGCATATGCACTTTTCCAGCGTTATTCGATTATCACACGTGTGTGCGCTACCTTTGTATCTTTAGCGCATGATGATTTTTTAACTAGTTGTATAGTTTTGTGCCCTTTGGAAATGCATTTTCTAGGCCATGGATGAACTAATGGGTGTTTGAAGATGCTAGATTCCTATAACCATTTGCAGATGAAATTCCAGTGATAACATATGCCCCCTGATGTGTTAGGTTAGGAGCATACATATAGCCGAAATACATCAATGTTTCTTCTACTGAGAGTATCGTTGTAAGAAAGAGTGTTGAGGGGAATTTCAAGAGGAACCCATTGGAGGGAGAGGGGAACCGGTAGGACCCAATCCTTTTGCAAGGTGTGAAAAAAATAAAACTATGTACAAATGAGGTGGGCATGCCCCATGCTCGTGTCATGTAACTCAAAAATGTGTAAGACAGTAGATGAAGCTGTGTGTTGGTGTAGACGACTGCAACACCCTCGGGGGAATTTTGATAAATAGCAGAGGACATTTTTTATGGTGAACAAACTCTAAAAGGAGGTGAGGACACCTGTAAGAAATGTTGATGATACGCAGACATGGATAGCCTATCAAATTTCAGAGGTCTTCGACAGATATAAAAACAACTACAATAGTCGCAAAGTAAGACCCACCACAACATGATAAAGTGTTGAAGTTGAATGTTGTGGGGGTCAACGATAATAGAGAGCAATGATGGGTCTCTCTGTGCCATCTGAGACTCCTCATTATAAAGGTAATGATGGCCAAGATACTGTCTCCCTTCTGGAAACCGTGCTGATGTCGACATAAAGGGAGATGCGACGCCAAGAAGCAAAGGGCTTCATAAAATCTATGGGATAAAAACATGAACTGATGAGGAACATGGACGTAGTCAAGATACAGGGAGACTCAAGACTTCCCTTGGTTGGGGATATTTGTGACGGATAAGTGGAAACAACCGTGGAAGAGAATCTAGTGTCAGTGGGATGACTAGACTAGGGTTAAATTGTGCCAGAGGTGTGAAAAAGTGGACAAACTCAAAGATCAAGGGTAAATGAACTATGGGATACTCAGGGTTTATGGACGATTCAACAGGAGTAGAAGGTAATGAATGCCCCAACCAAGGGTGACATGGGTTGATTTTTCTGGAAAAGGAAGGTCACCAAAGGTGACGACAAAAAACTATGTAATGGCTGGAAACAAAGGCTTTGTATAGTTACCAAATGAAATAAAGAATAATTGGGGATGAGCGTACAGATATAGAAATGGGTGCCCCAGTGCAATATGGCTTGGCCGGTGAGGGCGCAAGTTGTGTGGAAAATAGTTGGAGGGTGGGGGCCCCATAGGTGGGTTTCTGTATTAGGTAAAATGAAAGGAGGACAATTTGCAGATGGGAAAGCTGATGGTGGATGATATGGAGGGCTAATGATACTGCGGAGGTGTAGTCAAAATGTGAATCATGACAAGATTACTCTGGAGTCCATTATGGGAAAGTTAGCAAAATGAGGAGAAGGAGCATGCATCTAATTCTTGGGAATGCAAAGACTATGAGGACTCCCATCCCTAGGGGGTTAAAGCAGCATGAGTGTCAAAGTGTCAAGGGGGACTATGAATGGGACAACTCATGTGGGCAAGAGTGCTACCAGGTGATAGTACTGAAATGCAGTGGAGGTGTGAGTAATGCAGAACCGGATGGGGGGAACTTAGAGGCAAATATCGAAGGGTGTGACTGGGAGATGTAATTGATATTCAAAGGAAATGATTACATGCCAGTAGCAATATTATACCTAAAAGGGTCGTGATGATTTGTGGTGACCAAGTACCTGCACACATGAAAACAAAATACCCGACGTGAACAATATTTGAAGATAAATAACATATAATAATTATTTGATAATTTGAAGATAAGCATGCATACTTGGGCGTGACGTGATAAAAATGCTCCCCGGGGGCCGAGGATGGATGGTATCCCAGGGAATGTGACTGCGTAGGTGGCGGGATCTTGGTCCTGTGGCTAAAGACGGATCAGAAAACAGATGCTCGGAGTTCCCAGAATTGAGTATGGAAGTTTGGAAAAAGGGACTATATATAGTTGTAGGGCCCACATTGCCACCTCATTTTTAACTTCTACCGTTATGGATTGACGAGAGTTTTGAGGAGAGATTTGGAGATTCTAGGAGATCGAGCCAACCAATTCAAGATCAATGAGTTTCAAGTTAGTGGTCATATCCTCCTGCAAATAGTAAGGGGTCTTTTTTGGGTAGGGATTGTACAGATGGTTGTACAAGGGGGGTTTGTGAGGGAGGCCCCCCTAGTGCACAGACGATCGAGTGTTTCATACACATGAGTGCATGACTGTAATTTGGAGAGCCATGCACAGGGGCAATCAAATGGGGAAAATAGGTGCACATAGAATGCGTGCCTGTGCAACGCACCATAGTGCATCCATGCGCGGTTGTGCTCCTGACGGTTGTGCATGTGTGAGCAACTATGGAGAAAAAAAGTGCGCTAGGATGTGCGTCTATGTGTGTGACAGGGGCGCATGGGTGCACCCCTATATTACCAACAGTTGCGCATGAGTGCATGACTATGGGGTGAACAGGCGCGCATATGTGTGCGCCTGTGGGGAAAAAAAGCCACGCCTTTGAGGCAAAGCTAAAGGGTGTACAAAATAATCTTTGTTTTGGAGATTATCTGTTTTTATGAGTTGTGAGGGCTGATCAAATCTTGTATGTGTGGATGCAGGTGACTAGTTGATGATGTCGATCCATTGGAGGGAGAGGGACTGGGCGCGCCTGAGAGAGGTAGTGAGAGATGAGGAGCCGACTGTATGTGGTGCTTTGGCAACTTGTGGGTCGTTGAAGTTTTTTGAGTTCTTACTTTTGAGGGCACATGAGTATATTCTACAGTTCCTGATTTCAATGTGGATTGCGAAGTCACAATGTTTCATTATTTATGGTGAGCACTTGGAAATATTTGTTGTAGATGATGTATAATTTTTTACTGGGCTCCCTTTTCAGGGGACCTTGCTACCTACCGAGCCCATGGTACCCAAGGATGGGCAGTTGGTTGTCCTAGCCCAGACATATTGTTTAGGAGAGGACTACATGTCCAACTTAATGGTGAGGATTGGGGCAATGGATGCCTTGGTCCATCTATGTGTTGCATCGATGATTGTGAGAGTGTATGGATTTATCATGACTCAGCAGATCAGTGGGGGTCAACTGAGGATATGAAGAGGGCACTCGGGGGTGTGCATTTTTCCTGGGGCTTGATGCTACATGCCAAGATGGTGGAGCAACTTGAGAGGTGTTGAGTTTTTGACTCAGGGGAGTTTTCTTTTGGGTCCAACTTGGTGGCATGGGTTTTGGAGAGGGTGCCCATGTTGCACATGAGAGTTTTATTAGACACCCTAGGTATGCGAGAGCCGTGAATGAGGTGATGGGAAATGATTTTTGGTTCACCATGGTGGGGGGGAGGGTGGCCATTATTTTATGACCGAGACTGAAAGGGTGTGGTGTCAGATGCCACAAATCATACTCCAATTTCCATATAGTAGGGTGGACTTTCGGGATGATCCAGAGATGGTGCTACCCTCGGGAGAGGTGCTCGACTGGAGAGGTATGTAGATTTATTTGATGTTTTGATTTTTAGATAGTATAGCATGTTCTTTGTGTATAGATAGATGTTGATGCTATCATTTGTTTTTTGTGTGTGCAGATGTGGGACCTCGTGGACGGGAGGTTGAGCTGGTCAGAGCATGAACACATCAAGGGCCAGTGAGACCACCATGGGGAGAGCCACAGGATGGGGAGAGATGACATCGAGATGAGGGTGGTGTGAGGTCGGATGATGATGAGAGAGCAGGTAGGAGACACCATTTTGATGACCCTGGTCCAGGGCCTTCTCATGCTCCTCTGGCGGGTCCCGGGGGAGGGTTAGAGGATATTCTCCACTGCTTGGAGGTGATACTATAGGGAGTGCCTGAGGGCATGTGGTCATGTATTCAGGATGAGGGAGTCCTAGAGTAGTGTGTGGGCCTTCCAACAGAGTGGTGGACCTTGATTCCCAGAGTAACTGTAGTGGGTGTAGCTATGACTGGGTGACTGCCCCTAGGACCTGAGGGACCCCTAGCTAGTGGGGAACCTCCTCCCAAGAGAGGACCTGGTGGCAGAGCTTTAGAAGCACCATGAGTGCCCATGTATAGTTATTTTTGTATAGTCTTGCGAGCCCATTTTTTATATGGTGTTGGGACACTGATTTTGTATTTATAGGGGCGAGGTGGTTCAGCTACCTATAGATGTTGTACATGTACTATTTTTTGTAAACATTGATGGCACATTTGACTGATATATATATATGGATATACATTTTGAGATCTTTGTGATGTTCACATGTGTTGATATTTTTTGGTTATGATGTCTAATTTATATGTTGTGACAGACTTTTGATGAGTTATGTATGTGCAATGGTAACTTGATGGGATAAATGCAAATCTAACACTAGGTTAGCCATATTATCTACTATTTGATTAAATTTCCTTGGAATATGTGTGAATGTGATTGAATCAAAATGTCGAGATAAAATTCTAACTTGCAGGTATTTGCGGAAGAGGCGTGGATCATGTACACGGTACACATTATTGAGTTGGAGGATGACAAGTTGGGAATATAGTAAGATGCTAAGGTGACGAATATGGCGGCTACTGGCCTCAACAAGGAGGCTAATGATAGCTGTGTATTCTTCTTGGTTGTTGGTAGCTGAGCCTAGACATATGCCATTGGAGTGGAGCAGTTCATGCAAGGGGGTATAGAGGGCCTAAGTGGTCTAAGCGAGATTCTGCGTCCAACGGTTAGCTTCGTCAGCGTAACCGATGTGGTAGGCTGATGGAGGAGGCATCTGTCAATAACAAAAATGATAGATTAGATGTAACATATGGATGAAAAAAGAAGACTAAAAAATCTACAAAAAGAAAAAGCCTAGTGTAGCATGGCTACACTCGGGCATAAAATTTCTTTAAGTACAACTCGTTGATGGGTTCCTTGAGGGGGTGGCCTTCGGGAGAGGCCAGGATGTATGCGAATTTAGTGAAGAAATGTTGGATGATGTAAGGCTTATGCCATAATGACTCAAACTTTCCATGTTTGAAGGTATCATGGGTGATATCGTAAGCAAGGACAAGGTCACCTTCGTTGAACAATCGAAGATTGACATGGCGATCAAAGGTGGCCTTCGCCCATTTTTTGGCTACCTCATTGTTCTGTAATGAAGACCGAGGGTCTTCATCTAGCAACTCTAGGTTAAGAAAACATTGCTCCATCAGAGCAATGTCGGGTAATATCTCAATAGCGGTGCGTAATGTGGGGATTTCACATTTGATGGGGAGAGTGGCCTCGACCCCATGGACAAGATGAAATGGTTGAAACCAGTGGCAGTTTTAACTACCATGCAATAAGCCCACAGTGCGGAAAACAACATATGGTGCCAATTGGTCTTATGTTTTTTAACCATGTTCTGCAACATGGTTTTGAGGACCTTGTTGACCGCCTATACCTGTCTGTTGGACTGAGGGTAGTATGGGGAGGCGAACTCATGGGAGAAGCATAAAATAGAGGAGAGTTCGATGAAAATATCATTCTCGAAGTGTTTCCCATGATCGGAGACTAGTTGTAGGGGAACTCCAAAGTGGGAGATGACGTGGTTGAAGAAAAAATGCACGGCAGTGTCAGCGGTGTTGTTGAAGGTGGGCATGTCTTCATCCCATTTGATGAAATAATCGATTGCCACGATGATGTATTTGTGTCCATTACTAGATGGAGGGTTGCAATTTATGAAGTCTATGCCCCATTTGCAAACAGGGTCGACAATAATGATTGGGTGGAGAAGAGCAGGTGGTGCTCTCACTTTTTTGGCATATAGATGACATTTGTCACATCGCTTCACAGCATGGATGTAGTCGTGAAACAATGTGGGCCAAAAATAGCCTACTCGAATGATTTTATGGGCGGTGGACATCCCTGAGAGGTGGCCACGACATGCACCATTGTGACAATCATTCAAGACTCTACCAACTTCGTCAATGGTCAAACATCGACGAAGTATGGTGTCAACCCCTCACTGATATAACATATCACCGATAAGGAGGTAGCGAGGGGCTTGGTTGTGAATACATCAAGGATCATCCCGTGAGAGGTGGTTGCCAAACTTCTGTGTTCAGAGGTAGATGAGGAGATCATCGTACCAAGGATCATCTAAGGGGATGTAAAAGAGATGTTCATCAGGGAAGTTGGTATTGATGGGAGTACTGGTAGTATTGGAAGGAAATGTCGTAATGAGTTTGGAAAGTACAAGGGGTTTCTTTCTCTTAGGTGTTGAAAATTCGAGGTCGTACTCCTGAAGGATGACAATCCATTGGGAAAATTTTCCATTAATTTGTCTGTGACTGAGAAAGTATTGCATTGGGTTGGAATCGGCTACAACCTTGGTAGTTCGAAGTAGGATGTAATGGCATAGTTTTCTGGACTGCGAGGACAACCACAAGGGCGAGTTTCTCTTCATGATTGTATTTCAAGGGTGGCCTTGAAAGGTTTTTACTAACATAATAGATAACATGCTCTCGATTTTCATCCCCTAATTGGACAAGAACTCTTGCTACAAAGACGGTTGAGGCCAATAAGTAGAGGATATAGTCGCGGTCATAGTCGGGTGGACTAATCAATGGGGCATTGAAGAGGGCCTCTTTGAAATCATCAAAATTGTTTTGGGCATGTTCATCCCATTGGAATGGGATATCATGACATAATAAGTGAAGGAAACCATGTGCCCGAGTGGCGTAATTGGGAACAAAGTGGCGTAAAAAGTTATCTTTGCCTTGTAAACTTTGCAGGTAGCGTAAATTCCATGGGGAGGGGGAAATTTTTGTGATGGCTTGGACCTTGAGGAGATCTACTATGATGTCATGTTGGGACATGATGAACCCAAGTAGGTGTCCAACAGTGATGCAAAATATGCACTTGAGGGGATTCAAGTGCATATTGTACTGATGGCACTTGTGAAATACAATGCATAAGTCATCGAGGTGTTGAGTGCATTTCTTGGATTGAGCAATGAGATCATCCAAGTAGGCGAGAATGATTTGGGCTATATCATGAAAAATGTATGTCATGGTGTGTTGAAAAGTGGCTCCAGAGTTCTTGAGGCCAAAAGGCATGACACGATATGAAAAATTACCCCAAGGGGTAGTGAATGCGGTTTTGTATTGGTCAGCTGGGTGGATCTGAATTTGGTTGTAGCTAGAGAAACCATCCATGAAGGACAAAGCTTCATGGCCAACAAAATCATCGATAATTTGGTCGATAAAGGGCATTAGAAAATTGTCTTTGGGACAAGTGTGATTGAGATCGTGAAAGTCCCTACAGACATGGATAGTGCCCTATTTTCTGTTAATGGGGACTAGGTTGGAGACCCATGATGTATATGCGATGGGGTTTATGAACCTTGAAGTGCATAATTTGTCAATCTCGGCTTTGATGGTTTTTGCGTTGGATGGGTGTAATGGAAATTGGTTTTGTCATACGGGTTTGATATCAAACCATGTGTCTATATGATGTTCGATAATAGAGGAATCAAGGTCGAGCATCTTTTTGTATTCCTAGGAAAAAATGTCTCGGTATTATTGGAAGAGAGCTTTGTAAGCGATGAGTTCTTCAGGAGAGCATGCAACACCGATGGTGATTTCTTCTATGATGTTAGGTTTGATGGAAATATCAATTTTGACGATGGGGGAAATGTTGGCCATATTTCCTTCTTCAAAAGCGTCGAGGGAAGGGATAGGGTTATTGAACCAATCTTTCCCTGAGGGGAGAAAATCTTTGGTTTCGATTGCGTATATGGGGACTTGTTTGGGAGTCGCAAAGGCTTCTTGTGAAAGAAAGAGTGCTCTGTGATGGAGTAGATCCCATGGGAAATTGGGGGAAGTATTCCTTGAGGATGTCTTCATCATAGTGGAACTGTTGAGAATATAGTGGATCTAGGGGATTAAATTTGGTGACCGTCATCGTGTGGTTATATTCTGGTGAAGAGGTAGAGGGAATGACGCAAGGTGGTTGCGCGGGTTCGTTTGAAATAAACCAAATAGTGAGATACTGTGGGTTGAAAATGGTAGTCGGGCATAAAAGTTCCATGGGGAAATGAACTAGATAATTAGGGGGATTTGCAGGCAAATCCTCATAAAAACTATCCGGGAACCATAGGGGATTCAGGTGTTCCTCAGGTTCAGGGGAGAAGATATGAACAACATCAGGTGATGGAGTCGGGGTAATGACTGGTTCTGATGGAAGTGGGGGGGGAGTAAGATTTTGAATAAGGGCCATTTGGTGATGCTTGTATTCAATAATCATGGGACACTAGTAGGTGAAATGGTCTAGTGATTCACATAGAGAGAAAGGACATCTCAGCTGTTCATTGATGGAGTTCATGACATAGTGGATGTCAGTGAAATGTGTGTGAGATGATGCAGATGGGAAGGGTTCTTGTTGAAAATTATGGCGTATGGCTGGTAGCGTTTGTTGGAAGTGAGGTAGCATAGGGAAATGGTGGGTGTAATGGTCGTATTATGAACAAATGACACATGTGAATTTGGTCTGCAGGCCTTTGCCTCATGTAGAGGGTGTAATGGTAGCATTAGGTGAACTAGATGAAGCGACGGGTGGTGTCGTTGCTCAAGGGGGTTGGATTAAATTGTGTAGCTCGGGGAGGGATGGGCACTTATTGGTGAGGTGTCCATATTTCTCACATAGTGCACAAGGAGGTTAAACTCATGGTGGAAGTGGAGCGACATGCTCTTTCTTCTTCCGTTTTTCTCCAGCTGTAGTAGTGGTGCTAGTGAGTGGGGTTGTGGGTGGTGTGGTGGGAATAAGTATGGGAATATGCATCGAGATTCCTTCTGTTTGGGGAGGAATGGATGGTTGAGGGACCATATCAGGTGGATTTAGATACTATAATGGAATTACTAGTACCATATTGGGAAGGGTAAGCATTGCGGCTACCTGAAAATCTTGTACACCCGGTGGGGGGTAAAAGAAGGGGATTGGAGTGATGGCTTGGGGGACTATCTCCCAAACTGAAATGTGGCCCTGGGGGAGGGTGTAGTCAAGAACAAGGATAGTTGGAGGGTTCTCAAGGGATGCCTAAGTAAGGAGCTCTGTGACTAGTGGGACGTCAGATAGTAATGAAGCCTCTGTGGGAGGAATAGTATATCTAGGTTTATTTCCATTGGAGGATATGACACATACTTTTGCTGAGGGATGTATGAGCGGAGGTGCTCCATGGTATGTCCCTAGTAAGGATGGATATTTGAAAATTCAGGGGCCCATCTCGATGAGTGGGTAGGTATCAGGATTAGTATGAACAAAGGGTAGGATATTATTTATGTTGGAGGAAGGGTTGGGCTCGTAATGTGACACTTGGTCGATAGTGACAATCTTCCCATTGTGGGGGAAAATCATTGTATGAAACACAAAAGAGGCCAAATCCTTCATCGCATACATGTAGCTACACCCAAACAAGATTTTGTAATTGAGCAGAGCATCGATAACTTCAATGTCAATGAGGATAGTTTTTCCCCGTAGTTCAACGGGGACATTTTGAAAGATCCCTTCCAGAGAGGATGGTCGTCCATCATAAGATATCAAAATGATGGCTGATGGTATGAGCTCAGGGGAACCCAGTTTATTCCATACGGTTTTGGACATGATGCGTGTGGATGCACCTTCATCAATGATGCAGCAATGAACAATGATGTTTCAGATTTTAACCAGTATTTGGAAAGCGACCAAAGCGTGGAGACGGGGTTCCCCACTATCAATATCAAAGGTGATGAGGTGAGTATCAGCACGGTTGAATGCCCCCAAGGAAGAAAGTAACGACTTTCATTGGGTAGGACAGGTTTGAAGGACTTCTAAAATTGACATGGCAGCATAAGATTGTTCCAAGTCATCGACCAGACTGTAATTGTGTGTCACCCTAGCCTAGGGGTTATTGACTTTTCGTCATAGTGGGATGAGAGGAATACGAAGGGGTGGTTCAATATTAGGGCGAGGAATCATCAAAGGTGGGCCAGTTGTGACTGGGACTGCTTCTGAGGTAGTGGGAGTGCAGTCAGGGGGTGTGTTTTATTGACAAATGAGCATTTGTAGAAGGGCTTCTTCCTCACTAGCGAGGAGGATAGTGCGATCTGTAGGAGTGCCTAGATTTCCATACCGTCACATCTATGGTGGGTCTGGATGCATATCCTATTGTGTTTTCATCACCCCTTGGTGTGGAATGGGGTTTTGCAGTACGAAAGGGGATGGTTTTTGTACATATTGTTGTGGGGCCTGTTGGGGGGTAGGCGGTGCTAGGGGACATGGTCCATTTCTAGATTATTTCATCCATTTAAAGTCAACAATTTGAGGGAAATGGTGAGTATAATGGCCATACTCACCGTAAAGGGAAAAATGAAAGTTTTTCTAAGATTGTTGTTTTTCTTCCCTTGGCGTTTGTTGTTATTTCCCCCTTGGGGGTTCTGGTTCCCCTGATTCTGGTTGCCCCTGATAGGTTGGTTCTGTTGGGGGTGGTTTTGGTGCCCTCCTGGTCTTGGATTATTATTGTTTCAGTTTTTTCCTTTATTTTTGGCATTGTTCGACTGATGGGTCGGATTTTCCATATTTAGCTATTCAAACTTTTGATATTGCTGAATGAGAGAGGGTTGAACAAAGCTAACCCCAGCATGTGGGTCTCCTTGTAGTGGAGCCATGGGTTGTGGAGGGCAAGGAAATGGAAAGTACGGATTAGTTGGTGGCAATGGTCTGTAGGGTATATAAGAAGGCATAGTGCTTTCACTAGTGCTTAAGGTATAAGCTGAGGTAGAGGGGGTACCAGAACTTGGTTGGGCCATTGGGCATATTGTGGGTGCCTGTGGTGGTACACTGATGGGTGGAGGGAGAGCAATAGGGTATGATTGTTGATAAGGGGGGGAAGGATAATAAGGAGGTCTACCATATGTTGGTGGATATTGAGGTGTTCCATACATAGGTAGTTGTTGGAGGTATGAATTATGGTGTGCAATGGTACCAATCAATCCGTCTGCCAAGTGAGACATCCCAGGTTTGTCTTAGCTGAATGGCACAGGTTTCAGGGCGTCAGCTAGTACTGTATATAAGTATCATGACTGTGAATAAATGAGCTCGAAATGTTGAGCCTTGCTAATAGATTCTTCTTTAGACTGGGGGAAGGTGGCGACCACATCCTTGGTAAGAAGGGAAACAAGTGATTTGAGAAACCAATTAAGGCATTGTTGCTTGGTGGATTCTTCTTTACATAGACTACATCATCGACGCCATTCCTGAATGTGGTCAACGATGTGTGTAGTAGAGGTTTTTTTAAACTCTGAGAGTATTTCGAGACCATTGTCATGAAGGATTGGTAGTTGAAAGAAGGTAAAAAATGCTTTGGCCAAAGACTCAAAGGTCACATGGGACCTAGATTTTTCTTCTACATACCACTTGGTTGATGGGCCAGTGAGTGTGCATCGAAATAATATCAAGTGGATGGATTCTTCCATGATGTTGTTTGAAGAACACCATAAGTGGAAGGTCATAATATGGTTGGTCGGGTCGTCTCCCACTTTTCCTTCAAACTTGGGAATGTCTGAAGGGAGTTTGGTAGGCATTGTTGCTATGTGGGGTCATGCAATATAGGATCATTAGTGAGCTTAGTCAGATTCGGTATGTTGAGGGAAGCCAAGTATGGTATCTGGGGTTGTGGTGGAGGATTAATTCCCATTGTGGTGGGAATTTTTTGTGTGCCTGCCCCCTGAAGAGGGTTCATTCCATCCATGGTGTGAGTGTTGTGTGTCCCTGAATTGTGAGGGGGGCTAGGTGGGTGTTGGAACAGGGTAAAACCCAGGGTTCAATTCTCAAGAGTGCACCAACAAAACCCTAACTACCGTCCCTTTCGGCAACAACTACGAATAAGATGAAGTCTCACCCGAGGTAGAGGCAGGGGTGGTTGCAGGAATCAAATGTCTGCAACCTTAGCCGGGACACTAATCTGTGATTATATCTTTTATAGGGCACTTAGAATAGATCATTCATCAATATTTAACCCATCTGGTACTTTGCAGATAGCACATAGCATCGTAGTGAATACTTATACTAAATATGATTCAGTACTTAGCCACATGAATATAGGTTAGATTCAATAGATCAAGCACTAAGAATCTTATATATCATATCTAACATTCATTCATATATCATCAACACATAGAATAACTAGATCTACTTAATCACATAAAGCACTTAGCCAAGAAAGAGATAAAACACATTAGAGCGAAGCACAAAGCACTATACACACAGTTACTGTGGTTCACCCCCACCTTGGGGCTACATCCAAAAAGTCTTCTTTATATTATCTTGGTCAAGCAGTTACACCACAAAGATTGAATGACCCTTACTTCACACAGGACAAAAGATCTGCGCAGCTCGCTGGATCCTTCTTCCTTGCTCTTCAGCACAAGACTACAACAACTTGCACTTAGATTTCCGATCTCATGCAAAAAGCACTCTAAGATACATCCAATCACATAGATCTAGTTACTAGCACTAAGCTTTCAACTATACATCACATAGATGTACTACATTACTATCATCCCCTTTCTCCCCTATTTACATTGCCTATTTATAGATTACAAAATGGACCTAAGCATGGGTAAACCCACGAGACGACATCCCTTTCCTGTTACATCAACCCAAAACCCTAAAATGGACCCAAAAATAGGTCTTGCTTCCTTAATTTCCTCTTCACGTTGCGCTCCTTCCTTGGCAAGTTGTCACGGTCCCAAAAGTGGTCAAATATGACCAAGTATTCTTCAAAACTTGGTCAAGGGCCAACAGTAGGGTTGTACTTCCTCCTGGGGAAGAAGTGTACCCCCCGCTTCCTTGTAAAGGAAAGTGGGTGGATGGTTGAACTTGGGAAGTGGACCCAAGTAAAGTGGAACTGAGTAAAGTGGATCCCAAGATAGTAGCACTCATAGGAGTGTGAGAAGGTGGAACCCATGAATTGGCAAGACTAGGAACTCCCCCTAGAATGGGAGGGAGATTTAGCAAGTGTCTGGAATGACATAGATTCTGTGGGTCCCCTATGATGTACGACTATCAAAGTGGATGTGTGAAAATGGTGATGAGAGAAATAAATGAACAAGATTCTTTGTCTATGATTTTTGGACCTTCACAATATATCTCACAATCGTATGTAATCACAAGAGCATCATACATAAATCAATTGATAAATAAGCATACATGTGGGCATGTGGTTTCTGTCTGCATGGGAGAACAAACAAAACAAATGCTCGTGTCCTAAAATATGTAATGTCCTTCCTCTCAAATACCACTGGACCTTCCAATAACACTCAACAGTGGGGTCTGAAGCCACCATAAGAGAAACTAGTGAATGATGAATTAATCAGTTATAATGAGGGGTAGAGGGTGCATATCTCGAAAGAGTTGGCGATATTTCCCAATAGCCACACAAAATTTGATCAAGGTGCAATTGCAGCCCACAATTGCCACCTGGGTAGATTTCCTAAAATTTGGTCACTAGGTACCTCAGTCAAAGTGCGACATTTAGATTTTTGGCCTAAGAAATGGGTCACGGGTTGGATCCAATCCAAGAGGTGGCTGCCTCAAGGGGGGATGCATAGAACAATCAGACCTTTGCCTTTAACCCTTCACGGGTATCTCCATGTCTTATGGTGTAGGAACACTTGACTTAGAGGATTTAAAGTTCCCTATTTGACAACTTCTATTGTTTGAAGATGTGAGAACCATATAACAGGGAGTTATTTGGATGCCTATCACCGAGATCCTACCTAGACTAAAAAATTTCTTTTGGCACCTCCTGTGGAGGAACAATTAGTGAGTTTTTAGAAAAAAAATTATATGTGGTTGTTTGCGATATTGGGGGTGTGAACCAATCTCGTTGAAATTAAGTGGGAGTGGATAGTTTCGTCAAGAAAAGGGTGGGGTGTTTCGGAATCCCTTTGGAGGAAACTTACTTCAACCTCCATGTTTTGAGATGGAAACTATGTGAGTGAGTAGTGACTTTGTGTGTGAACAAGTGAAAGTGTGCCAAATTTTTAATAATTTAGGTGTCACCTTACTGCATGTGGACTTTCTGTGGTCCTTACAAGTCTTGATTACTTAATTTACTAAATGTCATTGGTATAATCTTCAAGAATTTTAAATTCCCTAGAGAACTAGCATGTGGACATATGGGTCCTTACCAATCCTTTAACTCCTTAGTGTGATTTAATCTAAGAAAGCTTCAAAACTATCCTAGATTGTGGACATGTGGGCATGTATGGGCCCGTTACAAAACCTTTAAACTTCCCTAGTGATCTGATCTAAGAAAGTAAATTCAAAACTATCCTACCTTTGTATCATGTGGGCATGTATGGGCCCTTACAAATTTAAGATGTGCTTGAAAAAATAAACTAAGAGGAGTCCCAAGGGGGCTGTTGTCCTCTCCTAAATATTTTGTGACATAGACCCCCAACCCTCAGGCCGAGATCTGTGCAGGATCGATCTTCTTCAAATCCACAGAACTGAAATAGTTCTTTCAGGCCCTCACTGGAACCCCACAAATCCAATCCATAGGTCCTTCATAAAAACCCCACCTGCACAATGTGCATTAGGCGTGAGTATTCACCTCCACACGACCACCAAATATGACCTCTGGCCAAGCCAAGAGACGATTTTTTCATTTTGTGACTCAATGATGCAAGAGAGTCGAGTCTTTTGACTCTTCAAACCTCGAATTCGAAAATTGCTCCCTTAGACGAGATCGACAGCTATGAGCCTCCCTCGACCCAATGGTCCCGGCTATATTGGGATTTCAGTAAACATGAGTTTGAAATGCAACGACCCAAACCATTGGTCACTCCATTCCCTGAACTCTGAAATTTCACCTTTTCCGGAATCAATGGCTGTGAGCCTCCCTTGATCCAACGGTCCCTATATTTTTGGGATTTCACAAAATAAGAGTTTGAAACTCTCGACTCCAAATCACATGTCACGCCAATCCTCGAATCCCGAAATAGCGAAATTCGTGCGCAAGATCAACATCTCCTGTTGATTCTCATCCAACGACCACTACTCCTCCTGAGCTTCCTAATATTTTTGGGATTTTCATCGAACCTTGACCACTCCTTTGACTTCCACCACATGTATCCTCTGATTGATACTTGGGACCCACCTTTTGATGTTTCTCTCTTCATGATTTTGGGAGTTGTGTTGACCATGCAACTCTACCTCTTGAGTCCTGAAACTTGATTGGGTCCCAACGACTATTGTCCCTCAAGCTTTCAGGAATTTTTCCTTTCACTCTTCAGGATTTCATGACTCGCAAAAATCCACAGCAGAGAGTTTCCTTACCTTTCGAAAATCTGATTTTCGAATTCCTGAAGCCTCACCTCCCATGTGATCTACTGATGATATCTTCCTCGATCTAATGGCTCTAGATCTTTTGGTATTTCGTGAATCGGGAGCTTGAAACTCTCGATTCCAAAATCATAGCCTCCTCTACTTCCTGAACCCTGAAATGTCGAAATGCTGAAATGGGCTCAACGACGATTAGTCCTTGACCAAATCTTGATCCATGTGACTGCTTCCTCTGTGACCACAACCCTACTCCAAAAACACATCGCGTTTCATGACTTCATTGTTTTCAACAAAAATTGCCCCGACTCCTTGTCATCGGAATTGTCGAAATTCCGAACCCCGAAATGACGAAATGCTAAAATTCCACTCCAAAGGGGGATCAATGGCTTCTGTTTCCTCTCATCCAATGGTCTCTATTTCTCCTGTGCTCCTGAACACTAAAAGAAACTCAGCCTTAACCTTCTCTATGATCTGCGAGATCTAATGGCTCATGACATTTCACACTTCTCCACAAAGTGTCTCCATCAGTCATTTCTTCTCTTGTTACCCCTTTCGCGATTTGAAACTTCGAGCAACCAAGGATTTGTCCTATACTCCAACCTCACGATTTTCGAATTCATGAAATGATCCAACGACTTACACAAAGCACGATCAATGGTTCAGGTTGATCCTAGATCCTAAGGTGATGGGTTCACCCACCTCTAAAAAACTTGCAGTTTCCTTTGATCCTACGGTCCTCACGATTTCGCAATTCTGACCGTCCACCTCTACTTCTCAAGGACTTCTAGCGAATGACTTGGATCCCTCCTTCTACTGTCTATACGCAACTTCGACGGTCCATATCCAACCTTCTATCACTGATCCAACAACTGTTGTAGATCCCTCCCAATATTTCTCACCTCCTTCCGGACTTGGAAGACTTTCAAGTTTTAAAAGGCCTCGACCTTTGCTCCCTCTGGAAGATCAATTCCTTTGAATATCACCTGTGTTCCAGGAATGCTACCCCTCCTGAGCTTTGTTTACTATGAAACCTCAAAGGGTTTCTCGACCTTCTTCTCACTCTATTGTTACTTAATCTGCTAAGGAACTATCCTTCCTGAGCTTTTTTTACTTGAGCCTCTAGGGGACTCGCCCTTCAGTGTCCTCCTAACAACCTTCTGCTCAAGCCCTTCTTGTTGAGATTAATAGAGTATTCAGTAACTCTGTGAGTGTCTCTCCTCCTGTGACACTTCTGTTCTCTATGAACTCAAACAAGAGTTCCTTCTGTGCACACTTGTACCAACTCAATGCCCACCTAGAAGAGTTCTCTAGAATCCTCAGTGACTCTGTGTTCTCACTGAACTCAAAATAGAGTTCTCCTCAATGCATCCTGTGCATTTTCTCAATGCCCTCCTGGTAGAGCCTTTACAGAATTCTCAACAATTCTCCTTCTCCTCTTTGTGCTCTCCTCTACACAGTTTCTCCTTCAAGGTGTTCAACAACCTTGAGGCTTCCTCCTTGAGTCAATGATTTCCTTTGGTGTGCCCTCTTGGCACGTCTTTGTCTAGAATTCAGCAGAATTCAGAAGTGCACTCCTTGCACTAACTTTCAGAGACCACAGTACTCTGTCATGCACTCTTGCATGAAACCACAAAGAATCCAAACTTGAAATCAAAGAACTCCCAGATAGGAAAGTCTATCTATCCCTACAAATGCACATCTAACATACATCTACAACATATCATCAACACATAAAGACATTCATTCATGAACTCAGAAACACATGAACAACAACATGTAGGAAAAACTGCTATGAATGTATTAATATGAAATGCCTCTTTACAATGTGAGCTCAGACTGTAACAGAGTCATGACTTTCTCTCTTTTCCCTATTCTTTCTGTTCTTCTCTCTACCTAACTAAATCTAGATACAAAGAAGATCTTTTTATAAAGAGGGTCTCCTCAAGCTCTTCTCTCCATCTCACCAACTCTCATTAATTTACATTCAATTACATTGAATGGTTGTCTAGTCCGAATCAGATCTAGATCTCAGCCTTACAACCATTTAAGGAAAACTTTATCTAGATCTTGCGCACATGCATGGATTTTGGCTCTACCAACCTTACAACATTTAATACAATTTTTCAAAATTTGAAAAATGAGAGGGTTGTGCCTCTCTCCTTCCATTGAATGTGCAATGGGTGTGCTGATTGGTTGGTTCTTGATGACGTGGAGTGATGCTCCTGCATAATACTCCTCAGCTGTGATAAATTCATGAGATCCTGCTCATGATCTTCCCAACATCGTTGTTGAAATCCACCTAGATCCCAAATAGTTCCTTGGAGTTGTCCATCCTCTCCATCACTTTGTTGCTGCTATTTATTTTGCTACCCTGCTGCTGTGGCAGGTTCTCCTATGCTCAACTTCCCTTTGCTAACCGCTTCTCTTGATATGATCATCAGGCTTCTGATCTCCTCAATTATCTCGTCCAGCTACTCCCAGGGTTGGCTCTCCTTTTTCAGCCTACTCCACTGCACTTCTTCCCTGCAAATAGGTAGATCAACTAGATCTACCATGCCATCTTCTTCCTCCGTGGCCTCAACTTGCCACCCTACTGCAAAATTCAGCTCTGTAGTCTTATCTTCTTGACTGACCTGTTGTTCAGTCACCTTCTCTGACAGACTTGCTTTTTCCATTTCCCCTTGCACTGGTTGAATTCCAGCTTCCTCTAGCTGCTCCTTAAACTGGAATTTTCCTTCATCTACTACTGCATGCCTCGGCATTGCAGTCATCATCAACTGTTCATCTCCCTGGCTAAAATTTTCAAGCAATTCCTCAAAACTCTCCTCTACTAACATCTACATGACTGTTTTCTCTCCGCAGTCATCTACTGGTTCTACATTGTTCAACCAATCCTCTAACATTTCTAGCTTCTTCTCCCATGGAGTGAGTACCCCATCTAGATTCTCTTCTTCTGCTGGGGCATATATCTACACCTGCTCCACATTTTCTTCCTCCATGACAGTCATTGTTGGATGTCCTTCTTCTATTGTTGCATTTGCAACACATTCTCTGGCCTCAACTGGGCTATGTGGCAGGAATACCTCAATTCCTCCAATGATCAGAAGGCATCTTTGATCCTTCTCTATCCTCTCTCCTCATTTATTTGAACTCACCTTTGAGTTCATGAGACTCTCACATGGCCTCATTTTCTCTCCCTTTCCCTCCTGGCAATATGGAGTTTCTCCTCTTCCTCTGCTCACCTGGCAGTCTATGAGATCAGTCGATCCCATCTCAGTGCTCTCCTGGCAATTTGAACTTTCAGCACCGCCCTCCTGGTAGTATACGAGACCTTCACTTGATCTCTTTCTATTTCCCACCTAGAAATTTGAAAGTCCATCTCTTCCCACTTGGAAGTCTATGAGATATTTGCTCGATCTATCCTCTTCATCATCACTGAGATTTATCCCAACTTCTGGTTCACAGGCATGAACCATATCCCCTATGGCCCTGAGGATTTTCACATACCTCAACCACCTCCTCAACAACCTTTGCTATCTTCTAGTCAACAATTTATTTACTGGCCACTTCACCTTTCTCTTCATGGGATATTCATATACCCAATGTGTCATTGCATCCTGTTGCATTCGCAATGCAAGCTGCTCTATTATTTCCCTCACCTCAACGAGTTCCAGATCCATCTCTGGATTTTTCTTCTACTTGCGGTCTTCCCTATGACCACGCCCATGGCCTTCAGTAGACATATTCATCCTCTGTCTTCCCACTTGGAAAACTTGTTGCTGTCACTCTACAACCATGAGTGCTTCCAACCTTTCTTATAGTCCTCCTGACTATCTATCGACTGTTGCGCACCTTGCAACAATCATCACAGAGCTTCAACACTATGTCTTCCTTTTCCTCTGGCTCCCTCTGCCTACAATATACATACAAAATCAAGCTTTGATACCAACATGATGCAGACCCCTAACCTTCAGGCCAAGATCTGCGTAGGATCGATCTTCTTCGAATCCATAGAACTGAAATTGTTCTTTCGGCCCCTCACTGGAACCCCATGAATCAGATACATAGGTCCTTCACGAAAACCCCACCTACACAACATGCACTAGGCATGAGTATTCACCTCCACATGACCACCATATATGACCTCTGGCCAAGACAAGAGACACTTTTTTCATTTCACGACTCAACGATGCAAGAGAGTTGAGTCTTTTGACTCTTCAAACCCCGAATTCTGAAATCGCTCCCTTAGACAAGATTGACAGCTATGAGCCTCCCTCAACCAAACGGTCCCAGCTGTATCAGGATTTCAGTAATCAGGAGTTTGAAATGCAGCGACCCAAACCATTGGTCACTCCATTCCCCGAACTTCGAAATTTCACCTTTTCCGAAATCAATGGCTGTGAGTGTCCCTTGATCCAACAGTCCTGATATTTTTGGGATTTCGTGAACCAGGAGTTTGAAACTCTCGACTCCAAATCACTTTTCGCGCCAATCCTTGAATTTTGAAATAGTGAAATTCATGCGCGAGATAAACGTCTCTTGTTGATTCTCATCCAATGGCCACTACTCCTAAGCTTCCCGATATTTTTGGGATTTTTTCCGAACCTTGACCACTCCTTTGACTTCCACTACACGTATCCTCTAACTGATACTTGGGACCCACCTTTCATCATTTCTCTCTTCTTGATTTCGGGAGTTGTGTTGACCATGAGTCCCAAAACCTCGACACCCGATTGGGGCCGAATGGCGATTGTCCCTAAACCTTTTGGGAATTTTTCCTTTTTCTCTTCGGGATTTCGTGACTCGTGAAAATCTACAGCAGAGATTTTCCTTACCTTTCGAAACTCTGATTCCTGAATTCCTGAAGCCTCACCTCCCATGTGATCTACGACTGAGATCTTCCTCGATCCGACGGATTTGGATATTTTGGGATTTCACAGACTGGGAGTTTGAAACACTTGATTCCAAAATCATAGCCTCCTCTACTTCCCGAACCCCGAAATGTCAAAATGTTGAAATGGGCTCAACAACGATTAGTCCCTAACCAAATCTCGGTCCATGTGACTACTTCCTCTGTGACCACAACCTTACTCCAAATACACATTGTGTTTCATGACTTTGGAGTTTTCAACACAAAGTGCCCCGGCTCCTTGTCATCGAAATTGTCGAAATGCCGAACCTCAAAATGATGAAATGCCAAAATTCCACTCCAAAGGGGGATCAAAGGCTCTTGTTGCTTCTCATCCAACGACCGCTACTCCTCCTGAGCTCCTGAATTCTAAAAGACACTCAGCCTTAACCTTTTCTCTCATCTGTGAGATCTAATGGCTCATGACATTTCTCACTTCTCCACAAAGTGTCTCCACCATCCGTTTCTACTCTTGTTACCCCTTTCATGATTCGAAACTTGGAGCAACCAAGGATTTGGCCTGTACTCCAACCTCACGATTTCTGAATTCATGAAATGATCCAATAGATTACGCAAAGCACGATCAATGGTTCACGTTGATCCTGGATCCTAAGGTGATGGGTTCACCCACCTCTAACCACCTTCCAACTTCCTTTGATCCTACGGTCCTCTCAATTTCGTGAGTTCTCCAAAGAGAATTCTGACCATCTGCCTATGCTTCTCAAGGATTTTTGGCCAATGAATTGGTACCCTCCTTCTGCTGTTTGGATGTAACTTTGATGGTCTAGATCCAACCTTCTATCATTGATCCAAAAACTGTTGTATCTCCCTCCTGAGCTTTCTCACCTCCTTCTAGACTTGGAAGAATTTCAAGTTTTCAAAGGCCTCGACCTTTTCTCCCTCTGTGAGTTCAATTCCTTTGGATATCACCTGCATTCTAGGAATGCTATCCCTCCTGAGCTTTGTCGATTGTGAAACCTCAAAGGGTTTCTTGACCTTCTTCCCACTCTATTGTTACTCAGTGTGCTAAGGCACTATCCTTCTTGAGCTTTGTTTACCCGAGCCTCTAGGGGACTCTCCCTTCTATGTCCTCAAAGGGAAATCTAGTGTCCTCTTGATGACCTTCTGCTCAAGCCCTCCTTGTTGAGCTTAACAGAGTATTCAGTAACTCTGTGAGTGTCTCTCCTCCTGTGACACTTCTCTTCTCTGTGAACTCAAACAAGAGTTCCTTCTGTGCACACTTGTACCAACTCAATGCCCATCTGGAATATTTCTCCAGAATCCTCAGTGACTCTGTGTTCTCACTGAACTCAAAATAGAGTTCTCCTCAATGCATCCTGTGCATTTTCTCAATGCTCTCCTGGTAGAGCCTTTACAAAATTCTCAAAAAATCTTCTTCTCCTCTCTGTGCTCTCCTCTTCACAGTTTCTCCTTCAAGGTGTTTAGAAACCTCGAGGCTTCCCCCTTGAGTCAATGACTTCCTCTGGTGCACCCTCTTGGCATGTCTTTTTCTAGAATTCCGCAAAATTTAGAAGTGCACTCCTTGCACTGGCTTTCAGAGACCACAGTACTCTGTCATGCACTCTTGCATGAAACCACAAAGAATCCAAACTTGAAATCAAAGAACTCCCAAATAGGAAAGTCTATCTATCCCTGCAAATGCACATCTAACATACATCTACAAAATATCATCAACACATAAATACATTCATTCATGAATTCACAAACACATGAACAACAACATGTAGGAAAAACTGCTATGATCGTATTAATATGAAATGCCTCTTTAGAATGTGAGCTCAGACTGCAACAGAGTCACAACTTCCTCTCTTTTCCCTATTCTTTCTGTTCTTCACTTTGGCTAACTAAATCTAGATACAAAGAGGCGCTCCTTGAGCTCTTCCCTCCATCTCACCAACTCTCATTAATTTACATTGAATTACATTGAATGGTTGTCTAGTCCAAATTAGATCTAGATCTCAGCCTTACAACCATTTAAGGAAAAATTTATCTAAAGCTTGCACACATGCATGGCTTTTGGCTCTACCAGCCTTACAACATTTAATACAATTTTTCAAAATTTGAAAAATGAGAGGGCTGCGCCTCTCTCTTTCCATTGAATGCGCACTGGGTGTGCAAGTTGGCTTGTGCTTGATGACGTGGAGTGATGCTCCTGCATTATTTTTTCTTTAAGGGAGATGAAAATTTCCCTCAATCATTTTTTTGATTCTCAAGATCGCTTTGTAGCATGAGAGAAGAGCATACTCAAATATTGACGTTCAATTCTTGGTCCCAATGCAAGTAGTTATATTTGTGATGTAGAATGATTCCAACTTATCTTTAATCAAAGCAAGCCATCCATGTGGAAAAAATGAAGGCAAAAAGAGGATAAATATGGATTTTAACCCCCTAAGTGCCTATGTTTTGACTAAACCTTCATGTGGAGAGGGAATCTAAGTGTGGTGCATATTACAATCTGCATAGAACCAAACTTAAGAAGGCTATGGGCCTCCAACAAATCAAAAAAACCATTACAATGTATGATTTTCTGGATAGATGTGTGGGTCACAGAGTAGACAGAGGCGCATTGTGCGCCAATGCACAAATTAAAAATGAACTTTTGGTGCAGTGCACAAAAGGCATTGAGAAACACAGTGGGTTTGGCACATGTGCTCGGAAGACGCAACTGTGTGTTAAAAAACCTGCGCACTTTCTTTTACACGACCATGAAAGAAATTTTGGATGTAATTCTCTCAACTTATCTTTGAATTTAGATTCTTGCAGGCAGGCCTGGGCCAATTATGGTTCATTATGTTAAAAAAAACAAAATGAAGTTCTCAAACAACCCAAATGGGGGGGAAATTGATAGCAATCCCCAGTGAAGTCGTCAATATGTTGCGTCCCTTTCGTCACCTAAATGAGAAAAATAGGGACACTTACAAGTCCAGTTGGGTTAGTTTGACAAGACAACAATGAATGCAAGAGTTAGAAACATATAGCATAAGAAATAAACAAAAAACTAATGATAATAACAATAAAAGAAACTAAACTAGAGTGCATAGGATAAATTGAACAAAAATTAAACAACATGCATGCCACTAATGGATAAGCTGTATTAGTGGGAAAACGCCAAAGAGAAAGGGAGACTATGGGTCCCCTCTTCCTCCAAGGGAGGGCTCTTGAACCCCCAATGATTGATATCTTCTTACAAGTAGGAAACTAAAAGGAAATGGTGAAGAAATCCAAATCCCATTCACTCAAGAGGTGATGTGAATGGCTAAATGAAATGGTTCTTGTATGCTCTTGGTGAGAAAAGAGGATTCTCCAAGAGAATCTAGGCAGAATAACAATACAAATGAATTCCTTGAAAATATAGTGCACCCATGGCCTCTTTTTATAGAAAATATTTGAGGCATTATTCAACCAGTCTTTAGTGTGAACAAGGGGCTCTTTAGGGCACCCTTAGGTCTTTGACTAGCCCCCCACTCAGATTCAGGTCGGATTTGGGTGTCAAATCGAATTGGGAGATTAACCAGAAGTGGGTGGAAGGCTGACCAAAATGATAAATGCGTTGTTTTGAGGTGTGCATGGATTGTTTCATCCACAGTTGTGCATCGAGTGCATATGCACTTTTCTGACATTATTCGTCTGTCACACGTGGACACGCTACCTTTGTATCTTTAGCGCATGCTGATTTTTTTAACTACTTGTATAGTTTTTTTCCCTTTGGAAATGAATTTTCTGGGCCATGGATGAACTAATGGGTGTTTGAATATGCTGGATTCCTATAACCATTTGCAGATGAAATTCCAGTATAACACATTGTATCTGATAGAGACACAAAATTCACTTCAAGATTTTGGAAATCCTTGATGGTTGGTCTTGAGACTAAATTTTTGTTTAGCACAACCTATCACCCCCAAACTAATGGACAGATAGAAAGAGTAAACCAAATATTAGAAGACATTTTAAGGATGCATGTAATGCATCATACTAAGAAGTGGGAAGACTACCTGCCATTGGTATAATTTTCCTACAACAACGGTTATCAAGAGTCACTAAAGATGAGCCCTTTTGAAGCTCTCTATGGTAGACAGTGTAAGATTCCAATTGGCTGGAGTAATATAGTAGATAGAATTACAACCAGACTAGAGATGATGAAAGAAATGGAACAACAAGTGATTCAGATAAAACAAAATATGAAAATTTCTCAGGATAGACAGAAGAGATACGCTGAAAAAAAGAGAACTCCCAGAGAGTTCAAGATAGGAGAACATGTCTATATCAGAGTTATGCCCAGGAAGAGTTCCCTGAGAATGGGATTTTGTGCCAATATGGAACCTCAATATTGTAAACCCTTTGAAGTATTAGATAGAGTGGGACCTGTAGACTATAGGATAGCACGCCCTCCCATAGTAAAGGCACTTAATGCATTCCATGTTTCATTATTGAAGAAATATGTACATGATTATAATCACATAATTGATTGGTTTGTGATCTAGGTGGAGATGGATGGGGAATTCCTACCAGAACCTCAATGCATACTAGACATGACGGAAACCCCACTCAGGAATCGAACCATTGCACAGGTCAAGGTGCAGTGAAAACACTTTGTCCCAAATGAGGCTACGTGGGAAATGGAGGATTTCATGAGACATGCATATCCATTTTTGTTCACTTCTATATATACAAAGCATGTTGATAGACATAACATCAAGGATGATGTTCCTTTAAGGGGGAGGGAATTGTAACACCTTATTTCCCCCATTTTGTAAATATAACTCTATTGGAAAAGAGACTATGGAAAACTCAATATGTGTGAATGTTTGATTTGATGTACCTTTGTATAAAAGGTTTATCAATGTAAATTATTTTATTTAATAGAAAATGGATAAGTGTTGCATGACTACTAGAAGGGGGGTGTACTAAGAAAGACCACGAATGATATGAAAAGAGATGGTGAAGGGGACCAGGAATGGTTGCATTAACCTTCACCAAAATAGTACCTTACTGGATTTAAATTGCTCAGGGCTAGAATAGTCCTCAAACCCAAAAATGAATTACAGTTAGGCTTGTTATCACTGAAATTTCATCCGTAACATTGCACGCAAATGGTTACAGAAATACAACAATGGCAATATCAATTAGTTCACCTGCAACACCAAAATGAATTTCAAAATGAAAAAGCTATACAATTGGGAAAAAATAGACATGCGCAAACTCACTAAAGGAAGTGCATGGGCCAACAAATCTCGTAGAGCACACAATGTGCCAAATGTGCGACTGTGTACAAGAAAAGTTGCACACTCATGTGAATGATGCATTTATGGTTCTTTTCGCCCCGCCAACAACTTATGGACCAGATCCCAACTTTATTTGACCTCCATATCTGAGAGAAATCTGAATGGGGGGTTGGTCAAGGACCAAAGGGTGCCCTAAAGGGCCCCTTGTTTACACTAAGAACCAGTTGAATTTTTCCTTGAAGAAATGCTATAAATGGAGGCCATGGGTGCACTAAGAAACCAATATCTTCATAGTATTGTTATGTTGCCTCAATTCTCCCTTGATAATCCTCTTTTCTCCTTGGAGTATTCAAGAACCATTGTAATAGGACATTCCACTCACCTCTTGAGGGAATAGGCATTGATTTTCTTCATCATTTGCCATTTTTATCCCATTGTAAGAAGATCTCTCCATTAGGAAAATCAAGAGCCCTCCGAAGGAGGAACAGGGGACCCATAAGTCCTCATTTTTCTCTACGTTTTTTTGGAAACTAATATAGTTATCAATTGGTGGCATAATCTTGGTCATTGGTTGATTTTTTATGGTTATTAGTTTCTTATTGATTCTATTTTTTATTTCCTTAGTTTTTTTAATTTGTTTATTTTTTTATTACATGTGTTTGGCTTGTTTAACCCACTCACAAACTTTTGTCTTGACTAGCAAGCTCAACTAGGCATGCAAGGGCCATTGTTTTTCTCACCTAAGTGACAAAATGGGCACAAAAGATTGGCAATCATACTGAGGAATAAGGTATAAAATTACACCCTATTTGGGCTTAGAGAGCACTTCTTTTTAATCAATTTTTCTTGCAGGTACCAAAACCGACCCAACCTTACCCTTCAAAAGCCAAATTCTGAGTTGAAGGAGGAGAATTTCACTCAAAAAGTTTCCCCCAACGTGTATCAGAAAGTGTGTGGGAATTCCATCCCACAGACGCACACTTAGCACACTGTGCACCCAAAAGGACTCTTTTCTCTACGCATTCTACGCACTGTGCAACCACTATGCCTCTATCAGAATTTTAACCCACGCACATTTCCATATTTTCAAAATTGTAAGGGTTTTTTTATGATTTGATGGCCCCTAGCCTTCAAATTCTTGCTTTCATGCAATTTGTAATTCCCATGCACTCCACTTATACACCTTTCCCATATGAAAGGTTAGCTAAACATAGGCACTTAGGGGTTAAAAGGAACCAAATACTCTCCTCTTTTTCTTTGGTTTCCACATGGATGGCTTGTTTGGTTTGTAAAATTTAAGTTGAGATTATTTCTATCACATCTAAAACAACTTATTGGGACCATGAATTAACTTTCATCATTGAGTATGCTCTTCTCTCGCACCATAGAGGGATCTTGAGAATAAAAAAGGTGGTTAAGGAGAAATTTCATCTCCCTTGACAAAATTCTTTAGCAGAGGACCAAGCCCCCCTAGGGATCCTCTTAGTTTTTTTTGAAATCATCTTAAAGTTGTAAGGGCCCATACATGCCCACATGTTGCAAACTTAGGATAGTTTCTTGAAATTGCTTTCTTAGTTTACATCACTAGGGAAGTTGAAATATCAAAGTAACGGGCCCATACATGCCCACATGCTTGCAATATAGGATAGTTTTTCAATATTTCTTAGTGTAAAAAACATTAGGGAGTTTAAAGGATTGGTAAGGACCCATATGTCCACATGATATATATTTAGGGATTTTAAAATTTCGCAAGGTTGTACCAATAACATTTAGTAAGTTAGGTAACAAAGATTTGTAAGGACCATAGGAAGTCCACATGTTTCAAATTCACACCTAACTTATTAAAATTTGGCACATTCTTTCACTTGCTCACACACAAAGTCACTCCTCACTCATATAATTTCCATCTTGAATTGTGGAGGTTGAAGTAGGTTTTCTCCAAAGGAACTCTGAAACGTCCCACTATTTCTTGAAGAAATTATCCACACCCACTTAGTTCAAACGATATTTGTTCACACCCCTAATCTCTCAGCCCACCACACCTAAATTTTTTCTAAAAACTCACTAAGTTTTCCTCCACAGGAGGTGCCAAAAGATATTTTTTTTCTAGGTAGGATCTCTGGGGTAGGCATCCAAATAACCCCCCATTATCTGGTTCTCACATTTTCAAACATTAGAAGTTGACAATTAGGGAACTTTGAAAATCCTCCAAGTCAAGTGTTCCTACACCATAAGGCAGGGAGATACCCATGAAGGGTTGAAGGCCAAGGTCTGTTTGTTCTGTGCGTCCCCTCTTGAGTCACCCAACTCTTGGAAGGGATCTAGCTCGTGACCCTTTCTGAGGTCGAAAAATATAAATGTTGCACTTTGACCGAGGTACCTAGTGACCAAATTTAGGACATCTACCCAGGTGGAAATTTTGGGCTGCAATTGCACCTTGATCAGATTGTGTGTGGCTATTGGGAAATATCGCCAGCTCTTTTGGGATATGCACACTATACCCCTCATTATAACTGATTATTTCATCCTTCACTATTTCCTCTTTTGGTGGCTTCATACCCCACTATTGAGTGCTCTTGGAAGGTCTAGTGCTATTTTAGAGAAAGGATGATACGTCTTTTATGACATGAGCATTTGTTTTATTTGTTCCCCCACCCAGAAAAAATACACCTACCCACATGTATGCTTATTTACAGTTGATTTATGTATGATTCTCATTTGACTACATGTAATTGTGAGTTATATTATCTTGTGAAGGTCCAAATTATACAAATATATTGTTAATTGATTTCTCTCATCACCAGTTTCACACATTCACTTTGCTAGTCATAAATCATAGGAGACCCACAAAATCCCCGTCATTCCAGATGCTTGCAAAATGTCCCTCCTATTCTAGGAGGAGTTCCTAGTCTTTCCAACTCATCGAATCAACCATATCACACCTCCGTGAGTGCCACTATTTTGGGATCGTCTTTACTTGGTTCCACTTTTCTTGGGTCAAATTCCCAAGGAAACCCATCCACTATCTCTCCTTCACAAGGAGGTGACGGACAAACTTGTTCTCAAGGAAGAAGTACAAACCCACCAAATCTCTCCCAAGGGTCAGTTCCACTACCTACTCACACAATGGCTGGAAATAATCCTCCACCAAATTCCCCTATTCCATACTTGGAATTTCTCAACATTATTGATTTGACTAAACTCACGAATGATCCCATTTTACATGACCCCACATGGCCCAATATGCCTACCAAACTACCTTTAGATATTCCAAAATTTGAAGGAAAACCAGGGGAAGATCCCACCAACCATGTTATGACCTTCAACTTATGGTTCTCTTCAAACAGAGTCATGGATGAATCCATCCACTTAAGGTTACTTCAAACAACACTCACTGGTCCATCATCCAAATGGTGTGTGGACGAAAAATCAAGGTCCCATGTGACTTTTGAATCCTTGGCCAAAGCCTTTTTGGCATTTTTTCAACTACCAATTCATTATGACATTGGTTTAGAACTGATCTTCGAGTGTAAACAAACCTCAACTATGCATATTGATGACCACATCCATGAATGGCATCGATGATGTCATTTATGTAAAGAAAAAACCACCAAAGAGCAATGTCTCGATTGGTTTCTAAAATCACTTGTCTCTATACTTGCCAAAGATGTGACATCCACCTTCCCCCAATCCGAAGAGGAAGCCATCAACAAGGCCCAACAGTTTGACCTCATTTATGCTTAGTCAGGTTACTTATACATAGTGTTACCTAATGCACCCATACTGGTACCATTTGGCTAGGAAAAACTTGGAATGTCTCATGTTGCAGGCAGGTTGATTGGTACCACGACACACCACAACCCTTACAACCAACCACCACCTATGTATGGTGTAGCTCAATATCCACAACCATATGGAGGGCCATATTATTACCCTCCTCCCCCTTACCAACAACCATATCTTGTTTCTCCTCCCCCACCCATGAGTGGACCCTTGCCAACACACATGATGTGCCCAACCTCTCAACCAATTTCAGGTTCCCGTTCTACCTCAACATATAACCTGGGAACTAGTGAAAGAGCTTCACCTACCTATGCACCCTATGGATCATTGCCACAAAAAAATCCATATTTTTCATTTCCTGGTCCTCCACAATTGTTTTCTACTCCACATGGAAAACCAAATGTCAGTGTTTACTTTTTTCATCCCTCTCCCATTCAACAACTTCATACTTTCGAGCAGTTAAATATGGAAAATCCGACCCATCATTCAAATAATTACAAGAAGAAAGGAAAAAAATGAAACAATAATAACCTAGGACCAGGTGGAAATAACCCCCAACAAAACCAACAAAACCAGAATCAAGGTAACCACAACCCCCAAGGGGACAATAACAACAAATTACAATAAAAGAAAAACAATAAAAATCTCCAGAAAAACTTCCCTTGCACTCTTTGTGGTGAGTATGGAAATTATACTCACTATTGTCCCCAAATTTCTAAATTCAAATGGATGAAAGAATCCATGAATGCCCCACATCCTCTAGCGCCTCCTGCCCCTTAGCAAGCCCCACAACAGTACTTGCAATAACCACCCACAGTCATGTTGAAAAAACGTATTCCACACCAAGGTGTGATGAATACCCAACATGAGGTACACCTTGCCCCACCAAAAATGGGGTAGTATCAAAACCCAAGACCCATCCACCTTGGAAACCCAACGTATCGCAATATCCTCCTCACTAGCGAAGAAGAAATTATTTTGCAAATGCATGGTCGTCAATACAACGCACCCCCTAAATCTACTCCCACCACCTCAAAAACAAATCCATCTACAACCATACAACCCTTGATGATTCCATGTCCTAATACTGAACTGACCATTCGTATCCCTCACATCCCATTATGATGGAATGTTAATAACCCTAAGGCTAGGGAAGCACACAATCACAGTATGGTTGATGACTTGGCATATTATCTTGCAACCATGTCTATATTAGAGGTCCTCCAAACCTATCCAACTCAGTGTAAATCCTTACTCTCCACCTTGGGGGTAGTTGAACAAGCTAATACTAGACTCATCACATTTGATCTAGATAGTGGAGAACCACGTCTCCCCACCCCGGTAGATTTCCAAATACCAGTCAATATTCGAAGCATCATGGTTCATCGGTGTATCATCAATGAAGGTGCATCCACATGTATCATGTCCAAAAATGTATGGCAGAAACTTGGCTCCTCTGAGAAAGTACCATCCGCCATCACCTTGAGAGCCTATGATGGTCGACCATCCTCCCCTGAAGGGCTCTTTCAAAATATCCCCTTCGAACTCAGGGGTAAAACCATCCCTATCAACATTGAAGTTATCAAAACCCCACTCGATTACAATATCTTTCTTGGACATAGCTACATGTACGCTATGAAGTTTGTAGCCTCTTATGTGTTTCAAATGATGATGTTTTCCTACAATGGGAAAATCATCACCATTGACCAAATCACACATTATGAGCCTAACCACTTTGCCAACATTGATAACATCTTGCCTCTTGTCCGCACTAGCTCGGATTCTTATTCGATCATTCACATGGGCCCCGACATTTTCAAGGACCCATCCTTGCTAGGGGCATACCATGGAGCACTACCTCTCGTAAACCCTTCAACACAAGTGCGTGTCGTATCTTCTAATGGAACTGACACTGGATACATTATCCCTCCTATTGAGGCCTCTCCACAACTTGATGTTCCACTAGTTGAAGACATATTACCTCAAGAATTCCTTGAGAACCCTACTACACCACTTATCCCTGATCCCCCCCCCCCTTCCAGGTGAAAATCCCAGTTTGGGAGACAATCCCTCAAGCCATTACTCAAATTCCCCTCTTCTACCCCCCACCTGAAGTTCAAGCATTTAAGGTAGCCATGATGATTACCCTTACCAACATGGTGCTTTCCATCCTTGTATGGTATCTACACCCACCTATGATGGTTCCTCAACCATCTCTCCCTCCTTAGCCCAAGGGAATCTCGATGCAGATTCCAGTACAAGATGTAGCTGCACCACACTCACCTCCAACTGCCAACACCACTACCCCTGTTGGGGGCAGACAAAAGAAGAAAGAGCCCACAACTCCACTTCCTTCCCGAGTTCAACTTCCTTGCACACTTTTTGAAAGAGAGCAACACCCCACTAATAAATGTCCTACTCTTCTTGAGTTACGCAATTTGATCCAACTCCCTCGAGCAACCACATCGCTCATCGCTTCACCAAGCGCATCTAGTACTACTACAACATCCTCCACTATAGGAAGTAAAGGGCTACAAACCAAATTCGCTTGTGCCATCTATTCAGAATATGGCCACTACACTCATCATTTCCCATCTCTACCTCAGTTTCTCCAGACGCTAACGATAGTATGCCAAACCTTTCAACAAGAGCCCTCTCCACCACCACTTTCTGGTACTCATGTCACTAACATTTGTTATGTATCTTCCTTGGTCCCTTAACAGATGAGATGCCCTTTCTCTCTCTGTGACTCACTTGCTCACTTCACATACTGGTGTCCTTTGATTGTGGCATATAGAGGTCATCATTCAACCCCTATTCAACAACTCCATACCACCTTACCACTAGTCCTACCCTCTCTAGATATTGTTAACATCGACTCCCCTAAACCTGAGTCACTTCCCACCCCTACATGGGTCATAGATAGACTGTCTGAAGATATCCCCCCAAATCCTCCCAATTCCTTGGTTCATTTCCCACAAGAAATCTTACCCCTACCGCAGTTTATCACCAATAGTGTCTAGACATTTGGTTTATGTCAAGTGAGCCACCATGCCCTGTATGCAATATCTCCTCTACATATTCACCACTTAAGGACAATCACACTTTGACAATCACATTTTCTTCCCTCGTCTATGCCCCTATGCGAGGTTGTGTCAAACAAAACCGCACATTATGCGCAGGAGATGGAATTATACCCACACATATGAGCGTGAGTATTATTCCTTCTCCTGCTCATTAGTGGGCCCACCCCTAAACCTACCTATGTATGGCCATACGTATGACCCCTAACTCAAAACTTAGAAATTCATGCTATGTAGGAGGATGGGACCACTAACTTAACTCTCACAACTCCTGGATCATTTGAATCGAGCTCCTATAATATCCGAAAATCCTCCAAATGCTCTCGTCAAATCACTATAGCAACGGGTACGAATGAGGTGGCATTGTGGGCCCACCAGCCACATATAGTCCCTTTTTCCAAACTTCCACACTCAGTTATAGGAGCCCATAGCCTTTTTTTCTTGATCTGTCTTCAGCCACGGGATCATGGTCCCACCATCTACATAGTCACGTTCCCCGGGTCACCATCTGAACTTGGCTCCAGAGGATTATTTTTCTCATGTCACGTCTAGGTACGCATGTTGATCTTCAAAATGATCAAATAGTTGTTATATGTTCTTTATCATCAGATATCTTTCACATCAAGTATTTAGTTTTTTAATGTGTGTAGGTACTTGGTCATCACAAAAAATTCATCCCCTTCAATTATATGTTCAACACTAGCATGTAATCATTCCCTCTAAATACAAATTGCATCTCCTAGTCACACCCTCCGACATTCACCTTTAGGGTCTCTACATCCATCTCTGCAGTATCGTCACCTCTACTGCATTTTGGTACTGTCACCCAGTGGCACTCTCTCCCACATGAGTTGGCTCATTCATAGTTCCCCTTGGAAATTTGACACTCATGCTACTTTCACCCCCTTGGGATGGGAGTCCCGATAGTCTTATGCACTTCTGAGAATAAGCCACACACTTCTTCTCATCATATTTCTATATTTCCCAAATGGGGTCCAAGGCTATCTCATCTCAGTTATATTTGACTACACCTCCATAGTATCATTAACCCTCCATTTCATCCACCATCATATTTCCCATCTGCATATTTCCCTCCATTTATTTACTTCATACAGAAACCCACCCATGGGGCCCCCACCCTCTACAAGTTATCTTTGTATCTTGTGCCCTCACAGACCAACCCATCTCGCACTGGGGCACTTGTTTCTGTATCTGTACACTCTTCCCAAATTATTCTTTATTTATTTGGTAATTGTAAAAACCCTTTGTTTCCAACATTTTTTGTCGTCACCCTTGATGACCTTTTTTTCCTAGAAACACAACCCATGTTGCCCTTGGTTGGGGCATCCACTCTCCTTTTCTCATTCTGACATCATTCATGAACCCCGAGTATCCCAAATTCCATGTACCATTGCTATCTAAGTTTGTACACTTTGTTAAGCCTCTAACACAATTTAACCCCATATCTAGTCATCCCCCTGACACTAGATACAATATTATGGTTGTTGCCAATAATACCCCAACCAAGGGAAGTCTTGAGTCTCACCACATATTGACTTTTCTAATGTTCCCTATCAGTACCTGATCTCATCCCAATAGATTTCACGAAGATCTTTGCTTCTTGGAGTCGCATCTTCCTTTCTGTCGACATCAACATAGTTTCTAGAAGGGAGAAAATATCTTGACTCTCATTACCTTTACAATGAGGATTCTCATATGACACAGAGAGAATCATCATTTCTATTTGATTCCATTGACACCCATTACATTCAACTTCAACAAAATCTCATGTTAGGGTGGGTCTTACTATACGATTGTGGAAGTTTTTTTATACTAGCCAAATACCTTTGAATTTGTTAGGCCATCAATGACTACGAGTCATCGACACTTCTTACAGGAATCCTTGCCCCTTTTTAGAGTATGTTCACCATTCAAAATTATCATATTCCATTATCAAACCGCCCCGGAGGCCACTGCAGTTATCTACATCAACATACAACTTCAGTTATTGTCTTACATTTTGAGTTACATGACATGAGCATGGGGCATGCCCACCTTGTTTGTATACAATTTTTATTTTTTTCTCCCTAGAGAAAGGTTTGGGTCCCACGGTTTCCCCTCTCCCTCCAACAGATCTCTCTTGCAGTTCCTCTCATCACTCTTCATTACAATGGCACTCTCAGTAGAAGAAACATTGATGTATATCGTCTATACGTATTCTCCTAACCTCACACATCAGGGGGCATCTGTTATCAATGAGATCTAATCCGTAACATTGCACGAAAATGGTTATAGAAATACAACAATGCCAACAACAATTAGTTCACCTACATCAACAAAATGCATTTCAAAAGGAAAGAACTATACAATTGGGAAACAATTGACATGCGCAAACTCACTAAAGGAAGCGCATGCACAATGTGTGGGCCAACTAAGCTCGTAGAGCACACAATGTGCTAAATCCACGACTGTGTACGAGAAAAGCCATGCACTCCTATGAACGACACATTTATGGTTCTTGTCGTCCCCCCAACCACTTATTGACCAGATCCCAACTTGATTTGACCTCCATATCTTAGCGAAATCTGAATGTGGGGCTGGTCAAGGACCAAAGGGTTCCTTAAAGGGTGCCTTTTTCACACCAAGAACCAATTGAATTTTTTCTTGAATAAATGTTATCAATGGAGGCATGGGTGCACTGAGAAACCAACATCTTCATAGTATTCTTATGCTGCCTCAATTCTCCCTTGAGAATCCTCTTTTCTCCTTGGAGTATTCAAGCACCATTGCAATAGGACATTCCACTCACCTCTTGAGGGAATAGGCATTGATTTTCTTCATCATTTTCCATTTTTCTCCCATTGTAAGAAGATCTCTCCATTAGGGAAATAAACATCCCTCCCAAGGAGGAAAAGGGGACCCATAATTCCTCATTTTTCTCTATGGTGTTTTTCCAACTAATATAGTTATCCATTGGTGGCATAATCTTGGTCATTGGTTGATTATTTATGGTTCTAAGTATCTTATGCATTATATATTTTATTTCCTTTGTTATTTTAGTTTATTTATTTCTTTATTACATGTGTTTGGCTTATCTAAGCCACTCACGAACTTTTGTCTTGTCTAGCAGGCTCAACTAGGCATGCAAGTGGCATTGTTTTGCTCACCCAAGTGACGAAATGAGCACAACATGGATGGTAGGTGGGAAGACCTCCTAAAGAGTTAATGAGGGGATGGGGTAGGGTGATGCAGGAGCATCGTAAGCAGCCAGCCAAGAAAGCAAAATAAAAGGCGAAAGACAGCTGGAATACCTCCAACGCACGTTTTTGAAATGTTTTGAAGCATTAATGTAATGGTTAAAGGGAAGCGTACTTGCATATTGTAAACAGATCATGAGTGATTCACTCTCATCTGTAGAAGGTAGAGGCATTTATGCATATTTAATGAAAGTAGGTAGGTTTGAATTAGAGATTAGACAGTTTAGAAGAATAGGAGGGAAAACGGATATAGACACCCTCATCTTTGTATCATGGTATCATTAGATCATTGTAACATTAGCATGGAGCAGAAGAAGAAGAAAGCTGTAGCAGAAAGTTGTAGAGAAGAACCCATGTACAAAATATTTGAATTAATATACAAATCTTTGAATCAGACTCATGGTGTTATGATGTTTCCTGTGTATACATGTTGAATGGTATGCTAATAGTTGTTTTATTCTCTCTATTATAGATTTGATTTAATACTGTGTTGAATGTATGATTTCATATTAAATGTTTGAGGTCTGAGAGAAGAAAGAGAATGAGTTTCAATTGTTTCTCTTCCTGAGAGATAATTTCTTGCAAGGAGTGTAGTGAAACGTCCGCAAGGAGTGCGTTGACAAAGGTTCCGAGTTTATCTCTGAAAGCTCATGAGGGATACCGTTGTTCTCATTCCAGTAGAAGTACAAGTGAAGCACATGAGCCATGCAAGGCATGTGTAGGCTAGTTGATTCCTTAGAATTTATTAAATAAGGGGGAAGAGAGAGAAAGACTGATGTCGCAGAAGGTGCACATAGTCGAGAGTTCAAATACACAGAAGTATTTGGAGGTCTGCTGCAAGGAGTGCAAGTAGAGGCCCTTTTTCGAGGCTTGAATTTACCAGAGAAAGCTCAGAAGGAGTAGTGCCTTTGAAGTATTCGAAGGAAGGTAGGAAGCAGAATCTTCATGCAGAAGGTTAAGTTCCGGTGAAGAAACATTGGTTTGTTCCATAGAGATTCTTGAGGGAAGAATCAAATGGTAAAAATTCTCTATGGAGAACTCATGAAATAACGAGGACCGTAGGATCCAGGAGAGCTATGGGGAAGATAAGCGTTGGACAAATCCACCCTTTGAGAGGCAGGATCCAATGTGGACCGTTGATCGCATTGTTGGATCAACGAGATCATTTCGGCATTTCAGGGGTTGTAAGTCTGAAGTGTGGACGAAGCCCTTGGTCGCTCGAACTCCCGTAGCATGAATTGGATTATCGTGTGTGAAGGCGACGAGAAAAAATTTCAGCGTTTCGTTATTTTGGAGTTCATCATTTCGGGGGTCGTGATGACAAGGAGTCAGGCATAGTAGAGAAGAAATCCCAAAGTTGTGGGTTGTGACAGAACTTGAGGTGAATTTCAAGATTTCAATAACTTGTTATTCGGAATACTGGAAGTCTTGATGACAAGGAGCCAGGGGCCTTTGTATTGAAAAACCCAGAGTTGCGAAACCCAAAAAATACTTGAAGTGGCATTTCGACATTTCGAGGATCGAGGTTTCGGCATGCCCGTTGACAAGAATTCAGGACACTTCACGTCAGAAATACAGGATTTGCGAAACACGAAATATTTGTGAAGGCACGTTTCAATATTTCGGTGTTTCAGGGTTTGGGGATTTGGGATTATGGTGACAAGTGTTTTGGGATCGAGAGTTTCGAACTCCCGGTACCCGGAAGCCTGAAATAATGTGAGTTGTTGGATCTTAAGGAAGGCCATTAGTCGTTGATTCCATAGAAGGCATATCTTTGGAATTCAGGGTTTCAAAGTGATAGGGGAATGACAGTTGAAGACTGATTCAAGTTCTGAAAGATGGGAAAGGTGACAGGTGGTAGGAATCCACATCAGAGACCGAGGATAGCTGAGAGGACAAGTGGCAAGTTTCCATCAATAGTCAGAGTCAGAATCCATTGACTGTTTTGGGGTTCGGGGGTTGGAGAGTCAGGAAACCTCACGTCAGGGTTCACGAAATCATGAAGTCCGAAACCCCAAAAAAGCAAAAAAACCCGTTGAGGATCCAAAACTTGAAGAACGTGTCAGGATTCGACAATTTGACACTTTAGGAGACAAGAGATCGGGGTTCCCTGTTCTAGAATTCTTGAAGTCACGAAACGCGATATAGAAGTAGAGGAGGACATAGCCAAAGACTTCAGTGTTTCGACATTTCAGGTTTGGGCAGGTGGAAGGGCCGAGAACCTCGACAACAGGGATCACGAAATCACGAAACCCAGAGTCCTTTTTGGCTTGAACAAAAGGGGTTGATTAACCCTTGGCGTGTTTGTAGTGAAGATTCTGAGCGGATCTCGGCTTGAGGGCAGGGGGTCTGCATCAATTGTGGTATCAGAGTACAAAAAAATTTCTTTTCTTTCTGTAGCAGGGGAAAGGAGGAATTTTTTAGTCATTCTACCGAAAAGAAGAGATAGACCAATGCCTGATCCAGTAGTAGAAAGAGAAATGCATGAACTACTTGTTAGGATTGATTCCATGGAGACAACACAGAGGCACACAGTTAATGCTGGGGATATCAACGAAGCTGAAAGTGAAAATGAAGTTGGAAATGAAGTAGAAGAAGTTGCAGTCGAAGATGTTGTGGATGAATGCCTATTTAGAGCTGTTGCAAGGATAGGTTCCAGGGAAAAAATGGAGATTCCCATGTATGAGGGGAACCTGGATGTTGAAGAGATTCTAGAATGGATTAGGGATCAAGATAAGTACTTCAACTATGAGGATGTTGAGGAAGACAAGAAGGTCAAGCACACTGTCAAAAGACTTAAAGGGCATGCAGGATGAACTGCAGGCTGACAGACACTGCAAAGGGAAGTAAAAAATCAAAAGCTGGGACATAATGGTTGCAAAGATGAAAGAAAAATTCATACCCAAGGATTATCAAATCACTCTGTTTCAAAGGATGTATAACTTGAGATAGAAGCTGATGTCAATGAAAGAATACATTGAAGAGTTCTATAGGATAAACATCAGAGCAGGTCATCGGGAAAGTGATGATTAAAAGGTTTCCAGGTACATGAATGGTTTGCGATATGACATTTAGGACGAGATGAGCATGATGAACCTTCAGAATGTATAAGATGCTTATCAGGTGGCTCTAAAAGGTGAAGAGAAGCTAAGCCAAAAGCAAGGTCAAAGAGGCTGAGGCAGAAGTCAAGCCAGAGGAAAAACAATTGTCCAAGACAGAACTCAGAAATCTAAAGAAGAGGGGAAGAAACCTCAAACCCAAACTGAGAGAGGGGGAATCTCACATAGAGGATAGTATGTCGATATAAATACTTTTCCTCATACCAGAGGAAGAGGAAGAGGCCGAGGAGGTGAAGTGAAATGTTTTGTTTGTGGGAAAAATGGACATAAATCTCATGAATGTCTAGATAGGAAGAAAGAAGGTGGTGAAACTCACATTTCCAAATCATAAGGACAGAGTGTTGAGGAGGAAGATGTTGAGGGCGGAATATCCTTGATGATGTTGAAAGTTCTCTTAATGCCAGAGAAGGAGGCAAAAAATCCAGCCCAAAGAAACAAACTGTTTCAGACTGCTTGCAAAACCAAAGACAAGGTATGCAAAGTCACCATGGACAGTGGTAGCACATACAATCTTGTTTCTACAGAGATGGTAGAAAAGATGGAGCTGGAGACTATTGTACATCCAAGCCCATATAGAGTTTCGTGGCTACAAAAAGGACATCAGTTAAATGTCACTAAACAATGTTTAGTTAAATTTAAAATAGGGGGATATAAGGATGAAATATTATGTGATGTCATTCCCATGGATGTTTTTCATCTATTGCTGGGTAGACCATGGCAATATGATAGGAATGTGGTTCATGATGGGAGAAAGAACACATACACCCTGGAGAAGAATGGAAGGACTCACATGTTGTTGCCGATTAAGGATAAAGAAGTGAAACCAGAGGTAAGCAACAATGTACTTCTCATGAGTGGGAAGGAAATTCATAATGAGGTTAAGAAGAAGGAAGACACATAATTTATTGTGGTCAAGAAGCCTAGAATTTTTTTGACTAGTACATGAGTGGATGATTTACCGGAGGAAATCCAGGAGTTAGTGGAAGAGTTCACTGATATAGTAGTGGACAAACTACCTAATTTGTTGCCACCGATTAGGAGTATAAGCCATCACATCAATCTTATACCTGGAGCCAGTTTACCAAACAAAGCCATGTATAGGTTAACACCACAGGAGAATGAAGAAGTCAAGAGACAAGTCCAGGATTTAATGGACAAAGGATTGATTTGAGAATGCTTGAGTCCATGTGTTGTTCTGACAGTACTCAGCCCAAATAAAGATGGAGGCTGGAGAATGTGTATAGACTCAAGAGAGATCAATAATATTACCATCAGATATAGATTTCCATTGCCAAGGATGGATGATTTGATGGATTGCTTGAGTGGAGCAATATTTGTTTCAAAGATTGATTTGAAAAATGGATATCATCAAATCCGAATGAGAGAAGGTGATGAATGGAAGACAACATTCAAGACGAATGAGGGGCTGTATGAATGGCTTATCATGCCATTTGGATTTACAAATGCACCCAGTACTTTCATGAGATTGATGAATGAAGTCCTGAAGGATTTCATGGGAAAATTTGTCATTGTATATATTGATGATATATTGATTTTCAGTAAGACAGAAGCATAGCACTTGAAGCATTTAGTTACAGTGATGAAGAGATTGTAGCAAGAGAAATTGCTGATAAATATAAAGGAATCAACATTTATGAGGACAAAACTCATTTATTTGGGTTTTGTTATCTCTGCAAATGAGTTGAAATGGACTTGGAAAAGGTGAATGCAATTAAGAATTGGTCATCGCCGAAAATTGTGTTTGAAGTTCGAAGATTCCATGGTTTAGCTAGTTTCTACAGGAAATTCATTTGAAATTTTAGTGGGATTACCACACCGATGATGGACACATTGAAGAAAAGGCACAAATCTTTTCACTGGACAGAAGAAGCAGAGAAGAGTTTCAATCTACTGAAGAAAAAGAAAAAGATCACGGAGCAACCAATTCTAGTTTTGCCAGACTTTAACAAGACATTCCAGGTCAGGTGTGATGTGAGTGGATTTGTAATTGGAACAGTCTTGAGCCAGGATGATAGGCCGATCGCATACATCAATGATAAATTGAATGAAGCGAATATTAAATACTCAACATATGACAAAGAATTCTATGCAGTCATACAAGCGCTGAAGAAATGGAGACATTATTTGTTTCCTAAAGAGTTTGTTTTGTACAACGATAATCATTCTTTGCAATTTGTGACTCAACATGACAAGTTGAACCAAAAGCATGGAAAATGGGTTGAATTCATGCAGAATTTTACTTTTTTGATTAATCATATTTTTGGAACCACTAACAAAGTTGTTGATGCTTTGAGCAAGAAATGTTTGCTTATGCAGGAATTTAGAGTCAAAAATTTGGGTTTTGATAACCTCAAAGAAATGTACAGAGATGATCCATATTTTAAAGAGGCATATGAGGCATCTGAGAATCCAATTCTCAGGGACAAAATCCAGTGGACTGAATATATGATCCAGGATGGATTATTATTCAGGGGCAATCAGTTATGTATTCCAAAATGATCCATGAGGGAGAACCCGCTGAAGGAAAAACACAGTGGAGGATTGGCCGGACGTTTCGTTCATGACAAAACGTTCTCAAAGTTGAATGGCGTATATTTTTGGCCAGGGATGAGGATAGATGCTAAGAAATTTGTGGAAAGATGTAGGATTTGTCAGCACACAAAGGGGAAAAGGAAAAACAAGGAAAAACATAGGGTTATACCAGCCATTACCCATACTTGAAAGGCCGTGGGATGCAGTGAGCATGGATTTTGTATTGGGACTGCCAAGGACACAAAGAGGATTTGATTCAATCTTTGTGATGGTAGAAAAATTTTCAAAGATGGCACATTTCATACCATGCCAGAAGTGATGCAACTCATATTGCGAACCTGTTTTTCAAAGAAGTCATCAGACTTCACGGCTTGCCAAGGAGTATAGTTTCAGATCAGGATACCAAATTCATTGGACATTTCTGGAGGAATTTATGGAAGAATTTGGGGACAAGTTTGTCTTTTATCTCAGCTTATCATCCTCAGATGGATGGGCAGACAGAATTCGTGAACAGAAGCTTGGGAGATTTGTTGAGGAGCCTAGTGACTGAACACCACGGTCAGTGGGATCACATTCTGCCACAGGTGGAATTTGCTTATAATGATTCAATCAATAAAATCACAGGGAAGAGTCCATTCCAAATTGTATATGGAATGCAGCCAAGGGTATTTTCTGAATTAAAATATATGGAACAGACTGAATTCAGAAGTGCTAGTGCAGAGGACTTTGCAGAAGAAATGAAGGAGCTTCACAACCAAGTCAAAGAGCGATTGCATAGTTCAAATCAAGAATACAAGCACAGAGCAGATCAACATAGGAGAGAACTTAAATATGAAGTTGGTGATATGATTCTTTCACATCTGAGGAAGGAGAGGTTCCCAAGGGGATCATATAAAAAACTGAAAATGAAGAAGATTGGACCATGCAAGGTCATAAAGAAATTTGGGGCAAATGCATATGAGATTGAATTACTCGATGGGATCAAAATTTCATCGATATTAAACATCTCAGATTTGTACCCTTAGAGAGCTGAAGAAACAGGGGTAGAGAATGAACAAACAAAAGTTCAGTGGACCAAACAAATGCCTATAGCTGAAAAGCCACATATGGAAAGAATAATTGACAAGAGGGTTAGCAAAAAGACCAGGAGGAAAGAGTATTTTGAATACTTCGTCAAATGGAAAGGACATCCAATTGAAGATGTTAGTTGGGAAGATGAAGAAGAAATTCATAAGCATGTACAGACCATGCAAGAGCTCATGAACAGGAGTTCATGAAAATTCTCAAGCGAGGAAGTATGATGCAGGAGCATCGTAAGCAGCTAGCCAAGCAAGCAACATAAAAGGTGGAAGACAGCTGGAAGACCTCCAACGCACATTTTTGAAATGTTTTGAAGCATTAATGTAATGGTTAAAGGGAGGCATACTTTCATATTGTAAACAGATCATGAGTGATTCACTCTCATTTGTAGAAGGTAGAGTCATTTATGCATAGTTAATGAAAGTAGGTAGGTTTGAATTAGAGATTAGACAGTTTAGAAGAACTAGAGGGAAAACGGATATAGACACCCTCATCTTTGTATCATGGTATCGATAGATCATTGTAACATTAGCATAGATAAAAAGAAGAAGAAAGTTGTAGCAAAAAGTTGTAGAGAAGAACCCATGTACAAAAGATTTGAATTAATATATGAAGCTTTGAATTAGACTCATGGTGTTATGATGTTTTTTGTGTATACATGTTGAATTGTATGCTAATAGTTATTTTATTCTCTCTGTTATACATTTGATTTAATACTGTGTTGAATGTATGATTTCATATTAAATGTTTGAGGTCTGAGAGAAGAAAGAAAATGAGTTTCAATTGTTTCTCTTCCTAAGAGAGAATTTCCTGCCAGGAGTGCAGTGAAACATCCGCAAGGAGTGCGTTGAAAAAGGTTCAAAGTTTATCTCTAAAAGCTCAGGAGGGATACCATTGTTCTCATTCCAGCATAAGTGCAAGTGAAGCACAGGAGCCGTGCAAGGCATGCACATGCTAGTTGAGTCCTTAGAAGTTATTAACTAAGGGGGAAGAGAGAGAAAGACTATTGTCGCAGAAGGTGCACAAAGTCAACAGTTCAAATACGTAGAAGTATTTTGAGGTCTGTCGTGAGGAGTGCGAGGATAAGCCCTTTTTTGAGGCTTCAATTTACTAGAGAAAGATCAGAAGGGGTAGTGCCTTTGAAGTATTCGAAGGAAGGTAGGAAGCGGAATATTCATGCAAAAGGTTAAGTTTCAGTGAAGGAACATGGGTTCGTTCCATAGAGATTCTTGAGGGAAGAATAAAACGGTCGAAATTCTCTGTGGAGAACTCATGAAACAGCGAGGACAGTAGGATCCAGGAGAGCTACAGGGAAGATAAGCGTTGGACAAATCCACCCTTCGAGAGGCAGGATCCAATGTGGACCGTTGATCGCGACTGTTGTACTGGAGAGATCATTTAGACATTTCGAGGGTTGTAATTCTGAAGTGTGGATGAAGCCCTTGGTTGCTCGAAATCCCAAAGTGCGAACTGGATTATCATGTGTGAAGGCGAGGAGAAAAATTTTCAGCATTTCATAATTTCAGAGTTTGGCATTTCGGGGGTCCTGATGACAAGGAGTTAGGCATAGTAGAGTAGAAATCCCGAAGTCATGGATTGCGACAGAACTTGAGGTGAATTTCAGGATTTTGGTAATTCAGGATTCGAAATATTGGAAGTCTTGATGACAAGGAGCTAGGGGCCTTTGTATTGAAAAACCTGGAGTTGCAAAACCGAAAAAATCCTTGAAGTGGCATTTCAACATTTCGGGGATCGAGGTTTCGGCATGCCCATTGACAAGGATTCGGGACACTTCATGTCAGAAATCTTGAATTTGCGAAATGCTAAATATCTGTGAAGGCGTGTTTCGACATTTCGGTGTTTCAGGGTTCGAGGATTTGGGATTGTGGTGACAAGTGTTTTGGGATCAAGGCTTTTGAACTCTCGGTACTCGAAAGCCCAAAATAACGTGAGTTGTTGGATCTTAAGGAAGGCCATCAATCGTTGATTCCATAGAAGGAATCGCTTCTAAATTTGGGGTTTCGAAGTGATAGGGGAATGACAGTCGAAGATTGATTCAAGTTTTGAAAGCCGGGAAAGGTGACATGTGGCAGGAATCCATGTCAGAGATTGAGGGAAACTGAGAGGATAGGTGGTGAGTTTCTGTCAATAGTTGGAGTCAGAATCCGTTGACTATTTTTGGGTTCAGGGGTTGGAGAGTCAGGAAACCTCACATCAGGATTCACAAAATCATGAAGTTCGAAACCCCGAAAAAGCGAAAAAACCTGTTGAGGAGCCAAAAATTGATGAATGTGTCAGGATTCAACAATTCGGTACTTTAGGAGACAAGAGATCAGGGTTCCCTATTTTGGAATTCCCAAAGTCATGAAACGCGATATAGAAGCAGAGGGGGATGCAGACAAAGACTTCGGCGTTTCGACATTTCGGGTTTCGGCAGGTGGAAGGGCTGAGAACCTCGACAACAAGGATAGATAAATCATGAAACCCGAAGTCCTTTTTGGCTTGAACAAAATGGGTTGATTAACCCTCGGCATGGTTGTAGTGAAGATCGTGAGTGGATATTGGCATGAGGGCAGGGGGTCTACATCACAGGGAACCCATCTGTAAGGCTTCCATACCTTACCATGGATTGGAAATTTGAGCCACATGCAACCTTTCTGAGACAAGAAAGAAAGGAAGGTATGGTGGGCAGAGGAATATGCATGAAGAGTGTAGAGACAGGAATATAAGATCTTGGGTTCAAGGAAGAACAAGGAGATAATCATTCTGGTTGTAGGAAATGTCTGAGAAGGTTATGATACAAGATGGTAAACTAGGTTAGTCCTCCTTGCTTGATATCGTGTAAACCATTTCCAAGGTCCTACGGGAGAAGGAGAGTAACCTTCATCCCTATCTATTTTTATGTCGGAAGAAGAGATTCAATCTAAAATCATCATGGTATAGCTCGGGGGTGGCTAGTGGTAAATCCATTAGGAGTGACTGAGCCTATGGTTGGGTGGAAACAAGCACCCTTTCCAGTAGTTGCTTCACGTTATCTAGTTCTGATAAGTTCTTTCATACTCTATGCATTGAATTGGGAATTAATGATTGTATGCATGTATTTACATATCTATAAATGGTTTCTGTATTGAAATGGTTAAGTGATGTGTATACGTTGGATTCCTTGAGAACTTATGCTTCTTCTTTTCCTATATGCTCCAGTTTAACCCTCAAAGGAGTTTTCCCAAGGATCTACCTCATAGCTATGGAGTTGGAGAAAGCCTCTTGGCACTTCTACCATATCGATAATCCCATGGTTTCACCCTGCCCTATTTCAGAACTTAAAGTTCTGCGAGATAGGAAGGTGTTTCCTTCAAACCAGTAGCCTGAGAGACCTTAAAATCATGCCCATGGCCTTAACCAAAACCCGGCTAAGAGAATAGCTCATAGCCCAAGAGTCATCAAAAGGTCCATGTGACCTGGGTCTAGGAACCCTGCGCTAATCCCGAAAGGAGATAGATCATGATGGTTTCGGAGTTTCAAGAGCTTGAAGACCTAGGATGTCAAACTTAATGATAGTCAAAATTACCCAAACTCCTAGAGTAACAAGATCCATAGATAAATCAAGAACCTGATAGAGGAGATGAATTTGAGATGTTCATCGGAAGGAGAACTAATCTCAGTAATTAGATCAACTTAAAGATCCACTAGAGTTAACAGATAAAACACCAACAATTCGATTAGATCGATGGTTGAGAATCATTGTGGAGTGTGAAAGATAAATTAACGGATGTGCTAGTTCACATCCCATAGTCAACCAACATCATTGATCTCATCGGGGTGGAGGATCAATGACCATGATTAAAAAGAGTTGGGCAAGAACTTTGCATATTACAGAGATTGAAATCTTCAATAAAGAGTGAGCACGTTGGGGTCTTGCAATCACTTTGACCCGTTGATCTATGAACAAATTAGTATTGGATGGATCTCAACTGTGATATTTGAGGGATGTTGAAATATGATCAGACTGGAGCGACGAGGCGCAGTGATGCCATCCATGGTGATGTGGATTTAAGCTTGATGAGCCATGTGCCACTTAGATTCATGTGCATAACATACTCTAGAGCCCTTGGAATGTGACACATGTCATCTCAGGTAAGGGTATGTGTTTAACCTGACCCATATATGTTTCAAAGCCTGGTACATGCCTACCTAGACAATGTGGTTGGTGAATGGACCCAAAGTGCCAGAGTATATCCTAGCCATTGGCACAAGGAGGCATGTGGCAGTAGATTATTAAATCTGAAGTAGAGCCACTCTGGAGGAAATGAAGCGTGGTGCTTCAAAAATCCTTGAAGCTTGAAGTAGAAAAGTAGATCTGAGTTGTCTTTTGGTAAGGATAGGTGTCACCATCTCCCGCACTCCACAACATAAGTACTGCAGAAGATTTGACAAGTAGAGTGTCGAAAACTCTTGAAATCCTAAGAGTCAGAGTCTATCATGATAATTGAATAGAGAAGGACACATGTCAGAAGATTTGACACTCCAGAAGGATTTCACTTTGGGGGTTTTTATGTGTGAATACTCGAGAATTGTCAAAGCCCTAAGTGTCGATGTGAATTAGGGCCGTCAAATTATCCGAGGACATGCAACATCGGATTGTGAACTTAAGAGATTTTCTACTCCGAAGGGTTCATGCAGAGGATGTATTGACGCCTGATGTCCTGGTGTCTAGTCATAGACCACAGTCATATGTGAATGTATATGGAGGGAAGGGGATAGGCTTGGAATTCAAATCCGAAGGCCAAACGATGAATTCCCCGTCAACCTGTGAGTTAGTCGAGGACCAAGTCCAGTCGTTGGATTTCTTGGTGGATGGATTTCCTCCATAGAATTAAGAAAACTTGAAGTTTCAGGATATTAGAGAACTCAAGGATAATCATATTGAATCAGACCCATGTGGAATCCTCGCGTCCTCAACCTATGAGCACCCGAGCAACTTGGGAGAGGTATATTTGCTAGCTCTGAACTCAGTTCTAAGCATGGAGACCGTGGCTGGGAATCTCTAGATGATCAGACTGGGATAGAGAACCCTAATTTAGGTCTTTATTTATTAATAAGAATGGAATCTCAAGGCCCCACCATGTGTGTGTTACAGTCAGTCACAATTTTGTCTAAATAAAATATGTGGATGCATGACTATTACATTATCAAAAGACTTTGACTAAATTAAATGGACCAAGTATTCCTATGAATGTACTCCATATTGTCTGAGAATCTCCTAAATATTGATGCAATAACTTCATTCTAGTCTACAAAGAATCCACTACGTAGATAGAACCATAGAAAGACTCAAGTCGCGAGTATTCATCCTATCGCAGTTGTCCTATAATGTGCTTACTGGATTTCCCCATCGGACTGTAAGTGCCCCTCATGACTTTTTTTGTCTCATTCTACTTTGGAATTCATCTCATCACACTGCACTACACCATTTGTTGCACTAGCTCAAGGCACCTTGCATATTTTCATCTGCGCAATATTCCACACACTCCGTCGCAGTTCACTCTGTCACTTGTTGCTTGCTCAAAACATTACCACGTTGCAGGATGAAAATCTGTTGGTTCATTTTGTGATCATGGAAAAGGTACTTTGTTTCATTCCACTTCATATCTAAACTTCTTCATAGGTTATCCTCCTATTCTGTGTGCACTCCTGGAAGAATCATCGTTGATCCTCTCATCCTTCAAACCTTCTACTCACTTCTTTTTTCAACCTTTCACGATTTCTTTTAGCAGTTTTATTTATTGTGGATCTGTAATAGTACAGTAGAAAGTATCCTTCCACACACTTCCTCTGAAATCCTTCTGTGCACTTCCTCTTCCTGTGCACCATGTTGACATCAATGACAACATATTCTCAACAAACTCCCCCTTTGTTATTGATGGAAATTCTTGTTGTTGAGCTACTCCCTCTATCACTGTGTTCCTCTGGTTTTCCCTTCCCTTTGTTGTATGATCCTCTTTATCACAATTGTTCTCTCTCTGTCAGTGTGTTCCTATGGCCTTCACTCCCCCTTATTGTATGATCATATTTGTCATAGTTGTGTGTTTCTCCCCCTTTGACATCAATGGAAAAGTGAACTATCCTTCTGACTACAGACATCCTGCGAGTGACTCCCCCTATCAAAATGTTGTATTTCCCACTGTTCAATTTATTGCACGGCTCCCCTTGAGGATAGGAAGGTATTTCAATATCCTTTAACATGTAATTAATATTTATGCCCCTGAATGAGAAGTGGGAAGGACTCCCAACTTCTCTCTAAGGTACTCAAAGGATTCCCTAGGGAATGTCTTGGTAAATATATCTGCAATCTACTCTTTGGAAGAAACACATTCTAATTTAACCACCTGATCTTGAACATATGCTTTGAGAAAGAAATACTTGATGGGTATATTCTTAGTTTTAGAGTGTTTAACATGATTTTTGGAGAGATTAATAGAACTTGTATTGTCGCACATGATAGAAATAGGTTGATCATAGGGAACTTGGATATCCTTGAGATTGGTCTTTATCCACAACACCTTCTTACAAAAGGATGTTGCAGCTATATACGATGCTTCAGTGGTAGAGAGAGAAATGCAATTTTGTTTTTTGTTGAGCTAGGATACTAAAAAACTGCCAAGGAAGAATGCACCTCCACTAGTTCTCTTTCTATCATCAATACTTCCTTCCCAATCTGCATCTATATAAAATATGAGAATGAGGTCAATTTTTTTTGGATACCACAATCCATAATCAATTTTACCTTGAAAAATACTTGAATATTATTTTGAATGCAAGAGCATGAGTGTTGGGTGCAGGCCTATTTTGAGGAAAGACCTAATTTTGGAAGAAAAGGCCTAATTTTGGAGAAGAACAACTGGAAGGAAAAGCAACATGCAAGTCAAGAAGGCAGGAAAACCTAACCATGCTAGGGTTAGGGTTTTGGAAAAGATTGTAATAGATATAATACTGTAAAATAATATAATAAGAACCTAGGAGGTCTAGGTCAGGGTTGTTCAAGAGTTCGATTATTGTAGTTGAGTTCAGCTATTGTTGTAATAAGGCTGTAAAAGAGTCAAGTAAGGTAGATTTTGATGGTTATATCATAGGATGAGGATATTGGTGTGATATATTACACCTCACATAGGTTCTTGAACATATTCAATATTTTATGATGGGAGATGTAATGCACGCAGAGCCATATTTTGCAGAAAACTAAATAAAAGAGAAGAGTAGCCAAATCTGTCAGACAGATGGCTTAGGTTGATAGAAAATTGGAATGGATTGTTGGTTGTCATTTATTTCAACCATTGGAGAGTGATATTGTATATTGATGTCAATCCTTATTGATTGATGTCAACCCTTGGAGAAAGTCCGGTAGCGAATTCTGGTATCATAAAGGTTTGGATAATGGACCCAAGGTTGTTTCATGTATAATGGTATGAGTTTTAATATATTTGAAGATAAGACTATTCTATATGGATAGTACATGTCATTCCATTTCTAGTTGTATGTGTAACGTCACATAACTCCTCATAGTTAGAGAGTTATGGCCATGAGAAGTTGGAGAACCCAGGTTTGGGCAATGGACCCAAGTTTGTTTGATGGATAATGGTACGAGTTTTTATATATTTGTAGGAAAGAATATTATATATGTATAGTAAATGTCATTCCACTTCCAATGGTATGTGGAATGTCGCATAACACCTCATGGTTAGAGAGTTATGGCCATGCGAAGTTGGAGAACCCTCATGAGTCATCTAGAAGCCCCAAAAGGTCAAAGTAGTCAAAGTTGTTTAAGAGATTTTAGAAGGTAAATAATAAAGTGAAGTGATGA
>JZKD02S2033337.1:621667-638784 GCA_000966675.3 Picea glauca | reverse complement strand
AACTACACCACAAAGAATATCATTCACTCCCAAGTATGCAAATTTGTTTTATGGTCATTGTTTTTATTGTACTAATTTTGGATATAAGGTTGCAGATTGCAAGGATTATAAAAGAAATGTTCAAGAAAGAAGTGCATATGTGGCCCCACGTAACATTGAATGTTACAAATTTCATAACTATGGACACAGAGCTAGTGATTGTAGAAGCATGGTTGATACTTAAGTGAAAGAGAACACTGATATTAGATATAAGAAAGTATGGATACTAAAACGTGAAGAACAAGTGAACAAAGACCAGGTCCTAGAGATCACAAGATTGGAAATAATCCGAGATGAAGAAAATTCTATAGATAAAAATAAATAAGTCAGATACAGAAAGGTTTTGAAAATAACTGAAAGAAAAGAAGGACATGTAAATAAGGAACAAGTTCAAGATATTGTACTTTCAGGCATTGTAGTGAAAGATGAATCCATAGAATAAAGAAAGAAGTCAGAGCTGAGAGAGATGATCAATCTACCAATGACTATGATGATGAATACACATCAGAGCAGAAATTTTTCTGATCCATTCGACTTAGAGACTCCCAAGTAATATGAATATTAGACAAGGGGAGCCTATGCGATAGTTGTGATAGACCAAAGAACCATCCTTCGAGCATCTTGCAGAGTTTGAGAAGATAGATCCAGAGTAGTCAGTTAGTAGAAGTACAATTTGATGGATTAATCAATACTTCATGATAGTATAGTGATAAATGGGTCAACATTAAGGACAGTTTCTCAAGTAGAGTCTTGGACAGTATGGACTAGAGCATGGATTCATATATTGGTTCAAATAGTAGTTCAGAGACAAAGGAACATTATCATAATGGATGATAATTACAAAGGAAATGGATTGAACAATGCTAATGGATTCCAAATTGACAGATATGTTTTGGAAATAGGTAGTGCATACAACAGTTCACATTCAAAACATAGTAATTCTCAGAAACAAAAATGACAAAACTCCCTACGAACTATGGAAATGAAGCACAGACAACAACATCTACATCAAGGTAACTCAAGGTAGTATTTTATTAATTGAAATTTATGTTGATGATATTGTTTTTGGAAGTACTAATGACAGGTTAAGCTAGAAATTTGAAAAGGATATGCATAATGAATTTGAAATTCCATTAATTGGATAACTATCTAGCTTCTTTCTAGGTCTTCAAATATGTCAAATAAACCAAGGAATTTATATTTCTCAAGTTAAGTATATCATAGAAATTCTAAAGAGGTTTGGAATGGAAGATTGCAAACCAGTTGCAAGTTGAGAAAAGATGATGATTCAAAGTCTATAGACTAGAGGCAATACAGGTCAATTATTGGTTGCTTACTATATGTGACAACATCTATACCAGATGTAATGTAGAAAGTTGGACAAGTGGTATGATTTCAAGAAACACCAAAGGAATCACATGTCTTAGCAGAAAATAGGATTTTCAGATATCTCAAAGGAACATAAAATTTTGTATTATGGTATCCAAAAGGAAAGGATCTATCACTTATTTCCTACACAGATGCAGACTGGGAAGGTTGCATTGTTGACTGGCAAATCACTAGTGGAGAAGCGTTCTAGTTAGATATACAGGTGAGTATGATGAGCCCATTCCAATCTATTGTGATAATACAAATGCCATCAGTATCTCAAAGAACTCGGTGATGCACTCCAAGAAGAAGCACATTACAATAAAGTATAAACTTATATGGGGACAAGTTGAAGAGAATAACATCAAAGTTGAATATGTGGGCACAAAAGAACAAGTGTCAGACATCTTTACAAAGCCACTTCCAAGGGAAGCCTTTGAGTATTTTCGCCAAAGACTCAAAGTAATTTCTACTCCAAAATGAATGATTTTGAATCCTTATCTTATATGTCTTATATTTACATGAGGAAGCACCATAAAGAGGACAATTTAGGTTGGGAGATCAGTTTTAGGAAGAGTTCAATTAGGGGAAGTATGCCCAAGGGAATTTCAGTTAGGGGGAGTAATCCCGGATGGAAAGATACATTTTCCATTGATGAAAAAGGGGAGATATTTATCAGATACATGATAGAAATGCTTGGAGAGAGAGAACAGAGGCATGTAGACAGGGGTGGTATTAGAGAAACCAAGGAGAGTTCAGTCAGGGGGAGCAGCCCCAAATGGAGATACCATTTTCCATTGATGTCAAAGGGGAGAGATAGAAACATTGATGAGGAGTATAAGGATGAATGTTATCATGACTAAGTGTTGCCATCAATGCCAAAGGGGGAGATTGTTAGACAATTAGCTTAGGTTGATGGAACATTGGTATGGATTGTTGGTTTCCATTGATTTCAACCATTGGAGAGTGATATTGTAGATTGATTTCAACCCTTGATTGATGTCAACCCTTGGAGAAATTTTTGTAGCGAATTCTGGTAGCACAAAGGTTTGGGTAATGGACCCAACATTGTTTCATGCATAATGGTATGATTTTTAATATATTTTAAGATAATACTATTCTATATGGATAGTACATGTCATTCCATTTCTAGTGGTATGTGGAACGCCACATAACTCCTCATGGTTAGAGAGTTATGGCCATGAGAAGTTGGAGAACCCAGGTTTGGGTAATGGACCCAAGTTTGTTTGATGGATAATGGTATGATTTTTTATATATTTGTAGGAAAGAATATTCTATGTGGATATTACATGTCATTCTATTTCCAGTGGTATGTGGAACGTCACATAACTCCTCACGGTTAGAGATTTATGACCATATGAAGTTGGAGAACCCTCATGAGTCATCTAGAAGCCCCAAAAGGGGTTTAAGATATTTTAGAAGGTAAATAATAAAGTGAAGTGATTAGTATACTATAATTCAAAGTGAATACAAAATAAATTATTTAAATAATAAAGTTAATGCAAAAATTACTAAGTGGATAAGTGGTTAGAAGTGGGTTATCCCTAAAAGAAGGAAAGTGGTTTAAGATGGTTCAAAGGTAACCCCTTGAGGAAAAGTGAAGTGATGAGTGTACTATAATTCAAATTTGATACAAAATAAATTATTTAAATAATAAATTTAATGGATAAATTACTAATTGGACAAGTGGTCAGAGGTTGGTTAACCCTAAAATAAGGAAAGTGGGTTAAGATGGTTAAAAGGAAACCCCTTGAGGAAGCTACATGAAAGTATGAATAAGAGGAAAGACTCTCTCATTTTAATCACACTTGAGAATATTGAATATATATAGGTGAATGAGGTAACCAAAGGATATCTAAGCCTAATTTCAGAGGGAAGGTGAATGAAAGAAAGATGAAATTCAAGGGAGGATAGATGTTTTTGATGATGTTTTCTAAGGTATGTTATTTACAGGTCATCTCACCATTTTCTTAATAAAATGTTTTATAGAATGATTCAGACCATGTAATTGGGATTCCATTGAATAAACATAACCAAGTATCCATGGTACGAATTTCATCTTGTGGGTTTTATTTATTTATGGAGTTACACTACGTGGAAAATAGGGTTTGTGGCTAGTCCTAAAACTAGTCTAAAATAGGTGTTTCAGGTAAAAACGTCATAACCTCTTCATAAAAGATCCAAATTAAGTAATACCAAATGTGTTGGTTATAGTAAAGTATTTAGTATTATTTGTAACATTTTTAGATACATACAACAAATATTCTATGTGGGGCACTCTCTACAAGTTCACTCTCTAGAATAAGCCAACATTCAACAAGGTATGCCATTTTTGCTATAACTCCTTTTCTATGAGGTTCCAAGTAGTGACACTTGGAGGAATTTCATAAAACACACTGAATAAAATTGTGTACTATTTTCATATCTTTATTCATTATAGGTACATAGTTGTGATTATTTCAAGTTAGGGTTGTTGACTAATCCAAAACTAGTCATGTGAGACTAAAGTAAAGTTTGATGAAAATGCTAGTCTCTTGTTGTTAAAGTTAAGGAATGTTTGCAGGTATGTGATCATATACACCAGGTCTATTACAAAGTTACAAATAATATTTGGATGATGAAATTTATGAGGGATTTTGGTTGAGGTACATGTTGGGTACATGTTTGAGACAAGTAGTTGATGAGTTGGCACATACATGAGGTGTATAGTTGATGATGTTAGCACATCTTGATGAGTCATAGTTGATGAGTAGTTGATACATGATTGGTATATACTTCGTACATGGTTGGAGGCACTTGTTAGTAGTATTGTTGACACATGTTTTATGGATGATGTAGCATACTTGTATTGGCATATTATTAGAAGCACATATTGATCTTGGTGATGATTATGATTTGTTGTGTTATACTTGGTTGATGCACATATTTGAGAGTTGTCTTGGTGATTGATCTTGGTGAGTAAGTTTGATTTGGTTGATAAGATTGATCAGATAGGTTGTTGTGATAGGTTGTTTGGACAGGTTATTTGTACATGTTTGGTGCATGGTTGATGCATTTGTTCATGGTACAGGTTGAGGTACAGGTTGGTGTATGGTTGATGCACTTGTTTATGGTACAGGTTGATTATAGATTGGTGCATGGTTGATGCATTTTTTTATGGTATAGGTTGATTATAGGTTGAGGTACAGGTTGATGCATGGTTGATGCATGGTTCAGGTTATTGGTACAGGTTGTTTGGTGCAAGTTGTTTGGTACAATTTTAAAGCAGTATATCTCATAGTGATATTGTGATAGTGGTTCCATCATTCTACTTATATGTTAAGGCGGTTGGACAGGGAAAGGAAAGGTGTTTGTAGCCACATTCTGGTTGTAGCCAAAGAACATAGGGGGTTGTGGCCTCCTTCTAGTTGTAGCCAGAGAATTGGGGAGTTGGATCTTCCCTCAGGTTGTAGCTTGAGAAACTAGGGGTTTGGATCCTCCTTCTAGTTGTAGCTAGAAAAAAAAGGAAGTTGGTTCTTCCAATGAATGTAATGCTTAAAGATATATAAGAAAAAACATTCTGTATTTTTTTCCCACTTTAGGTTTCCACGTAAAATCATTGGTGTATTGTGTATGTGTATTTGTATGATTTATCATTTGTTCATTGTTTATTTACTCTGCAACTATTGGATGATAATGCTACATTGATATAACACTTTCATATTGTGGTTAAAAAGGATTGAATTTCTCTATTACTGATTCACCCCCCCTCTCAGTAATCCAACAAAATCTTTATGGACGTAGCCCAGGAGGGGGTGAACCATGGTAAAACTTGTGTTATCTATAATGTTTCTTTCATGTTTACTTTATGTTAATGGTTATCTAATGAATGAATGGTTAATCTAGATCTATTAGAATTCATGCATGGGATTAAAAGATGAATGAATCCTAAGAATATTAGGATGAATAATTGGATCAATGCATGAAGAAGATAGAATACAATCCTATATCCCCACTCATTCCAAGACTGTAAGCACTTGAGCATTGTAGTCACCCATAGATCTATCTCGGGTGAGACTACACAGTGCACTTTGTGCACTATGTTGCCTTTTGGTTTACCAGGAGGGCCGATAGTTTTATAGGGTTTTGTTGGAAACTTCTTGAGATCTGAACCTAGGTCATATCAAGAGTGAATGAGATATTAAACCCAAAAAATGGTTATGTTTCCCACTGGAACTGCATGGGATTGAGTGGACAGGATCTATATAAGAAGCATGCAAATAATGAAGGTATAAAAAATAATGTTAAGGCCATGGAATCCAATGAAGGTGAAGATTGAAATATGATTGAAAATAAAGGAACTTGAGTTTTCACAGAAGGATAAAAAAAGACCTAATTTAACACCACACAAATATCTGGAAAAATACATGATTAGCAACATGCATGAGGTATTTTTCTGTGATTTCCTTCATTTATTGTAGGAGTGGCTATTGAGGTTAAAATACAACCAACCAACAAATAAAATCATACAATTAGAGTGGAGTCATGTGGAGATCATGCAGTTACAACAAGTTAACAACAAATGTACGCACGTAATAGATTTCTGGTTAGATAATATTTTTGCAGGGTTTATCACTGAATTTGCAGTAGATACTGCAAAGTCTTACAATGCAATAGAGAGGGATTTTCTAAAAGGACCTAGAGGTAGGTATATCAGATCATTGTATACTTCAATCAATATTTTATTGTATAACAATGGTGTGATGACCATGGAATCAGACAACTAAAATTCCCTGTGTTCATGGGGGAAGGGGGGAAGCACTAGCAAGAGGTGGAGAAATGGAGGAATAAATGGATAAGGGAAAGAAAGAGGAGGCCATGGACCCAATCATGATGGAGGAAGACCAAATAATGGAAACAACTATAAAGACACGTAGTGGATTACCTTACCAATATAACATGAATAACAAGAAGAGATCCATAGCTGATAGAGAGGGCTTGACAGGTGATGAAGAAGATGTAGAGGATCTCTGGGTTGTGGACTAGATTGAGGAAATCCTGCGTGCAACATATGAAATGAAAAAAGGAGGTCCAAGGGTAGGAATAGAAAGAAGAACTCCATTACAGGTCATCATTAGTGTGGAACCTATAACCCCATGTTGGAATAACACACCATAAAGGACACCAACATTTAGACAACCAAATTTTAGTGGAATAAAGGAAACAAGAAACACATCCAAACAAGGAGAAGCAACTGGAGGAGCCAGTTTAGGAAGTAATAGTCAAATATCTACACTACACAGAGTTAGTAGTTCAACATAGTTCAAAATGGCAGGACATGATCCCATGATCAGGTTACAATAATTTTGGGGAGAGGCATCATAGGACCTTGAAAATAACTTATTCATCTGTGAGAATATCTGGGAAGAAAAGAAGATAACAGATGAGGATACAAAACTTGAACATTTATCTATCGCGCTAAGAGACCACACACTTGATTGGTACATGAGCCTATATGAAAATAGTCCACCAAGAGTAACAAGGGCTATTGTATATGTGAAAAAACTATTGATAAATGAATTTTAGAAGCTCAACTTAGAGGACGAGTACATCAATGAGATTATTGAAATCAGGAAAAAACTAGGTGAGTATGTTTGGGAGATTGTTCAGAGGTTTAAATGATTGAAAGGTAAGATGATGTAATTACTGACATGCAACATAGACACATATTTGTGAACTCACTGTTACCACATTTGAAATACCCATTAAGACAACAAAAGTTCCAAACCCAGGCAGAGGCTCTGTAGGCAGCCTTACAACTGGAAGAGAACCAATATTAGAAGGTAAATATAGCAATAGAGGAGATGAAGAAGGATATGAATAATCTAACATTTCATCTTAACCAAAATAAGGGAAAAGAGAAAAGAGAAGTTGTTTGGTGTACCACATGTAGGACATAAGGACACCATAAGAACAAATGTCCAACTTTCACACAATACATGGAAACAGGAGTACCAAATCCTTTTCCAATAGTAGGACCATGGTGCGATATTTTTAAAACACATGGGAATGATCCATATCATTGTCCAATGATGTAGAAGTATCAGATAGTACCAAAAAGTTCATACTGCAATTTTTGCAAGTCAATAGGTCATGATGATAAATATTGTAGGACAATGGAGCCGATGAGAGAAAGAATTTCATATACTTATATGGTGTAAGAAGAAATGACGATAGGGAAAGTTGCACCTCATTTCAACCAGATACCTCCACCATATAACAATGCACATCAACAGTATAACAATGCACAACCATAATACAACAATGCACAACCACAATATAACCCCACACAGTACAATCAAGTACCTCAGTACAATGCACCGCGAGGAGATCAAGGTGGATACATAGGTGGAGGACAAGGTAGAGGAGGATTTGGATGAGGTAGAGGTCCAGTAGTGTGCCACAACTTCCAAAAACTAATAAATTATGTAAGGGAATACCCACTTCCACCATCAACATGTATGTATTGTTGCACATCAGACCATGATACAAAATACTATACAACACTCCTGGGAAAGATCCAAGAAAAGAGGAACCAAAACAATTAGAATGTACATTGGATTTCTACAGAAGCCAGGGATGATGGAAGAAACATCAACATAGTCACACGAGGAGGATATAAGACAGGAAATGACACAATAAGACAAGATCCAATGCAACATTAATGGGTGAAGAAGAATATTGAACCAAAAAAGAAATTTGATGCATGGAAATAAAATGAAACATTCAAGGAGGAAAGACATGAGTTTCTCAAGAAAAACATTACGTCTACTTCAGTTGCATAGAAAAATCATAACTCTCCGATGTATGAAATTCCCTCCTCAATGGTTCACACCTGTGAAGCACAACCTCTAGAGAAAGTAAGTAACATAAAAAAATATCTTCAATCACATGTTAAACTATTGAATGACCCATCATCTGTCAAGATCTTGCAAAATATGCTATAAATATGTAATATAAAGGAAGAAGGAAAAGTAGAGCAAAAAACAGTCAATCGTCTCCACACAAGAAGAAGGACAAGAAGAGAATTCAGACTGAATTCCAAGATTGGAGACTTTAAGATGGGTGATATTATACTGTACTTAGGCTCTGAAGTAAATGTTTTAACTAAGAATACCTGGTCGTGCATGGGAGAACCAACACTAGGATATTCACCTGTCCAGTTGAAATTAGCAAATCAACGCATAGTGCTACCAATTGGAACACTTAAGGTGTGATATTTGATTTGGATGAAATGCACACTATGGAAGATTTTGAAGTAATAGAGCTACTAGATGGCACAACACCTTATCCGACATTGCTTGGACTAGAATGGGCATTTGATAACTAGTCCATAATGAATTTGAAGACAAGGGAAATGAAGTTTGAATCAGGTGAATATAAAGTCATTGCGCCATTAGATCCTTCAGAAGGAGAAAGGTTTGTAGAACCCATTTTCACATATCTAGAGGAAATAAAGCAATTGTACAGAACCATTGCATGAGAAGAAGATTATGTTAACCCAACTGCAAATGGGTTAATCAGTTGGATAAGAATCACATCATGTTCTTCCAACTCAGATACAGGTTTGGAGAATTGGCAAAAATGATTACATGAAGTTTCCACAAGAAGGTGTTCATGAATATATTGCGTAGTAAGATGGGTTGGTACAAAGATAAGAGAACCTCCCAGTTTTCATGGGGTAAATGACGTAGAGGAATTTTTTACAAACTATGAAGAAAAAGTATTAGAAAATCATAGGCTCTTATCCCTAGATATTTCACTCAAGTACACACCTGCAATATGGTGGGGTTCACACAAAGAAACAATTCAAGACTAGTACTAATGTAAACAACTATTGTGCATTATATTCGACGCAGAACAAGGCAGCAATAAAATGAATAGGTATGATGGAAAAGGAACACTAGAAGAACATTTGGAGAAGTTCATAACATAATGGAGGATGCCACCACCAAAATAATGGCCTCATCACTTTATCCATACAGTGGAAGGAATCCCAGAGAAATGGTATGTAGACTAGGAGATACGTAGAGGTACTACAAAATGGACAACCTTACAACAAAATTTTGTAGTAACTTTATCAATTGAACATGAGAACCCCAACATTGATTCAACACTGAAGGAGATAAGAGGAGTGATATTTATTGATGAACCAGAGGTTGAACTCATGAAAAAATATCAACAACAAAATAGACAGATAATCGAAGAACTATTGTCATTTTATCATGTTGGAGAGGAAGCACCAGATGATGATGACCCGTTCAATATTTAGATTACAAAAATTGAAGGAGAAAGAGAGGTGGAAGGTCCATCTCTGGAGTCAAAAATATTTTTTTCACTAATCAAGATGAAGAAAGTCAACATTGGGAAAACTAAAAATCCTAAAATGTCAAGTATTGGAGACTATTGGGATGAACAAACATTAGAAAGAATAGTAGAGTTATTGCGTGAATATAGTGACATGTTCCCAATGAACTTTATAAAGATTAAATGCATAGCACGAGAGATGAAAATACCTCTCAAACCTGAGGAAAGACATGTCAGACAGAGACCTTACAGACTAAATCCAGTGTATAAGAATAAAGTGAAGGAAGAAATTGGCAGAATGTTGGAAGCTTCTATCATAGAACCAGTAGAGGAATATGAATGGATAAGTCCTATCGTAGTCCAAGAAAAGAAACAAGGGGGGATAAGGATATGTGTAGATCTGAGGAAACTTAATGATTCTTCCTTACATGACCCTTTCTCGATCCCTTTTATAGATGAAGTCTTAGAGAATGTGGGAGGCCATGAAGCATATCCATTTACATATGGATTTCCAGATTACCATTAGATCAAAGTAGCTCTAGAGGACATGTATAAGACTACTTTTGCTACAAAATGGGGACCCTATCAATACACATTCATGCCATTTGGGATGAAGAATGCACCAACCATATTTTCAAGAGTAGTAATAGCTGCTTTTAAGGAATTCATACATAAGTTTTTAGAACTATATATAGATGATTGGACTGTATATAGTTTGTTAAAGGACCATGTATAAGTATTAAGGATAATGTTGGAAATATACAGGCAATGTCAGATATCATTGAATATTAAGAAATACATTTTTGGGACACCTTTTGGAATACTATTGGGACATATAGTCTGTAACAAGTTTTCTAGTGGCACTGATAAGATTTTTTTCATTGGCAATTTAATGCCACCAAGGTTAGTGCACCAGTTAAGAGAAACAATGGGACATACAGGTTATTACAAGAAATTTATAAAGGGGTATGCGCAGATTACTGTGCCAATGGAAAAAATGTTAAATAAGGATATCATATTCCAGTGGAATGAGGACTGTCAACGAGGGTTAGACACTTTAAAAGAAAATATGGTCAAAACACCTATCCTAGTATTCCCAAATTGGGAAAATACATTTCATTTCCATGTAGATTCATCATCCATATCACTTGGAGAAATTATGGCGTAGATAGGAGCAGGGAATTAAACTACCCTATAGCCTTTGCAAAAAGAAAATTGTTAGAATCAAAGCATAATTACAACACCACAAAAAGAGAAGGCCTAGCCATGGTATATGCACTTCAGAAGTTTAGTAACTACTTACTCAGTAAACACTTTAAGATGTTCACATACCATTCCACCCTCAAATATCTAGTCAACAATCCAGTGTTGGGGGGAGGATCTATATATGTCTATTTTTATTCCAAGAATTTGATTTCCAAGTAATAGTCAAGATAGGGAAGTTGAATGTAGGACCTAATCACCTTTCAAGGGTAACTAATGGAGAAGAACCTACGAAATTGGAAGACAACTTCCCTAATGCATAGTTGTTTTCAATACAGATAGCTGATGAATACTTTTATGATATTATTGAATACTTAAGTACATGGGTTTTTCCACAAGAGTTTATCACTGCGCAGAAGAAAAATATGGTATTCAGAGCTGGAGACTATCAAATTATTGCATGAACCTTATATAATATGGGCACAAATAGTATTTTTATAAGGTGTGTATTAGAACATGAAAGGCCCAAAATTTTGGCAGAATCTCATCAAGGTATAAATGGAGGACACTATGAAGGGAAATCTACTACTCATAAGGTATTTCACATAGGGTTATTATGGCCAATAATGCACAGAGATGCCAAGGAATATTTCCAAAAATGTGATGTATGTCAGTGGTTGGAAAACCTAATAGAAGGGATGAGATACCTCTAAGACAACATGTAACCTTGAAGGTATTTGAAAAATGGGAAATAGACTTTGTGGGACCAATCAATCCACCAATAAAAATATTAGGAGCTAGATATATCAATACTGCCAAAAAATACTTAACAAGATGGGAAGAAACAACACCAGTAAAAGACTGCAGTGCAGATACAACAACACACTTAATGTTCGAGCAAGTGATCACTAGATTTGGATTTCCAAGGATTTTGATGAGTGACCAAGGAAATCACTTTATCAACAGTACCATCAAGGCTATAACTGAGGATTTTTAGGTATATCACAAGAAGAGTACACAATATCAACCTTGGGAAAATGGAACAATAGAAGCCTTCAATAAAATCTTGGAAAATGCTTTGACATAGATCTGCAATGTCAACAACGATGATTTGGACTTGAAAATACTAGTAGTAATATGGGAATATAGGACCACATGTAAGAAGTTGACATGACACACACCATTCAGATTGGTGTATGGGCAGGAAGCATGGGTACCATTAGAATTTCTAGTACCCCATCTTCCCATAGAAACAATTACCAACATGATAGAAAGAGGCTCAGTAAAGGAGAGGTTGAATCAACTGATGGATATGAAAGAGGATGAGATTCGAGAAGGATTTCACCAGGAAGTAAAGAAGAAAAGAGACAAAGCTTAGCATGTCAGACATATTAAGAAGAAGAGTTTTAAGGAGGGAGACCTAGTCTTTCTCTATGACAATAAATTTTTTCAACATCCTGGTAAATTTAGAATGCATTGGCTAGGGCCATATGATGTAAAGACTATCAAAGATGGGGGATTTTTTCAACTAAAGGAATTGGGAAGAACATAACTGAAAGGAATGATCAACGGGTGTCAATTGAAGATATACAAGGACAGTTGACCTTGTAACCCTTATAAGTTACAACGCAGTGAGAAAGGCATCAGGGATGATTTTAAGGATGGAAATTTATTTTAAAATGTAGAAACCTTGGTGAATCTTAGTAATCCTTCATATGGAAACTATAAATGTTTGACGATATTTTTGTAAAAATATTCAAATTTATAAGGATTCTATATATTTTGTATAAAATTTTGGCAATTTTTAAGTAAAATAATTTTATCCTATAAAATTTGGGCGAATCATTTTTAGAGAAACGAATCTTTTTTTGGGAAAAACCATGGAAAATCGGCCCATGAGAGAAATTTAGCCCCTAAAATCATCTCTAAAAGGCATGTAGATAGTGTACTATAGTAGATATTAGGATAGAAAAATGAGAAAATAAAATAAAAAGGAGAATAAGGGGGAAAAAGAAAAATAAAAATATAAAAGAAAGAAAATACAAAAATATTTTGAAACATTGTGCACAAAAATAATGGAATCAGTGCGACAAAAAGAAAAATTGACCACGCGCAACATATGGTTGACATAAATAAAAACACCACGTACTAGGGAAAAGTCATGAGGCACTAAGGAAAATTCATGATGCACCGAGGAAAAGTATAGTGCATCAAAAAAGGGGCCAACGGTTGGAAAATCCAAAAACGACTGTTAGGGAAAAAAAGGCTCAAATTGGGACATTTATGGAATTGAATGAAGCATAATCGACAAGCTTCAATGCATTAATCATAGCCAAAGAAGCTTCTCCAAGACGATTCAGGGAAATAATGAAAACCTCTATATAAAGTGGGAATGTGGACCAAAGAAGACTTATTGTGAAATTTCAAACTTGCTAGCCTGTGAAGCTAAAGATGAGAGGAAAACAAGAGAGTATAGAGATTTGAAGAAACCGAAGCTCAATCCAAAAAAAATAAGTTCCCACGATGGCACCTCCAATGGTTGGAACACCTAGCCAAATAACACATAAAACCATAAGCATCCTTAGGTCACCACAAGAAACTGTAGAGGCGACACAGGAAATGGCACAGAGAGAGGAAATTGTCAATGTCAATGCAATCCCCTCACTAAATATTGAACCAGTGACTGCCACACTGGTAGAAGAAGAATAAAAATCATCGAACATTGGAAAAAAGTCAGGATGGGGATTGAAATGCATGACAATGTGCATAGGCATGAACCAGTCGCCACAGGAAAACCACATCAACTTGTGAGGGCTGAAGCATCCCACAGAACAAATGGATGTGATAGTGAGTACACGGCGATACCACAACCTGGAGAAAGTTTCATGCAAAAGAAGGAAGGACATATTGAAGATATTACAAGGTAGTTAGAGTCAGGTGGGGAATAGAGAGAGACAGAGAATGGGACCTCTACAATGCCAGTAAGAAGAAAGGGAAAACAAACTATCATGTGGTCCCCACGCAAGCATCCCAATGCATCAATTGTGATGTTGTGCATTCCAAAGGGGGTGCAAGCCATGCCAAACCTACTGGGGTGCATGGAAAGGATAAGGTACTTGGACCACGATGTGGATGACAACAAAAAAATCCCATAATTTGTGCAACAAGTATACATGGATAACATCGATAGAGGCTCATTTGGAGACCCCATGATGGAGCTAAAACAATGGGCAACATACCTAGAAAACATAGGGATTCTAAACCTTATCGAGATTCCCGACCTTGGGAGGCAGAAATAAGTGAATAACTATGTCAAGAAGTTGATGGTAGTCCTCCATGGAGGCTTATTATAGATGGAAGAATTTTTCTCCATCGATGTAGAAATCATCGTGTTCATCATAGGTTTTCCATCAATGAGAGAGATTCATGTGCAATACCTAGATGAAAAGACAAAGGAAAAGGTTCTCGATGAATAAATGAAGAAAACTTACACGACGGAGAGAGGCTCACGTGGGATCATCATCAAAATAATCAGTGACACAACCACCAGGATGGCCACAAGCCCAATGGCGTGAAAATTTCTACACAAGTGTCGCAAGGAGGAGGTCCCCACAGGGGTTGTCACAGCTGCATCTTAGTGTGTAAAGAACACCATTCTCAGCTAGGTCCATATCTACTCTCAATGACTACAAGGATGCACAAAACTTGGGAACAGAGTTCCACTATTCCTGGTTGTTGATTCTAATAGCACTCATTGAGTGGAAGGAGCCTCCCTACTCTTATTTATGTGATAGAGTAGGTTGTTTCCATGTAGCATGATACACATCCATGGGGAGCACATCATACCCCAATAGAGGAAGTGGCAACATGGGTACCTTTGCACGGTACCTAACTAACATCTAGGATAATATACCCAACACTTGGAGGATAACTTTGGAAGTGGTTGCACAGTTTTAAGGTGTAGCCAAATTTAGGGCTATGCGCCACAATATGTGGATCTAGGAACGTAGGGATACAACAAAGGAATGGTTACAACTTTGGTTCTGCATCAAGGAAGAGGAAGTTGAAATGGTGATGTGAGACTGGCAGCATGACTGGAAGATCCCAGTCATCACCAAGGAAATGCCAAAGGGAAAGGAGGTATAAGTAGGTTCATCTAATACACTTGTAGGAGACAACATTGCACCCAAAAATCCAACACAACAAGGGAATCCCAGTCAAAATACAACACAGTAGAAGAAGGGCAGTGCTCTAAAGAAGGATGTGAATTCAGGGAAAAAGGACATTTCCCTGACGCAGGAAGAACAAGGAAGGGGGACACATTGACATAAGAAACCCCTTAGGAAGCCACTCAACAAGAAACAGGGCCACCCAAGAATCCAATTATACATACAGGGGGGGTCGTGCAAGAAGGACAATGTGCATAAGAAAATACTAGAGTACACAATCACTGGGGACGATGTCAATCTTGTCGCAGAGAGAGTACAGGATCGCGTAGTCAAGGAATTTGAAGAGGTCGAGCACCAAAGGGGAAAGATAAAAAATGAGTTGGCTGACATTAGGTAGGTCCTATAACAAATACAAGAAGAACAAAGGAATGAAAGGGGAATGAAACCAATCCCCTCAGCAACAGGATTAGAGGAAAGGATTGCGCCGAGCAAAAAAGACACCATCCAGACCATAGTGTAGGAATGTCCAAGATTCTAAATAACATTAGAGATGTTGCATATGGTGTAATACCCCAAGGACAAGCCCCTAATAAATTTTAATGATGTTTAATGATGTTTATATGCTAGTGAGACAAGTGTTTATAAGTTGGGAGTCTTATTCTCTTATTAGGAAGAAGAGCCTATATGATGAATACCAAGGAGCCTGATTTTATATATGTAAATACTCACATCATTAATATAATTAGATCGTTGCATGTAGACCAACCATGAAGAAATATTTATGGGGTACTAAGCTCCACTGGGTAGGGAAAGGGATGGGACTTAGAGGGAAGGAAAAATGGCTAATATTGAGGGCTTAACCCCAGGGGAATATTATAATGTATTTTCCTGAAACATTAATGTTTGGGAAATAAACCATGTTATCCTAAGTTCCTTTGGGGAAAGGAACGAAGTCCAAGTGGAGAGGGACGAGCTCCCAAGAGAGCCATGTGTCAACCTGGCTGCATGTCATTTTATGTGGTAAATTAGTTCATTGTGGGGGTTCGTACGCCATTCTTTCCATGCTCCCCATGCACTCAGGCTCTCAGGCACCAATAATTTGTCCATGGTGGAAATCCTACATCATCGACCTCTATAAATATCACACACTACTCACTTGAGTCATACCCTGCCTTAACATTTTCCGTTGCTTCCATATTTTGTGCCATACCCAATTTTTGTTGCTACCATAGTCTGTTCCATACTCGAGTACTGTTTCTTCTATCTTCTATGCCATACACAAGTTTTGTTGCTTCCATCACCCTTACCCGTCTAATTTAGGAGATGGACAGAAGAAGTAGGTTGTCAGGCCTATGGTTTTGAAGAGGTGGGTTTTCAAGCCCGTAGATTGAAGAAGCATGTTGTCAGGCATGTGAGAATCTCTCTCCAGGTGAGAGGTATTGTTGAGGAAGTGATTTCTCCTAGAGGGAGTCCAACAACAGCTATAGATCTATGAGAATTCATGATCTGTCCCATTGTTGAATCTCTGGAAGGGAAGTGGAGCAGTCATTGGACCATGGAACAATGAAGGTGAATATTCCCAGGGTGGGACAGGCATGTGGCGAATGAGAGTCTATGAGCAGTGGGCGTAAGTAGGCTCCTCGGAGGGAATCCTTCATGTTGTACTGTGCAAATTTTGTAGTCTCATCCTAGATTAGGAATCCCTTTCTCTCATCGAGTTTAGCCCCAGCTCAGGGGTGACCCACTACTAAGAGTGATGAGCAGTGTGGTCTAAGGCTGGGGGGTTCATGAAAGGTCTGCACATAGTTGGTGGTCTTATCATAAAAAGATAAGTACCATTTCTATGTTAAATTGTATGATGTGTATCATGTACATGTCTTTATATTTATAATAATTGCATGTATTGTTGCATGTATGTTTTATTGTTAATTCTGCATAAATCTATGTATTAGTAGAATATGTTGTTTGTTT
>JZKD02S2033337.1:606474-621657 GCA_000966675.3 Picea glauca | reverse complement strand
AGGGGTTGAGATTTTGGGTAGAAGGATAAAGATTAAATCTGAAGGGTCATGATCTGCATGTAGGCTTAGAACCCTAGCTTACTAGTCCGTAGGGTAAAATACCCAACAACAATATCCCATACACCACTTAAGGATCTGGAACATGTATAGTTGGAACTAGTAAATGTTAGCAACAATTTTTGTCTTGGGCACAAATGTACACAGGTATGCAGGTTGCACGGGAAGCTCCCAAGAGCAGAGCGGGAGAATCTCTTTTCGGGTTACAAGCCAAGCGAGCGGGTGAAGTTTTGTTGTCAGCAACCAAGATCCTCCTATAAAGTTGATTGATGGTCATCAGGATTTCGGGGCTGCCAAGCTACCCAGGATTTAGCACAAAAGGTAGCACCCATAGTTCAAGACATATCTGGGTCATCCGATCCAGTTAAGATAGGTGGAAGCTAGTTAGTATTGTAGGGATCGGTGTTTCGAGAGACAAGGGACCTCCCATTCATTGCAACTGAAATTACCGATCAACGAAATGTCGAGGGCACCTTCGGAGCCAAGCCCATGGTCCTAGCGCCAGGTCACGACAAGCGAACCTGGGAATGAAGGTAGCCCCCTTTTAAATAACGAATGCTACCTCGGCCATTCATCTTAAGGACACGTGGCGCACATCCATGCCATGTCGGCATTTGGGAGTTCGAGGGGTAAGTTATCCTCGTCATTTCACATCTCGAAACCTCGAATCTCGAAGCGCCGATAATGCCCAGAATTGGGCCCATGGTTTTGGCACCTGGTCACAAAGGAAAAGGCCTGAAGGAGGGGAACTAATGTTTTTCATTCGGCAGGACGGGTCCCAAAGTGTCGAGAGTGATATTAACTATTCATCTCGGAGGAATGCATGGTGCGTGATTAGGTTCCTCGCCTTTTCGCCCATCACGATTTCGAAGCACAAGTAGCATCTCTTTCATCTCCTCGAAGCGTGAAGTGTCGAAGACGTCTTGGACCCGGGCCCACAATATCACCGAATTAGTTCAGGACCATCAGAGTAGTGGGGGGATGCGTGGCGACCGCTAGGCCCTCCCGACATTTCTCCCATCGCGACTTTGAAGCAAAAGGACCTACTCCTTCCTATCCACGAACACCGAAATGTCGAAATCACTCTGGAAAATAGGCGTAGGGTCATGGCCCGTGGTCACTTAAGGGAGTAGAAAGGGCTGTACAAAAGGGGCCAAAAGTGCCGAGTTGAGTTTCAAAAGGGGGGCATTGTGTTCTCTAGATGTCGGTTCGGCGTGATCCAAATCCCGATACCTGCTTGAAATGAATGAAGAAGAGAGAAGGTGGTTGAAACATTGCCTCATGCATTAATTGCAAGGTATGGATGTCCTAGCTGAAAGTCTACCCGAGATGGTCCTCTGTACTGGTTCTTTCCATTGAAGCCATGTTGATTTCTCAACTCGTTAGGGAAGCCTGTGCATGCTAATTCAACATTTAAAGTCTTAGCTACCCTCTGGCGCGAGCTATGCAGAATTAAGGTGGTGTATGACAGAGGAGTGTGGTTCATATTTGATTGAAGAGAATCCTCATCCTGAAAGTCTAGAAGGCCTCTGTTGGGCAAGTGTTTTGAGTTTATATACTTAGTTTTGATATTTTTCAAAGAATCGAGGGTAAAGCAAAGATCTCGACTGTAAAGTTTTAACAGATACTCTAGTTCTTTGGTGATGCATCTGTATGTAAGATTTCTTGTTTAATGACAGACAATCTTTTCACCCCATCTAGTTTTCATATCATACTGAGAGAGTTCGTGATCGATTGATTCGTGCAAATTATTGCAATTATGTTATGATAAAGGATTTATTGTCGCATTGTTGTATTCTCTGGTTTTCTACATTTGAATGTAAGAAGATCTTATGTTTAGATGTTTTCTCCTACAGTCTGTTAGAAACCTGATGTTTATGATAGACCTTTGCAGTTCTCTTATACAAGTCTTCCCCCTACTCACCCTTACTACAACTCACTGTATGAAGTTTATCTAAGACCTCACTTGCCCATGCATGCCTGGCCTAGTTTCGGAGTTAGAACAACATTGTTTTGAGTTAAATTCCATTCGATCACCCCTTTTATAAACAAATCATGACATAAATTGATGGGCGTCGGGCTCTTCTCCTACTACAATCCAGGAGTGACTTCCACCGCCAACATTTCTGGCGTCATTGCTAGGGACGAAGTTGAAAATTTTCCTCGAGATTGAACGACATTGAGCCTCTGATTCTGAGGGTGCATTAGGTATCAAAGCCTTCAAATATTGCTACTGTGCACCTGGCGACTCCATTGTGACGAATCCACTATGACAAACCTACCGTGTCAATTATGGCTTTCAGAGGCACGCACACGCGGTCCCACCCACAACTGCCTCTAGCTATACCTGAAACTGATTCAGAGGTGGTTCTCAGAAAAGGAAAATCCTTTGAAGGAGAATTTGTCGTCGCCGAATCAGATAACCCGCCATCTCCTTCTGTAGGAACTCCATTTTCTCCTCCTCAGTTTCTTAGCAGACCGCTTTCTGAAGTTTCCCATTTCCTAAATTTCAGGAGTGTTCCTGTTGAGGTTTCCCCCCTGTTCCGGGATTGGAGGGAGAAATCCTTGTCACTCCCCTCTCCCTTGAAGTTTTACCTTGGCGTAGACCCAGGACCACAGAAGATTTCCCCACTCCTAGCTCTACTACTTCTCCTCTTGTTACTGTTGCCGCTTCTACACAATGAGAATCATCTGCTGGCCTAAGCTCTCTAGACTTCTCCCTAAATCCCCCATTGTTTCCCACTCCCCTTAGAATCTCATCCCCAGTATCCCCTTTTCGGGCTCCTTCTCCTCTGAGTTCTCCTCCACGTAATATCCCTATGGCAGGAGAAAATCCCCCTATGGCCAGAATGGAGGCTATTATAGCCGCTAGGTATGCTCCCCTTGTGTTACCTCAGCCTCTCAATTCCCTCCCAGTAGATGGTTACCTCAAGCAACTGCCCAAGTTTACAGGCGAGGGGGACATAACTGTAGAAGAACACCTAGAATCCTTTTACAGTTTTACAGATGATAATGTTATCATGCATGCAGATGTATGGATGAGGATTTTTGTCCATAGTCTTCAAGGCAAGGCTAGAAAATGGTTCAAGGCCCTGCCTATTGGATCTATTGATGGGATCGAAGCTTTGGATAGTGCCTTTTTAAGACAGTGGGGAGATAAAAAAGAATTCATGTATTACATGACAGAGTTTGGTTCTTTGAAGAGAAAAGAAGGGGAGTCTATCTTCGACTTCTCCAAGAGATTCAATAAAATGTACAATAAAATCCCTGTTGAGATAAAACCCTTCGAAGCCTCTGCAAAGATCATTTATGCCAACACCTTTGATCTCGATTTCTACCTCCTGTTGAGAGAAAGAAGAGCCACTACTCTGGCCCACATGCAGGATACAGCCGTGGAGGTAGAATCTAACTTATTGGCTGTTGACTGAATCAGGAACACCGTTGGTAGGAACATATCCAGGCAGAGGCCTGAATTTTCCCCATCTAGTTCCTCTCCCCTACCCCTTCAGACAGATGAGACAGCTAGAATGCTAAAATCACTTTCTGCCAGGATGGAAAGGTGGGAACTAGAAGGGAAGCCCATCTACAGAAATCCCCAAAATACAGATAGTAGAGGTTTCAAGAAGCCTAATAACAATGTGCCATAGGCTTTTCCTAGGGAACAAAGGAGCAGAGATAGAGATGATCAGAAGGTTCAGACCCCCCTCTAGAAAAACCTATTTTCTCATGAGGAAGGCGAGGAGGTGGATGAAATCAACCCCGAGATCCACTGCATCTAAGACACTTCCCTGTTTCCTCATTTGACTCAATCTGCATATGAAGAATCCCTTATCAACACTCAAATCAATGAGTTGAGTAGAGGGGAAAAGGCCAACAACACTCCTAACAGATATAATCTCAGGTCAAAAAAGAAAGAAGGGGATTTTGATATCCAGGATCAACGCCCCATGGCAGAAAGGCCTACTAAAGCTGCAACAACCACTACTAAAGAAAAGAAAGTTCAGGGTGCTTCGCCAACAGCCAAGGAACCTGTCACTGAGGTAAGGGAAGTTCCTAAACCTATTCCCTCCTTCAATTTTGAGCATGAGATTCAAAGGATTAGAATTCCTGTACCCCTATATGAACTAGCTAAAAATGAAGATTTCAAAAAGTCCTCTCCAAGATGCTACGATCCGAGCCCCCCCAGCCTTCCAATGACTCGATAAATCTCCAAGATGAAAAGCCAACAGTTGTCCTAGGGCCCATGGTATAAGATAGAGATGATTCATCCCCTCCCTTCTACACATCCCTAAACATACATGATAAAGTGCTACATAACTCCCTCATGGATTCAGGGGCTTCCCATAACCTTATGCCCAATGTAGTAATGGAAGAATTGGGGATGGAGGTGACCAAAACTTATCATGATTTGTACTATTTTGATTCAAGGAGAGTGCAGTGTCTAGGAGTCATCAAAGACCTGGTGGTTTCTTTGTTTTAGCTGCCCATGAAAAGTGTGGTCATGGATATTGTGGTAGCTGACGTCCCCCCCAAATTTGGTATGTTGTTGTCTAGATCCTGGATAAAAAATCTTGGAGGAACATTACAGATGGATCTTACGTATGCCACCATTCCAGTCTTCATAGGGGAACAAAGGAGGTTATATAGAGAAGCTCAGTTGGCCTACATTGGTAGTGATGAAGAAAACCCCACTAATCACCCCATCTTTGCACTTGACACCGATTTGGGGTCTAGTTTATTGTAGCTCAATGATGCTCCTGAAGACCCTTTCCAAGTTAGAAAGCATCCTAGTCTTGATTATCTGATTCCCCCTCCAACCCCCTATGTTTGGAAGATGTTTTTCAATGGAGCTTCTTCTAGCGAAGGCGCTGGTGCTGGAGTGGTCTTCATATCACCTTGTCAAGAGGCCATATCCCTGTCATACAAGATGGAATTCGAACCCACCAATAATGTCACAGATTATGAAGCTCTTGTTCTTGGCATGAGGGATGCAAAGGAAATGGGAATTAAGGAGATAACAATATTTGGATATGTTGAGTTGATTATCCAACAAGTCAGAAATTCTTATTGTGTTAATAATCCCCAGCTCAGAAATTACAGGAATGAAGTATGGGACCTGATTGATAATTTATTCTTGGCTTTTAACATTTATTTCATTTCGAGGGGGGGAAATACTTCATCTGATTCTTTAGCTGTCTCGGCTAGTTTGGTCAAAATTCCTCTACCGCCTATGATAAAAAACGATGTTGGAATAAAATATAGGCCCTCTGTACCGGACAATGTCAAGAATTGGAAGGTATTTGAAGATGATCTGGAAATCGAAAAATTTCTCCAATCTGTTGATGAATTTTCTGTGTTGCACATTGATCAGGATCCTGACCTAGAAGGTGACCCTCACCCTGAGGTGTTTTTAAATGAAATTGATAATCACCAGATTATTCAACTACCTAGCAATCACATTCCAAGGGTACTAGTCCCTTTAGAAAAACTGTTCGATGGGAATGATTTGGCAGTAAAGGGTAAGGTTTCAAATGAAGATGTTGATACAACCAAATGCAACATTGGCACACAGGAAGAGCCTAGGTTTGTCAAATTATCAAGCATCCTGACCAATGAACAGAGGACGAAATATACTGAATTATTAAAGGAATTCGTTGATGTGTTTGCGTGGACCTATGAAGACCTCAAGACTTATGACACATCTGTCATTGAGCACAAGATCCCACTGAAGGAAGAGGCTAGGCCATCTAGGCAGAAGCTAAGACAAATAAATCCCATGTTCCTTCTTGTCATGGAGAAATAAGTGAAGAAGTTGTTAGAGGCTCGGATCATCATCCCGTTGAGATATTCCGAATGGGTGGCCAATTTGGTCCCGGTGAGGAAGAAAAGTGGAGAAATCAGGCTTTGTGCCGACTTCAAGAACCTGAAAAGGAGCTCAAAGAAAGACAATTACCCCCTACCTAAGATGGAGCACATACTACAGAGAGTAACTGGTGCATCCAGGATATCCATGATTGATGGGTTTTCTGGCAATAATCAGATATCGGTCATGCCTGAGGATAGGGAAAAGACAGTCTTCACTACTCCTTGGGGCACATTCATGTATGCAAAAATTCCATTTGGACTAATGAATGCAGGAGCAACATTTCAGCGAGCCATGGATATAACCTTCATTGGGGAGAAAGACCACTTTGTAGTGATCTACCTAGATGGCATCACAGTCTTCTCCAGGTCTGATAAAGAGAACTGCTATCACTTAAGGAAAGTTTTCTCGAAGTGCCGGAGGTTTGGTATTTCCATAAATCCCAAGAAATCCTTGTTTTCTATGATGGAGGGAAAACTATTAGGCCATATAGTATCAATAGGAGGAGTGAGAATTGATCCTAGCAGAGTGGAGGCAATTCAAACCCTGTCACTTCCTAGATCCAAGAAGGAAGTTCAGGCATTTTTGGGGAAGATTAATTTCTTGAGGAGATTTATCTCAAATTTTGTTGAGTTGGTGAAACACATCACAACCATGCTCAGGAAGGGAAATGAAGTGAAATGGACCGCTGAACCCAGGGAATATTTTATCCGAATAAAAAGGGCATTGACTGAGGCACCTGTGCTAATCATTCCTGACTATTCCAAAGAGTTCCTAATTTTCTCTTTTGCTTCTTTTGATACAATAGAAACGGTCTTGTTGCAGAGAAATGAGGAAGGGCGAGAAAAACCCGTTGCCTTCTTCAGTAAGGCATTAAGAGATGTAGAGATCAGGTATGAAATCATGGAGAAACAGGCTTATGCCTTGGTGAAAGCTCTCAAATCTTTTAGAGTCTATGTCCTGCACTCAAAGGTGACCGCATACGTTCCTTCAGCTTCTGTGAAGGACATCCTTGTACAACCCGATATAGATGGGAGAAGAGGTAGATGGATCGCTAGAATCTTGGAATTTGACTTGGAGATAAATCCCACCAAGTTGGTTAAGGGGCAAGGTTTAGCCAATTTACTGGCTGAATCCAATTACAAATCCTTGGGGGTTAGTTTCATCAATACTTGCTCAGGAACTTAGCAAGCTGAGTTGCCTAATCGACGCCCTCAGGATGGCTTATCACTGGAAAAATGTGCCTGGTATCATGACATTTTGTACTTTTTGTAGGAGTTGAAGCCCCCGGATGGAATGGGTAAAAGTAAGGCAAGAGCTTTAAAGCTCAAGGTGGTCAGATATTGCCTCATTGGGAAGGTCTTGTATTGGAGAGACCCTCTGGGGATGTTGCTGAGATGTTTGAACCCACCAGAAGCCCAGAAAGTTATGCTTGATTTCCATGGAGGCCTTTGCGGGGAGAATCATTTCTGGAAGACCACAACTCACAAAATCCTCAGGGCCGGGTATTACTGGCCCACCTTATTCGTTGATGTCAGCAGAGAAATCAGGGCCTGCATCAAATGCCAGAAGTTCTCAGGAAAGCAACATCTTAGACCACTACCACTGAAACCTATAGTGGCTTCAACACCATTTCAACAGTGGGGGCTAGAATTCATCAGGGAAATACATCCTCCCTCAAGTGGCCAACACAGATGGATCCTGACTACAATAGATCATTTCACCAAGTGGATAGAAGTTTCCCCCACCAGAAGCGCATCACACAAAGTAATTATCAGCTTCTTGGAGGATATCATAGCTAGATTTGGCTATCCCAGTAGGATCGTCACTGATAATGTTGCTTCTTTCAAGTCGGAGCCTCTAATTAAGTTCTGCGAGCATTTTCAGATCTCGCTAATTCACTCCACCCCCTACTATCCCAAGGGTAATGGTTTAGCAGAGTCCTCCAACAAAAGGTTGATAAGGATCATCAAAAGACTATTGGAGGACAACAGAAGGGCCTGGGATTCAAAGTTGAAATTTTATCTATGGGCTGATCGAGTGACAACGAAGAAATCCCTGGGCACCTCGCCTTTTCAACTGGTCTATGGAGCAGAGGCAGTTTTTCCCACTCAGTTCGCCTTACCTGTGGCAAAGTTCTTTCAATATTGTGAAGGAGAGATGGATCATATGATCAGAAGGATTCATCAGATAATATAAGTACAATAGATCAGGGAACAGGTGAGGGATGCAGCTCATAGCCATCAGCAAATGGTCAAACAAGATTTTGATAGGAAGGTCAGGAAGAAGGAGTTTGAGATTGGGGATTTAGTACTTAAGTGGGATGCACCCAGACAAGATAAGGGAAAACACAACACGTTTGATGCCCTCTAGATCGACCCCTTCAAAATCTTTGAGGTTTTCTCCAACTACACGTACAGGTTGCGAGATTTGGAGGGTGAATAGGTTTTCAACAACCTAGTAAATGGGCATTTTCTAAAGAAATGTTTTATTTAAGCCTTAGTCGGATCCTTTGTTTGTAAATATTGTCCTTTGGTTCTTTGATCTTTTTCTTTTTGCATATTTTCGGCTTACTAAATGACTCCATAACCCAATAACAAGGCACTGAAGCCACATAATGAGTTCTTAGAGAATCACAGGGACAACTCTATCCCCCATGGAGCCTAATGTTAGCAACAATTTTTGTCTTGGGCACAAAAGTACACAGGTTTGCAGGTTGCATGAGAAGCTCCCAAGCGCAGAGTGGGAGAATCTCTTTTTGGGTTACAAGTCAAGCGAGCGAGTGAATTTTTGTTGTCAGCTGCCGAGATCCTCCTATAAAGATGATCGACGGTCATCAGGATTTCAGGGCTGGCAAGCTGCCCATGATTTAGCACAAAAGGTAGCACCCATAGTTAAAGATAGATCTGGGTCATCTGATCTATTTAAGACAGGTGGCAGCCAGTTAGTATTGCAGGGATCAGTGTTTCGGGAGACAGGGGACCTCCCATTCATTGCAACTGAAATTGCCAATCAACGAAATGCTGAGGGCACCTTCAGAGCCGAGCCCACGGTCCTAGCGCCAAGTCACGACAAGCGAGCCTGGGAATGAAGGAAGCCCCCTTTTAAATAATGAATGCTAACTTGGCCATTCATCTTAAGGAAACGTGGAACACATCTGTGTCATGTCGGCATTCGGGAGTTTGAGGGGTAAGCGCTCCTTGTCATTTCACATCTCAAAACCTCGAATCCTGAAGCGTCAATAGCGCTTAGAATTAGGCCCATGGTTTTGGCATCTGGTCACAAAGGAGCAGGCCTGAAGGAGGGGCGCTAATGTTTTTCATTTGGCAGGATGGGTCCCAAAGCACCGAGAGTGATCTTATCCATTCATCTTGGAGGAACACATAGTGCACGATTAGGTTCCTCGTCTTTTCTCCCATCACGATTTTGAAGCACAAGTAGTAGCTCTTTCATCTCCTCGAAGCGTGAAGCATCGAAGACGTCTCGGACCTAGGCCCACAATATCACCAAATTAGTTCAGGACCATCAGAGTAGTGGGGTGACGCGTGGCGACCATTAGGCCCTCCCGGCATTTCACCCATCGTGACTTTGAAGCAAAAGGACCTACTCCTTCCTATCCACGAACCCCAAAACTCCGAAAGCACTTTGGAAGATAGGCGTAGGGTCACGTCCCGTGGTCACTTGAGGGAGTAGAAAGGGTTGTACAAAAGGGGCCAAAAGCGCAAAGTTGAGTTTCAAAAGGGGGGAATTTTGTTCTCCAGATGTCGATTCGGCGTGATCCAAATCCCGATACCTGCCTGAAATGAATGAAGAAAAGAGAAGGTGGTTGAAACCTTGCCTCATGCATTAATTGCAAGGTATGGATGTCCCAGCTGAAAGTCTACCCGAGATGGTCCTCTGTACTGGTTCTTTCCATGGAAGCCATGTCAAGTCCTCGACTCATTAGGGAAGCCTACGCACACTAATTCAACATTTAAAGGCTTAGATACCCTTTGGCATGAGCTATGCAGAATTAAAGTGGTGTATGACAGAGGAGTGTGGGTCAGATTTGATTGAAGAGACTCCTCATCCTGAAAGTCTAGAAGGCCTCTGTTGGGCAAGTGTTTTGAGTATATATACTTAGTTTTGATATTTTTCAAAGAATCAAGGGTAGAGCAAAGCTCCTGACTGTAAAGTTTTAACAGATACTCTAGTTCTCTAGTGATGCATCTGTATGTAATATTTCTTGTTTAATGACAGATAGTCTTTTCACCCCATCTAGTTTTCATCTCATACTGAGAGAGTTCGTGATCGACTGATTCGCGTGAATTATTGCAATTATGTTATGATAAAGGATTTATTGTCGCATTGTTGTATTCTCTGGTTTTCTGCATTTGAATGTAAGAAGATCTTGTGTTTAGAGGTTTTCTCCTACAGTCTGTTAGAAACCTGATGTTTACGACAGACCTTTGCAGTTCTCTTATACAAGTCTTCCCCCTACTCACCCTTACTACAACTCACTGTCTAAAGTTTATCTAAGACCTCACTTGCCCATGCAAGCCTGGCCTAGTTTCAGAGTTAGAACAACATTGTTTTGAGTTAACTTCCATTCAATCACCCCTTTTATAAACAAATCATGACACAAATTGATGGGCGTCAGGATCTGCTCCTGCTGCAATCCAGGAGTGACTTCTGTCGTCAACAGTAAAGATACCAAACAAGGAACTGTACAAACTTCAAGTCAGTGTCACACATGAAATACAATTGTGTGCAAGGACAAATGCAGTGGAATTCTAGGAAACTAAGAATGGAAAGGATGCCCTGGAACTGGTGGTTGAGAAATTAAAGCTCAATACAAAAGAGGAAAAACAATGCATAGATAAATTGGAACATAAGTTGAAGTAAGTGTTTACAACGATTCCAGATAGCATGCAGGAAGCCATGAGCAATGCGGAGGAACAAATCCAAATCATCGGGTAGACACTCGAGAACTACAAAACAAAGATCAAATATCTCAAATAAAAATTAACTCCAACTACTCCTTTGGAAGTTTTGTCTGAAAGGGAACAAGAAGTAGTTCTACAAGTAGAAGTGATGCAAGAAGAAGCTGAAAGGGTCACAAAATTGTTTGAAAAGACCGCACAATTATGGGAAACACTAGAAGAAGATGATAGGATCCAAAAACTAGATCAAAAAGTTGAAGTAATCAACATAGCAATCCAAGATTTGAAGTAGAGGAAAATTTTCATGATCATCACAGAGTGAGTCAAGGGTGCATAGAAAATGACGACGCTACAGGAAGAACTAAAGACTACACATAACAACAAGTAGGCAAGGCTAGCTCAGTTAAAACCTCTCCAATATAAAGCAACGCAAATTATTTTGAAACTAGAGAATGAAAATATGAGAATGGTGCAGGACCATGTTGAGAGCACATAATATCTCAAGGATCACATCACAACGTAGAGGGTAGAAGAGCTCATAGAGAAAGCTGTGCAAATAAAGGGGAAGAGCTAGAAGGAAAATTACACAGCTTGGAAGAGGTTGTTCAGGGAGTGTGCACGACCTGAGAGTCTTAGGATGAGCCACATGTCAGTGTTGGGGGCCTTCTGGGCACAAGCCTATTTTGAAGAAATACCTAATTTTGGAAGGAAAGCCCTAATTTTGGAGAAGAATAGATGGAAGGAAAAGAAGAAGGTGTGAGGAAAAGAAGCATGCAAGGTGAGAATATATGAAAACCTAACCATGTTAGGTTTAGGGTTTTGGTAAATATTGTAATGGTTATAAGATTATAAAATAATATAAATAAGAACTTAGGAGGTTTAGGTAGGGGTTCTTCAAGAGTTCGATTATTTTATTTGAGTTCAACTATTGTTGTAATATGGTTGTAAAAGAGTCAAGTAAGGTATGTTTTGAGGGTTAGATCATAGGATGAGGATCCTGGTGTGATATATTCCGCCTCATAGAGGCTCTTGAACCTATTCTATGATGGGAGATGTAATGTGCACAATGCCATATTTTGTAGAAAACTAAATAAAATAGTAGAGAATCCAAATCTTTGTGGACGTAGCCTAGGACTCAGGAGGGGGTGAACCAAGGTAAAAACTATGTTATCTGTAATGTTTCTTGCATGTTTACTTTCTATTAATGGTTATATGATGAATGAATGGTTAAGCTAGATCTATTATAATGCATGCATGGGCTTAAAATATGAATGCATCCTAGGAATAATAGGATGAATAATCAGATCAATTCATGAAGAAGATAAAATAAAATCCCATATCCCCACTCATTCCTAGAATGAAAGCACTTGAGCATTGCAGTCACCCATTGATATATCTCAGGTGAGACTACACAGTGCACTCTGTGCACTGTGTTTCCTTCTAGTTCACCATGAGGGCCGATAGTTTTAGAGGGTTTTGTTGGAAACTTGTTGAGATCCAAACCTAGGTTAGATCAAGAGTGAATGAGAGATTAAACCCAACAATGAGTTTCCTTAGGATTGGCTTGAAATCTACTTACCAAACCCACTACTCGTATGATGTCGAGCCTTGAAGCTATAAGATAGATTGAACATTTTATCATAGACTTGTAAATGGTTTGATCTACTTCTAGAGCATCATCATCCTTACTAATTTTACAATTGGTAGTCATTGGAGTGCTTATTGGTGTGCAATTTTCAAATCCAAATTTATTCAATATTTCCTTGAGATATTTACCTTGATAAATGAAAATCCCCCTTTTTATTGATGAATCTGTAACCCAAGAAAGAAGGAGAGTTATCCTAACATGGACATCTCAAAATATTGTTTCATTGTAGTTGCAAACTTATTACTCATTAATTCAATATTACTCCCAAATATAATATCATCAACATACGCCACAATAATTAACATATCATTACCTTTGGATTTGATGTATAAGTTTCTATCAACAATTCCCTTTTTGAATCCTTGTTGGTTCAAATAAATTTCCATTCTATAATACCAAGCTCTTGGAGCCTGTTTTATCATATTCATGGATTTATTTAGTTGAAAAACATAATTATTTTTGTTAGTAAGAAGAAAACCTTCAGGTTGCTCCACATAAACTTCTTCCTCGAGGTCACCATTTAAAAATGTTGATTTGACATCCATCTAGTAAACTTTGAATTTTTTGTAGCATGCAAAATCCAAAAACATCTTGATATCTGCAATTCTTCCAATAGGAGCAAAAGTTTCTTCAAAGTCCACTCCTTCAACTTGAGAATTCCCTTTGCATACTAATCTAGCCTTGTTTCTAACTATCTGTCCATCTTCATTTATCTTGTTTATGTATACCCATTTAGTTCCAATTACATTTTTGTCATTTGGTCTTGGAATAAGATCCCAAGTCTTACTTTTCTCTCTTTGGTCTAGTTATTCATTCATGTATTTGACCCATTGATCATCCTGGATTGCTTGCACAAAGTTTTGGGGTTCAATCATAGATAGTAATGCAAAATTTGAAAAGGTATATATATCTATAATTTTTCTTCTGGTTTGTACACCTGTTTCCTTATTTCCAAGAATATGACTTTCTGGATGATGTTTTCAAACATACCTTGATGGGGTATTTAGCTGTGATGTTTCCATTCTCTCTTCTTCTTCTAAATACTCTTGTTCTTGTTTCTCGCCCATTCCATCGTCTTGTAACTCATCGTTGATTGGTTCATCATATTGTTTATTATGGTGTCTATATCTGACTGAATGAAGTGGTCCATCATCTACCTTTACATCTATTCTCTCAATTATTTTATGGAGCCTTTTGTTATAACACTTTTATCCTTTACTTTTGGAGGAATATCCTAGAAGAATTCCTTCATCAACTCTAGAATCAAACTTACCTAAGTTGTCTTCATTTCTTTTAATGTATCATTTGCTTCCAAAAAATTTGAAGTGATTTATTGATGTTGATATTCCATTCCATAGCTCATAAGGTGTTTTATCATTGTTTACGCTTGTGTTCCTTATTGAGAATGTTGACAACAGTTTGAACAACCTCTCCCCAAAAGGTTATGGGTACTTATGATTCATCAAGCATGGCCTTGGCCATTTATTGAACTATTTTGTTCATCATTTACACCACTCCATTCTGTTGAGGAGTTATGATAATAGAAAATTGTTTCTTGATCCCATGTTTTTCACAAAAACTGTTGAATTCATCATATGTGAATTCTCCTCCTCTGTCTGACCTTAGGCATTTTATTTTTAAGTCCATTTCATTTTCTACCTGCGCTTTGAAGATTTTTAATTTTTCAAAAGCCTCAAATTTATGCCTCAACAATCCAACCCAAGCTATTATGGTATAGTCATCAATTAATAGAATGAAGTATATTTCACTTTAATGATATTTTGTACTTGTAGGGCCACAAAGATCTGTATGAATCAACTTAAGAGGTGGAGTGGTAGAGTGTTCTCTTTCCTTGAATTGAAATCTTGACTATTTTCCAAATTGATGTGACTTGTAGACAATATTCTCAGGTTTGAAGATCTTAGGCATATCTCTCACATGATATTTTCTTCCTAGCTTAATATGTTTATTAAAACTAATATGACCCATCCTTTTGTGCCAAATCCATCTCTCATCAGTTTTACCAATGCAACATGTTTCTTTGTTTTCTTCTAGAACATACACATTCCCTGAAGTTCTAACTTCCTTAACAATAATCTTCCATGTATTCGCATCCATTTCCTTACATCCTCTTGAATGAAAATTAATTTTTTGTCCTTGGTCACACATTTGACTTACACTTAATAAGTTATGTTTTAGACCATCAAAATACATCACATTACATGCCTTGGTCTTTCCCTTTTTATCTTCATCTAATACAACAATTCCTTTTCCTATGATTCTAGTTAGAGAATTGTTTCCAAAAGTGACATTACCACCTTTTTATTCAATTAAGAATTCAAACTTACTTTTGTGTCTTTTCATGTGCTTGGAGCAACCATTTTCAATGTACCATCGACTTTTTTATTTTTGGCATATATAGCTAGTCCACAATTTTCTTCTCTTTTATTTTTCTTCCTCCAAACCTTGGTAAATTATTGTAACACCCCTGTTTTAATCCCTATGAACTAGAATGTATTATGTAAATGTGACATTAGGTTGGTGAGATGGTAAAATTGGAAAGGGGATGAAGTTTCTAGAAATGTAATATATATATATATATATATATATATATATATATATATATATATATATATATATATATATATATATATATATATATATATATATATATATATATATATATATATATA